>JAQQRF010000392.1:0-61602 GCA_030523145.1 Trissolcus brochymenae
TGGGGGGGGTGGGCTCGTCGGTTCGCTTTTGTTGTTTGCAGTTTTGGAAATTTCGTGTTGGAGAACTACTAATGCGATGAATGAATGAAGGGTGAGAAATAAAATGCCAAAGATTATAACTTTTGCGACTATTTATTTCATTGGTGACTTTACAGATGAACAGTTTGGTTCGACTACTTGATTTTGTACGAAAAGAGGGGGATCAGAGGAACGAAACCAAAATGAATTTGACGAGCTGTCGTGAAAATAAAATTTGGGGGGGGGGAAGAGAAAACGAAATTGGGATTTGGAGGCAAAACACTGAGGGACCAAAAAAAACTTAAAAGCGAACAGGGAACAGTTGATCAATTTGAAGCCAGATAATGAACTTTGCAAAATTATAATTAAAGAACATGATGACGGTGAGTCAGGAGGAATCAGATGAGATGTATAACATCAATGAGCGCTTATCATTTATGAACGAGGGATTAAAATCACACATTTGTAACACCCATTCTAATTATATTTGTTTCTTTTTTGTCAAACTACAAAGTGAATTTGTGATAAATGATTACATTGACAGTGTAAAATCGAGTGATTAAGTTAGTACTTTTATTTTCATGGACCGTACAATTCATTAAAGCGTGGAGATGAAAAACTTAATTCCCACATTCTTTTCACTCAGAATCAAATTCAAACGATGAAACGAGAGAAAAATGAAAATGAACAAAACCAAAATGAAAATATGAAACAGACGAAAAAAAAAAGAAAAATCAAGATAACACAGCTTCTGAATAATGTATTGTTCAGCAGTAGAAATGATAATAAAAAATGTGATTACAAAATGAAGAGTTACAATTTAACGTGTCTCGTTTATAAACTCTAAGATACTTTCATGTCTCACAATGTAACGTACTTCATTGCTTTGTATAAATAACCCCTACATTGCACAGCATTATCTGTATCTGAACGACACACGCGTGCCCAAAATCTGTATGTGGAACACGTTTCTTAATACAAAAAAGTGGTAGACAAAATGTAGACCCATTCGATATTTCCAATGAACGATGAATCGGCCAAGTGTATCGTTCAGAGGCCGACATTGCCGGTGGTTTAGGAAAGGAAAAACAAAGGGGGTCGCATCGACCGAGTATCACAATAGTAGTTGCCTGGCTTGAATGCATATTTTCGAATTTGTGTCGTTTAAGTGTAGGCTCCTAGTTGCTTTTCGGTGTGTGTATATCGACTCGCTAAAAGGCGGACGCGATGCTCGCGCCACCTACTACACAAACTCTATCCATTATTATAAATCGGTAACTTGCGCTTGGTTATTGAAATGAATAATTTATTGGCATCGTCGACAAAACGAACAACCGCCGACCCTTAGTTCGTAATTTTACTTACGGAATGATAGACGCCCGGCCGCCCGACGTTGTTCGAGTTCGCGTTGCTGCGCTGGATCGTCCGGTCCTCGTATCGCGTGCTTCCTTGGCTCGCCATCGGCCGGTTCAGCGTGCTACAGTCATAACTGATTCAAATAAACGATTTCGGATTATTGTTATTGTTAACTTGGGTCTTGGAGTTAGGGGGCTCGTTCGAGGGAAATATTCTGTTAGATCTCTAGAGCTTTTCTACTTTTAATAATTCAACAACTCATTTGAATGCCACTCTTCTACCATTTGCATTTTAAATATTAAATTTTAGAATGTTTTCAATAAGTATTTCTCAATAAATATTCAGATACTCAATATTTCGTTAATTTCAAAATCTAAATCAGTTAAAATAATTGTTTGTTCGTTTTTATTACTAATTAATAAACGAAACTAAATTGAAGCTTGAATCAAACATTGCACTTTACAAAAGAAAAAAAAAATTGCTTTTTCAAAGTTGAACAAATGTAGCACCTGTTAACATTGTTTGGTGAATTAGGTCCGGAGTTTCTCGCAGCAACTGTTTTTGTGACAAAGTCTTGTTCTTTCCATCCGTGCTTCTTATAAACGTCTCTCAATTCTTGGTGTTGCCACATCGTGAAAAGCACTTGTCCTAAAATGTGATAAAAAAGTTAAATTTCATCTCCCAGCAAGTTGATTAATCGGAGCATGAAAAAAAAATGAAGGACTTCTTCTTTTCTGTATTCTAAATTAGCTTTACCAGCAAATTTGAGGACTCTGGCTGTGTACTTCTGTCTCTGTCTCGTGATGTTCATGAGCCTTTCGACACCACCGGCGTCCAAGAGGGACCGCGAGAACTCGGCGTTCTTTTTGATCACCTCGTTGAGCGTCGCTAGCACCGCGGCTATTGTGTCGTCGCTTGTTCCCTGGTCGTGTTGGTTGTTACCAGATGGCAACTTCTGTATTAAATCTCGCATCGCGTACTTTCCTATTAATTCCTTATTACGTTGATCTATAGCTAAATTTCGCAACGCAGTGGCTACGGCACATACAACTCGATCGACCTGAAATAATAAATCCCAAGATCAGATGTAACTCATACAATTCTTCATCAATAAAAATCTTTCCTTTTTGATATCGACTGAATTACCTCCATTCGCAAAAGCTCAACTAAGATGGGAAGTCCTTTTTCTTTGCGTACCGCTGCTCGAATTTCGATACTCGGTTGCCAATAGCAGGCAGCCAAATTTTGTAACGCTCCAGCAGCTGCCTCCAATGTTTCCGGATTGGAACACGTTTGGAGAAGACTCAGGTAAGATTGAACGACCTCTGGCTGCCAGAGTAACTCCATTCCCTTGACCGGCTCTGTTCGCGGCGTTGTTCTCGTCGTCGTGTTTTCTTTCTGCACAGGCTGGCCATCTTTTTTCTTCTTGCTGCCACCGAAACATCCCAAATTTTCACCTGTGACAAAACAAACAATTTTCTTAGTCACTGACAATGACATTGTTCCAACCATTGAATATAAAGTAGTCGTAGCAAACAAATGCTATCTTAAAAGCCAAATTACTACTGTAACAAGTATATTTATAAAATATAAAATGCATATTTGCTGTTCAAATCTCATTTAGTTTCATATTTTCAATCTCTTAATTTCATATTTCTAATTGATTATAAAACGAAATAGCTAAAGTTGGCAAATTGCAGGATGCAAGAGCCTCTAAAAACTACCAGAACGAAACGAGAGCCAAACAAAAGCTCATAAATTGAAAACAAACGAAAATCAGCCATCAATAGTTTCAAATTTGATTGACCGAGTTTGCCAGTTCTTGTGTTTCGTCAGCATACAGTTTCTTTTTTTGCACATTGCCTCGCGTTCAACTTTTCGGATACTAGTAAAAATCTATTCGCAATAAAATTTGAAACTCGTTCTTCAATTCGAACTCGACAATTTTCGTCATGCGCCGTTACAATACAAATTTGTCCCTTACCTTGACATAAACTGTATGCTAAAAACATTAAACAACCATTTAATCGACGATTCCATACAATCTCGGTCGAATACAAAAGTTTTTCACCGCAAAACCTAGTTCTTCCTAATTTCTAATCCCACTTATTATTCTATTTTTCTACTTATAACAAAACCCTGCCATCAAATCATAATCATAACATAATTATATTTCAAAATGCACCTTTTCCTGGCGCAGTCACCCTATTTTGAATAGTGGACTGGATGGGATGTTTGTCGTAATTCGGGTCCTCGACCTCCTGGCAACGGTAGCTGAGATTCCTCAAGATGCAGACGCAATTTTCAACGATCTTATTCCCAATGTTGGATTTCTCGATGGCAGAGCGCACGACGTAGAGAAGCGCGTCAACGAGGCCGTCACATTCGCGTAACTTTTTGCGCGCGTACTCTCCCGCGCTGGACACGTTGCGCAGCACGCCCGACGCGTTCCTGAACACCGTCGACCAGCAGGTCTCCCCGTTGGACGAGCTCGGATCCCAACCGCTGTGCGGTATAATTATGTTATTCACCACCATCGTCACGCCTTCGTCTATTATCGAACGTTTTAGATCCTGCAAGAAACACAAAACACCAATTGAGAAAACAACATTGCAATGATAACTATGCTTATTGTGAGAAACACGATGCACAATAAATCTACAAAAATATAAAAAAGCTCATGAATAAAAAACAAATTGATAAAAAGGGGGGAGGTCAAAGTTGAGTTTACCTCACAGGACGATAGATTCCAAAGCACGCCCGTGACCAGTTCCTTGACATCCGCATCCGAAGTTCTCCGCAACAAATTAATGAGCGCCGGCACGCCTCCGGCGTTTTTAATGGCGCGTTTGTTTTCGTCGTTCTGTCGACCGTAAGAGAGGTTCCTCAGAGCGCCGCAGGCGTTCCTATAAACGTCCGGACTCTCGCTGTCGAGCAGCTGCACGAGAGGTGGTATCCCGCCCAGGCTACGGGTCTTCTGTTTGTTCGGGTCGTCCATGTAGCAGAGATGTTGCAGGTAAGCCGCCGCGTTCGCCTTGATGATGTTGTTCGGGTTGCTCAGAAACCCGATCACCTCCGACAGGTTGGGGTCGCGCCATCGCATGGACTTCTGGTCGTCGTCGAGGGGGCTCGCCATGCCCGCCACCACGGGGTGCCGAGCCTGCAGCCGCTGCATGTGCACCTCGTCTTCGAAGATACCCGGCGGGATGCCCGAAGACAGGGGCAGTGGATGACCCTCCTCGTACCCTGGCACGTCCGCTCCGACTGACACTGGTCCCACGCCGACACCCCCGTAGGCAACCGGACCGTAGGGCGACGGCGAGACGAATCCATATGTAACTTTGTTGTCATCTGGAAAGAACAAATTTGTATTGAGTGGAGAAAAATGTTTCTGATTTGAACGGAAAATTAATCGTCTCCTCATTTCGAAAATGAAATAACATTTTATTTGAATCAAAAAGTTGAAAGAAAAAAAAACAAAAGTTGATACATTTGGAAGATGGAAATGATCTGAATCGTTTTCCATTTTCAAAATGATACCAGTGTGATTAACGTTCAGTTGTACGATCTTTTGAGAATTCTTGTTCGTTGATTCTCAAAAGATGACAATCGATGCAAAACGAAAAAGTAAATGAACAAACACAAACCATACTGATCGCCCTGGCCGCCAGGACTTGGTGTTATACGATAATGGTCTTGTAATCCTTGATTCAAACCTGGATCTATTTCATTGTATCCTCCTTCGACGTATGACGCTCCCTTTCTCAAGTAATCTAAAAATATGAAAAAATTAGTCAATAAAAATATATCGACAAAAGTTTGAATTTCAGATGTATAATAAAGTTCTCAATTTTTATACGCGAATTCAATTTCTTCTGTTTCTCTCTTGTATATGTAACTGTCATTTTTAAAGTTATCATGGTTGGATGGGACACAAAATAATAATACAAACTCAATTAAATTAGATTAAATTAAACGTTTTAATTTAATTAAACTTTTGGCAATTCTGAAAGAACTAATGAAATGAAAAACGTTAAAAATAAAAGAAGAACTTGAACTAAATAAAAACCTAAAAAAAAAAAAAAAAAAAACAAAAATAAATGCGCATAATTGTTCAACTCCAGAGCAGTATTTTTATTTCAATTAAACAAAAAATAAATAAAATAATCGAGTGTGTATGTTGATTAATATAAATAAAACTTTTCAATGTATTAAAAGTTAGGAACTTAATTTCGAGATGAGTTTCAAACTGTTCTAATTTTCGAACAAGTTGTTTTGTTAACGTTAAATAATAATGAAACGGATTAAATGTTTGACTTGCGACTAATAAAACGTTGAGATGTAAAACAGCAATTGAATTGTAATTCTACATCCATCAGTTTGAAAGGTTCATAACTGTTTCACAGAACTACTTTCGAAAAGTGACTTTCAAACTCTTCCAATTTAAATGTATCATTTTGAACATTTTCCCTCGTGTCATTATTTATTTTACATAAACAATTTATTTTCTCTTTCTCTCTCTCTCAATGATTTGCATGAATTGAACCAAAATTGATCGCGAGAGACTATTTCCAGATGAGCGACTAAAATACCCAATATCATTTTCGACCTGAATGAGAATATTCTTTTAAAATAAGTTTGATCCAACAGATATTCTGGAGTCATGTATGGATCGATCTGTAGATGCTTCCTTTGGTAAGATAAAGTTTTTTGAAATAATAAACGAGAAATCAAAGAACTGAACAAAAAGAAACCAAACATACCATGAGGTGGAGAGGCACGACTATGTTCGGAAGGACTGTGGGGACTATGTGGGGAGTGCGATCGGGGCATGTAGATACCGTGTGGACCCGGGTAACCGGGTTGCGGCGGGTATCCCAGATAGGGGTCGTAGTGGTCGAAGCTGACCATGTACGGATCCGCGGCATATCTCGGGTCGGCGTGCTGGTAGTCCTGCGACATCAATGGCACTGACATGTAATTAACAGTGGCCGGGTCAGGTTCCATGTGTGACACCTCACGCACCACTTTTGTAACGGTTGTCACCTGCAAAAATATCGCGTTACGCGCTTTAGTCCAACCTTCCTCTTTCCACTTCCGCATTTCGTTCGTTTTATTTTCAATCCGCGCTTAATACTTCCACCAACATAATTATTCATATTTGATTACAGTCGGGATTAATGATCAATCATCCAGAGTCTAATCAGTGAATAATCCTATTATCAAAGTTTCATTAACCAAATGGTGAACAGGAATATATGTTCGACTTTTTTGAACTGTAATGAATAGTTTGAAATGGCTCTTTTTTTTTTTCTTCTTTTAATGGGATATAATTTTTTGGTTACTTACTTGTTGCGAGGTTTGTTGTTTATGAGTGCGTATCAACAATGGGTCGTCCTGCACTGATAGGTGAGAGGAATGCAGGGAATGTGTATCGGCTTGGCCATTACTCCCATGGTAATCAGTGTCACTCTGTCCACTGCAAATGAACCAATCATCAAATTTTCAAAGGCTCTGTTAACAATTGCCAGCCAAAATGATTCACAACTGGCCATGCAAAGAAACACACAAAAGGCTCGAGGAATTACTCACGTGTACTGAGGCATGTCTGGGCCTTTTTCCTGTAAGACACGTCTGCGAACAAAACAATTTCGATTCGTCAGTGGCGGCCAATTCGTCGGACAAACATTGACGTCACATTTGAAACAATTAGTGACACACAATTAGCAAGGACACATTATAAATAAACGAAACAAATCAAATGTATCAAGGCTTGACAATAAAACGCAAGTTAATTGGGAACTAACGGGCGTTAAGTCGCGCACGCAAATGAAAATGAGCTGCCTCTTATTCACGGGTCGACATCAAAAAATTCGGGACATTCTAGGAGCTTTGACATGCAATCGCGTCACGCGTCGAGGCGCTCTTTCAAAATAAGTCACTCGGCTTTTGTGCCTCCGGAACGGAGGCGCGCGAGTCCGTGTTTTTTAATCATTCATTCCAAATTCTCAGTTGCGTGGTATGGATAAGTTACAAGGGGGAGCAATAACCCATCAAATTTTACCATCGTTCCATATCGATCCTAGGGCGACCCCGTAACTCATTGCAGTTTGCTCATAAAATGCGAATACAGATTACCAAATGTGTACTGCACGTTTTTTTTTTTTTTTTTTTATTTATTTTTTTTTTTTTTTGAATTTTAAATCATTTTAAAAACAAAAATTAAACTCGAGCGAGGGTGAAAATTTTCATATTCAAATTAGAGTGCCCCGTAATCTGGAACGGAATAGAATTTTAAAAAGTAACGTAACACAAAATTGAGTGTACAAAATTTACAAAATAAAGAAAGAATTTACTGCGAAACATTTGAACGTCCGGTGGATGGATGATAATCATTGAAATTTGTTACGCTATTTTTTGCCGTGTAAGAACGATCGACTTCCGTTAATCATCCTTCATTCATCATTAACATCTGCATTTAGCAAAAAAAAAAAAAAACAAACAAACAAACAAAAAAAAGGAAAGAAAAAAACGATTTACGTTTTATTTTCTTATTCCTTATCGTATTTCTTTTCCTCTGGCTTCACAAATCATTTAGTGTTCGTTTTGCCACGAATAAGATTCGCGCGTTTCTGTTGTTCTCCCTCTTTTTTTTAGCTTCGCTTGAATGAATAAACGCTATAAAATAATCTAGTATTGTTTCGCTACATCAGGAAGATGACACAAAGTATTTTGTCCTGATGTAACTTGGGGAACAGGCGAGACTTGTATTTTTAACCGGCAAAAAGTTTTCGCGGCAGCAAATAACAATGCGAGCAAATCGATCGCGCGGACACAAAGCCGTAACCCGGAGTTGTGTTGTTATAAATAAATGAAATTCACTTTTCTGAAGCAACAATGCTAAGCTCGCTGCTAATATGGTCGGCGGCTCGCCTTGTGCTTATTTCGATTTCCCAACAAAACGTTTCCCTTTTCCGTCGGTAATTAACTTTTTTTTTTTTTTTTTATTCCATTGGATTATCTCGTTAACAGTCTCACGTTCGGCCAATTTTGACCACGAGTTGAGAAAATGGATCCTACATTTTTCCTGTCTTTATTTTATTTTATCCTTTTTGTATTTTTTTTTCTTTTTTTTTTTTTCAGTAAGGAGAGATTGATGACGGTGCGAACAATTTATAAACAGAGATAAAACAATGCATTAATGGACGAAAAATTAAAAGAATGATTTACGCGCATTAGCGGATGTCGCGCGAGATGAAATACAATGTCACACGCTGGTTAAACACCGCATTATATTTTGCCGAGGTGTATCGTGTTCAAGCGAAATTTGTGCTGCGCGACTCGCGCTCATTGTACCATAAATACTTTTGTTTATTGAAACTGCTGGGAATGAAACTTTCTTTTGCGCCTGGTTTTCCCTCTTGTTTCGACTTTATAACTCGATTGTAACAATTGAACATTGAACTTCAAAGTCTAGACAAAAACACACGCCCAGAGGGGACTGTCTAGTGAAATTGCTCTGACTTGTCTTCAACCGTTTTTTATTTATACAATCTCACAAAAATTGTTTAATTCAATCTTGTATATCTGTTTGAACAATTAGAGCTTTATTTATTTATCTTAACTGACTGTAATCAATTTACAACTGACTATTACAATATCGTTTGTTTGTTTTTTCCTTTTTCTTTTTTTTTTTCAGTAGACATTTCCCATTGAGAGAACACAAAAATTACAAAAATTCAAATCTGCACACACACAAAGACGAAAAAAGAAACAGATTGGAAAGCGTAACAGAGAGAGGAAAAGAAATGTGGCAAAGAATGCAAAACAAGACGGAAGTTGTGGTACAATTTCATCACCTTTGCGTGATTTCCGTGCGTGTTATGTTATGCTCCTGCCTCTGCTCGATGCGTCGATTCACCAACCTGATTTGAATAAGTTAGTATCATTGTTTTGGCGCCCACGCAACGTGTATTGTTTTTTTCTTTTTCTTTTCGCAACATCTATTTTTCAGTTTCTCAAATTTGTCCCATGAAAAATCTCGTCCATTATGTGTGGAATCACACCTCGGCGTTATTGATTCATTATTGCACCCCGGCCTTCGAGGAGCACGCCGCGACGCAATCCCGAGCATTGTTTCAAAATCGCCTCTCTGGTTTTGCTAATTGTCATAAGTTGATTAAAGGCGTTTCGATTGCGTCGCGGCTTTTTCAAGGAGAAAAATCAAAGAACAAAGTTTCCAATGAAAAATTATTACCGTCCATAAATTTGCAACAGATGCGTTGTTGACGGAACAACGTTTTCCTTCAACGTCACACAATCTTTGTGATTTTTTTTTTTTTTTTTTTTTTTTTTTTTTTTTTTTTTTTTTTTTTTTTTTTTTTTTTTTTTTTTTTTTTTTTTTTGTCCCAATTGTTTCCTTCTTTTTTGTTTTTCATTTCAAAATTTTCCTCAATTATTTATCATTTGTCAACTTGTACTCTGTCTTGTGATTTGTTAGTTAAAAATAGAAATGAATGAGTCAAGTGAGTTTATACTTACAAACACGAGTCAACTAGCTGATTGTTTGACATAACAGCTGATCCTTATTTGTATATCTTGTGAAGCAATAAAAAGCCTCTGAAAGAAAAATCCAAATCATTAGACAAAATTGATACTGACGATAAATTTAGTTTATTTTTAGTTTCAATTATCAGCTCATCTCTGTATTGGGGCTGTGAAACAAGTGTTCGAATCAATGAACTCTAAATCCCAACTGTTGACCGATAAATAATTAACCAAATGAACCGACTCGGAGCTTGGCACAGGTCTCGGTCAGTTGCAACAACTATTTATTGTCAAACGGTTCGAGAGATTTGTTCGAATCTGAATTTATATCGGCGCGTCGGCTGGATCGGTCACTTCTTGTTGCTCTTGCTTTCATTATAATTTTCAGCGTTGGCATTATTCAGTCGTAAAGTACGAATGATACATTTACAATAATAAACAGGAAAGCCGTTTTAATAACATCATTGTTGGAATAAAATAACAATGCATGGTGCATTGTTTGACCAGTTGCCCGTGCACAATTTAATTGAAACGTTAGAACACGCGCCGTGCTGTGCAAGCGAGAAATGATCGCCGTTGCCGTCTCACTTGCCTCTGTAATTGCTTGTTTTAGTTGTCGAACATAAATTCCACTCGGATTATCAATAACTTGCTAATAAAGTCAAATTGTTGTCGTTTTAATTCGAACGTCCAGTTTGAACCAGCTCAAGAACTACTTGAATGAAAATACGCCAAACTTTTGTTATCAAAATTGATCTGTATGTTGTATAACATTTTAAGAAGAAACAAAACCTTGTTAAACTTAAATGAGAGTGAAGAAAATGTTATCATTTGTAGACTGAGTGTAGAAATGCTGTTGATCCTGTTTCATATTTACCTTTATTTTTTGTCGTTTATCTCGGTTCAGGCACTTGTTTCCTGTCACATGCCAGAAATACAGTTTAGGCGCGCAGCGATATCCAAAATTGATTAAAGATAATTCAGTTGAGGCAACGGATTAAACCTGCGTGAGTATCATTGCTGGGCGCTCTCGAACTGCTGCTCACTTGAAAACACATAAACATGATTAATTTTAATTAACTGAAGGTGGCGTTGTTTATAAAATTACACAATGTGCCAGGGCAGGAAAAGCGAAACAAAACAAACAAAGGCTCCGCAATCCGGGCGGAAGAAAAAGAGGAAAAAAAGAAAACGTTCACGCTTCATCTAATTAGCGTATAATTTTGCTAAAAGAGCTCTCTTTTTTTCTCTCTCTACCCAATAAAACGGTCTTCCGTGTTCTCTCTGCTTGCAAAATAGCCGTACGCAATTACGGACGAATGCTTCCTCGACATTAACTTGGATTCAATAACTCATCGCGGATTAAAGTCGCGCGAAATTTCAATTTTGGAAACTAAAACTTCATTTTGATTGCTTACTCCACAACCAATTTTATTTCCAATTGAAATTATTTGTAATGTTTTTTTTTTTTTTTTCTTCTTCTCATTTGCACAAAATTGTTTTCAATCTGTGCTGAGTTAAGAAATTAATTCGTTTGTTAAAAAGCAGGTACCTCTCAATTTATGTTAATTTTTGAATCACGAAGTGGTCTCGCACGATCGTTTGCTTTCTAATTTTATACAAGTGGGACATTTAAATTTACACCAAAGTCCGAGAGCCATCTTCAAGATCTACAACTTGTTGTCTTCTGCTTTCCAAAAATGACATCGGTATGCACGCAAAATGGGCAATTACAAAAATTGATTGGAAAATTTGAGCTTAAATGAATTGTGCGATTAATGTGAACCGGGACAGGGTGTCGAACGTTGTACAGACTGATTGTGTGTGAAATTTTCGTCGCAACGGTGTGGGAATGATCACGTGTAAACAGTTACAATTATTGCACGTTGTTGAAGCTACAAATTTATGAATAATTAATTGGCTATGACTGTGTTTAATGATGTTATAAAGCACCATTAAGTCACGCTCCCGTGCGTCAGTTACCCTCACTTCCGTCAATTCATAAACCACGGAAGCCGACAAATTCCCAACCCCTCGGATTGATAAACAATCCCATAGAATTCACGAAATATAAAAATACGTGCGACGAAAATTTTCATCTCTCTCTCTCTCTCTCTCTCTCTCTCTCTCTCTCTCTCTCTCTCTCTCTCTCTCTCTCTCTTTCTATCTTTTTGGTAATATAATTAGTTTTGGCACGTAAAAATATGCAGACATTTTTTCCGACCTGGGTGCATGATTATTGCAAGAGCTAACGACGGTAAAAGGTCGCGTTAACATAAAGGATAACTACGCGAATACATTTTTAAATAAGCTACTTTGGAGCACGCATTTTTCTCTCGCAATTTAGCTTGTCGTCGTAACAAGCCCGGGAAAACTCTGTCGCACTAATTTCATGAAAAGCTGAAGAAAAAGTCCAAAACGTTATTTCCAATTCGGGCCGATTGATTGGAGTATAATTAACCGGGTCAGATTTGTTAGCGTTTGTTTGTCTTCCTGGCATCCTCGGTGCGGCTTACACTGGTCGGGTTTGAAGAAAAATCTGTATTCGAACGCGAAAGCCTTTTCTTCCACTCATAATCCAATTATCACAAATTCCAATCACCTACAAACCCTCATTCTTTTGCTCTGGCGGTCAACAAATCTGGAGTAGCGAATAAAGAGGGAACATTCTTTTCATTCAATCGCATCTAATCAGCATCCATAGTAAGTTTCTGTTGAATCATCGTGCACATATTGTAACAGAAATTTGTTGTCATTTTTGTCTTCATATAACCCAACACACTGTAACAGACTAAACTGTACATTTCCGAGTATAAAATTTTCCATGTTCTGATCTGAAAAAAAAGACTTAGTAAGATTTTTTTCTTCGAATTTTGAGAATGATTTTTGGATAATGTGTGTGTGTGTGTGTTATTATACATATGTTTTCTAACCAAAAATAAATAAACCAATAAAGTTTTGCCCTCCGGTTATTTAGTGTTTAAACTTTGATGCTTTCAATTATTCAAAACTACTCTAAATTTCATTTGTTATTTATTCAAAATATTATTTATTATTGAATTTTTGTTGGTCATATTTCGTTTTTGTTCATTCGTTGGCATATTATTTGTAAATGAAAATACATCGAAATGTGTAAAATAACGATCTCAACTATTTTGTTAGTCTGTGCCCTTAACTATCCGTTCATTTATGCAGTTACCGTATTTCATTACTCCACGTAAACTATTCAAACTTTAGTCAAACTATTATATCATACAAAAAGCTATCGCTTCTATAGAAATAATGAGCTATAACCACGCTTTTTATATCTTGTTGAGACATAAATTTGCAGCTTTGGTAATATCATTTCGAAGTCACACATTAATTCAAAGCCGTTCTGTACCGTGAGAGAAATCACTTCTAGATATCACTCCATTCAGACGAAGTTTGAAGTCAATTGAAGTATCCATTTCAAGAATCTAAATCTTGAGAAGTAATTTAGTTTATTACGGGAGACTAAGCAGCGATTTGCGCTCTACGTGGAGGCGAATATGTAAATTGAAACCATTTGTCAAATGTATGTCAAATAAGAACCGGGAGCTCATCGTCTTCTGACCTTTTTTCTTCAACGAAAAGGTCGGATTTCAGCAGTGCACGTCTATATCTTCTTTCAGAATGAGATATGAATGTGTGCATCAAACACACCTCTACTTAATGATGCAAGAACGGTAAGATTCACCCCGTCCACAAATTATACTTTGTTGCTTCTCTCCTTGCTTGTTAAAGGGGGAAAAACTTTGACGATTGCTTTCTGATTATCAACTCCTTCGTTTTGTATTCTCCTTTGATTCATTGCAATGAATATATATATAATTTTTTAGTCCAAACAGCTTTAAAACATATGACGTGGTTTCGTTACAAGCGATCCAATTAAATTCAGATAATTAATGATGCAACAACTTCGTTATTGCTCGTTAAAAACGTCGATCTTTCGTTCATAACGCTCTATCCCCAGTTGATATTTAACACGAGCAAAAATTGTTTACCAATGCTGTCTCTCTCTTCAGATGATGTTTCCCCAGCTCCTTGGGATTTTTTACAATTTGAATCGAAACTTTGAAGCATCTCGATTCAAGCTCAATTCGCCTATCATTTTTGATCATGAAGTTGGAAGCCATTTCCAATCAAAACCCCTTTTCTCGTTTTAGTCATCAATTCAGTTCGTATCTTTTAATCAAGAACTTTTCAAAACTTTTCATCCACTAACTTCTATTCTCCCGATGAAATAAATTAATGACCAACAATCGTTTCTTTCTCTCTCTCTCTCTCTCTCTCTCTCTCTCTCTCTCTCTCTCTCTCTCTCTCTCTCTCTCTCTCTCTCACTTCTCTTAATCAAATTTTCCTGGTCTAATTATTTCTTTGGGAATTAGGTCCTTTCGCTGTAATACACTCTGTGAAAACCTTGTTTCCAATAAAATATAGGTATACAAAAATGAAAATCCATTGGGTTGTTTAGCGATCTGCAAACTTGAGAAAAGTTGTTGAATTGGTTCCACCAAGTTTTGGGGTATAATCCACATCGGTAAACGTTGATTTCGTAAACAGTACGGCTGTAGTTTAACGGGGGATCTTCGCAGTGCGCTTGCTTCTCGATTGCACTTGTGTATTTCCTTGTACCAAACGTTGAACTCAAATCTGATCGAAAATTCTGTTGCCTCGGTTATTTCATCCAAGCCTCGCTTCCAACTTCGCTGGAAAAGTTTTGCCTCCATGGGTTTTTATCATCCTGCGCCATTCACCGGGCCGACGAAAAGTGGCTGGAAACTTTTATTCGAAAGTCGTTCTGACCCATATCTCTTTTTCGTGAATGAATGAGCTGAAACAGATGAGAGGAATAAAAAGAGGCGACAGAAGAAACGTGAGTGAACGAACGTTGACAGTACGCACATGCACAGGTACGCCGGACGTTAGTCCGTTACTTCATCAGCGAGCAATGCCGCTGCGCGGACCTACACTTTTTGTCTCCTCCTTCTTCTTCTTTTTTTTTTTTTTTTCGTCCTCTTCATTTCACAGCATCATGCGACTTTTTCGCAAGATCAGACAGGAATTTTTTAATGACGTTAAATCTTGCACTTGACTCTAAGAAAATTGTTAACGATATTTTGCTTAGACTCAGCAATGACGCCGGAGGCCGGAATTTCGCTGCTTTTTCCATCCATCGTTGGCCTTTGTAACGTTAAGATGACAGCGACGCTCTCCTCTTCCTTCGGAGTATTTTAATTAAGTGACCTTTTTCAGGCTTTCCTTTCTTTTTTTTTTCTTCGCCTCAATGTTTACAATTTTTTTCAGTCTGATAGAATATTGATTTCAAAGAAAAGTAAATAACGAGAAAGAGCGTTTTACAAAGGAAGTGCAAACAGACCACTCCGCTTTGTTTTTATTCGCCTTTTATATAGTTTATAAACTTGCAAAAGCGGAAATATTTTCAAAGCAAATAAAGCAGCCATTAAAAATGATAACGCGATTACAACAAGCTCGTTCCTCGGTTCCAACCTGCACTTCTTTAACTCTGAATCAGCTTTTATGAACCTGATATACCCAGAACTTTGGAAATTTGATCCACCTTCGAATTTCATTTTGAAATGTTCCGAATCGGCTATGTCCGTCCCTCTCGCACACTTTCGTTCCACGAAATTGAGAATAGCCAACCGTTGAACAAACTTTTTTTATGAACTGAACTTTCCGGCTAAAAAGCCTCAACTTGGCCAAAACAAATCAACTCGTCCTATAAAAACATTCCTTGACGCTCGCAATTTATTCATTTGCTTTGCAACGTGGACAAAAAAAAAAGAACAAAAAAAAAAAACAAAATTCTGACATATTTTGAAAAACACGACCAGAACAGAATAAACAAATACAAAAGCAGCCATTTTCGTCTGGACCAATCGAGGCTCTTGTCCAATTAAACGCAAAACTTAATATCCCAGTAAAATCGCTCGGCTTTCATGCAGTTCTAATTTACCCGCAAACAATAGCGATTCTTCATACAAAATTTCTCTGACGGCGCAAGAACAAAACCACTTTTCTCATCATGGGAAAATCTAATCCGACACGAAAGTGTGTTATATTGTACCGCCACTCATCAAACTCCCAAACCATTAGCCTGTAAAAACCGATGGCCCGGCCCGTTCATCCTCACCTGTTTCTTTCGAACAAAAATTTCTTCATCTTTTCCCTTCCCTTTTTTTTTTTTTTTTTTTTTTTTTTTTTTTTTTTTTTTCACGTTCGAATTTAATATGAATCTTTCTTTTCACTTCCTCACCTAAAACAAAATTGTTCCATCTCTTTGTTCTAATTTACACCATCATTTTTTCGTTCAACTTCCAAAACAAATTTACTTCAACTCATCCCTTTTGTTAATTACATCTGTACATCAAACATTTTGTTTGTTTTGATTTGTTTATCATTCAAACGGATCTCCATCTCTCCTTGCGTATTGTGTTGCTTGTTATTTGTTGTTTACAACTGACAAATTTTGGTACGTCATAAGGAGAAAAGCAAGCGACCCAACGTTTCATCTCAGACAATTGTGGATGGAAGGCGGTAGAAAGCCGAAACGGGATCGGAAAAGCGCGCCCAGTTCCTCCATCTCTGAAAAATCGGTGCAAGTTTGGATCGAACTCGTAAACACATTGCTCGCAGAGAGATCGCGGAAGGCCGGAGAGAAAGCGACAATGAGGGAACGCCACGCGAAACCATGCGATGCTTGGCGTGTTATTTCATTTGTTCTCTCTTTCTTTTTTTTCTCTCTCTCTCTCTCTTTTTTGGGCATACGTACGTTTGGGCCGCGGAAGGCTGTCCGCGGACGGTGCGCGACGCCGTCGGTGCTCGCACACGAACGCAGCATGTCTCGTTGGCGCACACACACGCGCGCGCAATCCGTTCGTCGGCCGCGGCGCTAATCAGCATCGAAAGACCAAGAGGAACGCAACAATCAGATCGATCCGCCGAGATGCCCGAAATTGACTCGGCCGCACCGCGTCCGTTCCTTTTTTTTTCTTTTTTTTCTTTCCTTGGTCTCTTCCCTTCTTTGCGAGCCTCGGTCGGTCGCTTCTCTGCGACCACGGGGACACACGCGCACACCGACGCAAACGTCACTGTCCGCGAAAAAGTCTCTCGCGAGCGAGTATACGCGACCGAGGTCGTACCGCCCGGCGTCGCCGATTCCAAAACACTCGGCTGACGAGTCGCACACGGCCGTCGCCGCGATCACACGAGTACGGCCGCGGTGTTACTTCGTTGCGCGCACTGTGCTCGGTCCGCCCTTCTCGTCACACTCGCCAACGCCTACGCGCTCGCTCGTACACGGCGCACATATTGCCGTAGGTACGCAACTACGCCCGCTACATAAGAGCCACGGCTGTCTGGTGACGCGCCACAGGCTTGCCACTCCACCTGCGAATTGCGCGCGCCGCAATTTGAATTGTTCGATTGTCGTCCTCGATGACCTTTAACAATGCTGAAACAACAATGTTTGTTGACAATTCAGATGAAGGGAATAAAGAATGATCCAATTGTGAGATGTTGCGTTTTATTTGGTATCGTCTGCTGCCACGGAGTTAGGGACTTTGTTAATAATAATTGGAAAATTGTTGGGTTTTAAAAGAAACAATAAGGGCGAGGCTCTGTTGGTTTGGGAGAATTTTTGAGGACGATGCAATGCCAGTTTTTGTTGCAGGTTGTAAACAAGTTTGACGAATAACCTTCGAGTTGAAGAGTAGAAATAATATGTTGTGAGAGGAGTTTAATGCTTTTGTTTAGAAGAATGTAAAATAAGTCGATGAATTGGGCTTTTCTTTGTTGGATTGGTTTTTTTATTTGATTGTTAATTGTGATTATAAACAAATCTGTAATGTCGGTCACTTCAGTGACCTTAAGGCTATGGAGTTGCAGAAAATAACCTTCTAGAAATCAATAACAAAGATAGAAATTCTTTGTTTTGAGTTTGTAAACAAATGGGTTGTCAATTATCGAGGTAATTTTTGTTTGTAAGTCGAAACATTTTTGGGCATTTTTTATTTGTCCCCCTTTAGTGAAGAGATTTTACAGCCAGATGGCGCTGCTGTTCTAACCCTAAAATTCACCTAACCCAACCAGTCAAAATCTGGCGCGAAACTCGGCAAAGAAGCAGTCACAAAGAGTCACAACGAGGATATACGTATAAAGTTGTGAAGAAACAAGAAATTTATTTTACGACACGATGGACGCTTTTTTGATGACAGGCAAAGTTGGTGGCAACAACAAAAAACCGTCCACGTCGCGGCTAAAGGATCAAAAAGCCGGACCGGCTCCTCCGTGGGTGGAGAAGTAGTAAGTTTTAGTGATTGTAACTTCATAGAATTTTGTTTTGTTTTTGTTAAATTAATAATAAAAAAAAAAAAAACATCATTTGTTATTTCCAGTCGACCAAAAACTGTTGATGACATTGTGGAACAAACAGAGGTTGTGGAGGTGTTGAGACAGTGCTTGTCGGGTGGAGACTTTCCAAACCTCCTTCTTTATGGACCTCCAGGAACGGGCAAAACGAGCACCATCTTGGCAGCAGCTCGACAACTTTTTGGGAGCATGTTCAAAGAGAGAATTTTGGAACTCAATGCCTCTGACGAAAGAGGCATCCAAGTCGTCAGACAAAAAGTTAAAGCTTTCTCTCAGCTGACTGCCAGCAGTACACGACCAGAGTTAGTACCTTGATAATTTTAATAGAAAAATATAACATTTTGTGACAAACAATTTTCCTGAATGTTGCATTTTACTATGAAACATTTTAGTTATTGAACATCAAACAAAATGGAAATGTTATTTTTTATGTTTTTAGGAACAACAAAAATGACAATAAAAGTTGCCTATGATGTTGTAGTAAAAGGTTTGAAATTTGTCATTAAATGTTGAATTGTCCACTTTCAGCACTCGATCTGCTGTGTATCACCAGCTGTTTTTCAAGTTGAACTCAACTGATATCAGCAGCAGGACAGAATTATTGCTCCAATTGTAATTGTGTTTTAAATGATGATCATTTGAGACTGTTGATCGTCTGTAAAACTGGAGCATACAGGCATCCGAAAATTCCTGGTGTGCCAGTCTGATGGTTCTGAATGAAAACAATATTTTTGTTTTTATCTCTGAAATCAGCCTGATCAATTTGGACTTTTCGGATCATTTTTAATCGGGTTGTTGTTTTTGGATTAATTCATCATTAGACAAATTCATGATTGAAATCATTCTAACTGAGGCAAATAAAAAATTATTACAAAAGATAATTTAGATTAATAATATTTTACATTGTTGAATTATTATTCTTGGCATATTTTGAATAAGAAAGAGTGAAAAAATGTTTGCCATTTTAGTGGAAAACCATGTCCGCCTTTCAAGATTGTAATTCTGGACGAAGCAGATAACATGACAAATGCAGCGCAGTCAGCCCTTCGTCGAACAATGGAAAAAGAGTCTCGCACCACTCGATTTTGTTTGATTTGCAATTACGTCTCTCGAATAATTGAGCCTTTGACATCTCGTTGTACAAAATTTCGATTCAAGCCGCTTGGAGAAGAGAGACTGATCGAGAGGTTGCAATTAATCTGCGACGCAGAAGAACTCAAGACTGAGAAAGCAGTGCTTGTCAAAATTATGGAAACTTCAGGCGGCGATTTGAGAAGAGCCATCACATGTCTGCAGTCCGTCACAAGGTTGAAAGGGAAAGATGCGGAGATTACCATCAAAGATGTCGAGGAAGTCACAGGAGTAAAATCAATGATTGAAAAAATTAATTAATTAAACAAAACAGATCAAAAATCGTAACTTACATTTTGATTGATAAATTTATAACTTGATTTCAGGTCGTTCCTGATTCTATAATGAAGCAGTTGTTGCGCACCTGTGAATCTGAAAATTATAACGAAGTTGAATTGTTTTTAGATGATTTTATGCTAGAAGGATATTCAGCAACGCAGGTAAAATGAATCAAATTAAGGATGGAAATATGTTTCTCAGTGTAAATTCAAAATTTGGTATTTTTTAAGGTCGTTGATCAACTGAACGATCTGGTGATTTATTCTGATGACCTAACTGATAAACAGAAAGCAGAAATTGGTCTTAAACTTGGGGTAAATAAAAAGAGACAACAAATTTTAATAGATTTAATTTTTTTTCAATTTGATATTTTTCATGATATTCATTATAAATTATGATTCTTCAGGAATGCAGTTACAGATTACTCGAAGGCGGTAGTGAGTACATCCAACTGATGAACCTGTGCTGTGGAATAATGCGGGCACACGAGATGATAAAAAAGAAATAAAAGTAATTGAAGGAAACAAAAATAGAAAAGTCTGATATATTTTTTTTCTCTTTTTTTGTTTTTATTTCTGTGAGCTTTTAAAACAAAAGTAAGTATAGCATACAAATGGAACTATTTATTTATAATAAATCAACATGTGTACACCCAATGTTATAAACTATTAATTATAAATTATAAACTTGATTATCAATTAATTTGTAAAATAACTATTTTCTATCATTACTGTAAAAAATCATATAATAAATAATAAATATAAATTGATCTGGATCAATCTGAATCTGTCACCACTTCGAACTTAGATATTTTTGAAGGAACGTCAGAACAGTTTGTAATGTCTTCAAACAATTCTCTTTTGGCCTGCAATGAAAATAAATATTTTATATTTGTTTTATTTTTGTATTCTACTAAACTTAGTTATTATTTCATTCCTTACATCTTCTTGGCGATTCATACACTTGGTAGGATCACAATTGCAATTTCGGCAAGCCTGTCCTATCTTTTGACAACCGCAAATCCGCGTTCTGCACTGAGTTTTGCAGTTACACGTTACTTCTCCATCCGACGATCGTTTAGATGGTTTGTTTACGGCCAAACGAGACCTTCCTCGGTCCTAAAGAATATTTTTTATCATAATAAGAAAATGAAACGATATTGATAATAATAAAAACTAAATTTTTATAACATTTACGTACTTCAAGTTTGTATAGTCGACGATACAGAGGTGTTCTATGCCAGTCGGGATCTTTACAATAATCCTCATCTTCATAAAAACTATCATCATTGTATAATGCATCAAGATTATTAATATAATTTGATGGTGTTGCTTTTGGGTACAAATCATCAATCTGCGAACAATTTATAAAATTATAAATAATAAATTTATATCAATAATTCATATTCGAAAACAGACATCAAACTCACCCGTTTTTGAACTTCTTTCATTAACTGTTGGTACTTTTTCTTTTTTTCTATTAGTGTATCTAAATCGTCTCCAAGTTCTTCATCTTCATCATCACTGTCTGCATTCTTTTCCTATAAAAAAAGTAGGAAATATTTCCAGAAAAATTTAAATCTCTCTGAAAAATAAATTTAACTTAAAATTTAACTTATCCAATTTTCACTTACTGAATCTGAGACTTTTTCTTCTGCACTTTGCGCTTTTTCCAATTTTGTCAGAAATTCCGCTGCAAGTTGGTCCACAAACATTCGCGAAGGATTCTGAGATTCAGGCACTGACTTCAAGATGTTCCACAAAGAATCAGCACAGTTCTCTAAAAGTTAAATTCAATATTAAAATATAAAAGACAGTCATTTAGTCTCAAATTTGATACTGAAAAAAGTAACTTACCCTTGGAGGATTCTTTGATCATATTCTCCAAATTCAAAATCTGTGTAAACTTTTCGTGCAAGTTATTTTCTAAATTAGCAATGAACTCCAGATGCTCGGGAGTTTTTTTTGTCGAGTCCTTTGTTTCTAGCAGAAGTTTCGCCACCTTGTCTTTCTCTTGCTTCAATTTTTGCAGATTAATTTGAGCCTCACAAGCATTCAGGATAAGATCAATTTCTGTTTTAATTTGTGCCTTGGTCTCTTCAGTGTTTGGCGCTTTTTTAGTTTCTTTGTTACGCATCTCTCGCGCTGCTTTCTGTTTGCCAAGTGCAAGCTAAAACAAAAAAAAATGTTATACAAAGTTTAATTTCGTGCTTCCAGACAAATGCAAACTATATGAGATAGGTATATGCAAACTTCCAGATTCAATACCTTATATCTCTTCTGTATCGCCTGACTTTCTTCTATCTTTCTCTTGAAAACAATGTTCTGCTTTGCTTGTTGCATCTGCAATTTCGTTATTTCTGACTGTTGCTTTCTGTCCTGCGCTTTGAGTTTATTGCACTCGCGTTCCTTCGCCATCTTCCATTTGTTGAACCTGTCGGCCTCAGATCGCATCTGCTTCACCAGTGTCACCTTCGTTCGCTTCATACTCTCCATATCCCTCTTCAGACTGCTGATCTGCGAGTCCAGCTTCTCTTTACTCCGATTGATCCTCGAAAGCTCCGTCACTTTCTTTGTCAACTCGCAGATCTTTTTCTCCAGATCTTGAATTCTCTTCCGGCGAGTTTCAGAGATCTTGGATACCTTCGCGTTGGACTGGACGGACTGCAAGGTTTCCTCCAGCGACTGTTTTTCAGATTGCAACTTTTTGATCTCCTTTTCCATCTCTTCGATTTCCTTTTCTTGGGTCAGTGTTACATTTTTCATCAACGCTGCGATCAGATTTTCCTTCACCGCGAGCTGCTTGTCTATGTAACTCACTTGAGAGTGTCTCTCAGCCTGACGGTCGGTGTGCTCTTCGAACTCCTTGTCGATGTCGTATGTTGCATTCAAAGCGTTCCCATCCGTCGCAAATTCTCCAGACATCTCGAAACTATTGTTGGTAGATTGGCTGTCTCCGTCAGCAGACTCCGACTCCTCTTTTTGGCCTGGAGACTCGTCGTTGGGTGTCATCAATTCTGCAATTATTACAAAACAATTTCAATCATATAATTTGCATGCTAAGTTAATGATGGACAGCTTGAAAATAAAATAATTACCGGTTAATCTGGAGTGAAAACTTTCGAGAATCGTTTTGAAGGTTTCATTTCCATCCAAGTTGTTGATCTCGTTGTTCAGATCCTTTATAATCAAAGTCAAAACTCGGTCTTTGTGTTCCCGCGCCTGCTCCAACGCCTGTGACTTCTCCAATTTTTCGTGCAAGTGAAGCATTTCCAAATAATTTTCGTTCAACTTTTTAACGTATGACCGAACTTTGTTCTGCAGTTCCTCGTGTTCGGGGGGACAAGAGCTACCATTTGAACCAGTTGCCAGTTGGGCATTCAAATCTTGGATTATTTTCTTCAACTGGTTGACCTCGGCGATTTTCGCATCTTCATTCACAATAGGCTTATTTTTGATCTTACGTGCTCGGTTGGCGTAGCGCAGCGTGCTCAACGTTTCGTCGTGATTATATTCTGAAACAACAAATGTATCATATAAACACAATTTTTCCGAGTAAAACTTCATTATTAAATGTTTGGATATTTCAGGTAATTATTCCCACCTGCTGGACTGACACAGGCTATCATCAGGGTCACGGAATTTCCTCCCAAGGAGTCTTGCAACAGCCTGGTCAATTTACTGTCACGGTAATTTACATAAGCCCCAGTTTTCCCCTCTCCTAATTGCGAGATAACGTTTCCTAACATCAGCAGTCCTTTATTTATGTCAACACCTTCACGGAAGGTTTGACCAACTGCTTGAGTTTTTTTACTCCTTTCAGAACCAGCTAGATCTACAAGGTGGAACTTTGACGACTTTGCATTGGTGCTAAAAAATATATTTACTTTTAATAAATTTTCAACATAGAATGTTTAAAACATCAAAATTGAAATTTCGCAACAAATACCTATCAAACTTATTCTCTTGATGAACATTCAACGTGAAGACCGCATGACTGCGACTACTTTGATCGTTCATCGCCGTGGCGGCGGTTGCACGAAATGAGGAACCCCTAGCCAAACACGAGAGTGCTTCGGCAGCGTTGTTTACTGGCAACTCCGTCAGACCGGCGATAACGATTTTCTTGTTGGAATCCTCGCGAATCTCAACCATACTGTTCGACCGACTTTTGTTGGCCAGGAGATCATACAACTGTTCCTGATACAATTCAACAAACGAGACGTTCACCCTGTAGATCCAATCGCTCTCTTTGTTCGATATCGTATAAAATATGTCATCCACCGCCCGGGGTATCACACCCTTTTCATAACTGCTGTTTCCTTCAGGTGAATAGTTCGTTCCCATCGAAAAAGTTTTGCCACTTCCCGTCTGACCGTACGCTAAGATTGTCACATTGAATCCTACAAACATTTATTTATTTATTTAGCTCTTTTGTTTTTATTATTTTTTTTGTTATTTTCAAATAAAATAAACATGTTTTTGTTGCTCAAGTTTAAATTAAATGCAAAAGTACCTTCAAAGATGTTGGGAATCATGGGCTTGATTGCGGTATTGTAAAAGTCATCCTGAGAGCTTGCTGGCGGGAACACATAGTTGAAAGTAAATGACTTGTCCGACGACTTCAAGTAAACTTGGTGTTCGCCAGGTATTACTTGTATACATTCCTGGTTCCCATGTTCAAGTTCGTTTTTTGACAGGGGCCTGATTCTCAGCGCAACTTTTACCAGATCATCACCCATTCTGAAACAAAATTTATAGAAAAATTGAAATTGACAAACCACATGTGCACACAGGTAGCAGAGAGTGTGTTTGGAAACGGTTTTTTTGAAAATGTAACTGAGCAAGGACGCCAGATTAGATTGTTTATGATCAGTTCTTTACCTCGTTTTTTGTTTCCCTTTCGCGTTTCGTCTCCGATCAGAATGAATCTCCAAGTCAAAATATCACAGAAAGCAAACAAATTAAATAAATCAAACTTCATTTAACAAAATACACCATCCAACTGACCGTTCGCGCTCATTTTGTCTTCGTTTGGGATGTTTTCAAATTCAAACGGACAAAACAAGAGAGAGCGCTCCGATCGCCAGTGGCGGGAAATTTGAAAAGTAAACAAATAATAGGAGAAGAAATAAATAATTAAACAGATGGAGACATGAATTTGATTTTTTTTTTTTTTTTTCTGTGTGAAATATTGATGAGTTCATTTTTGGAAAGTGATTAAACGGTTCTGACTGAGACCACTCTGGGAATATCTCCGTCTCTTTTTAGACGTTTCTGCTGTTTGTTGCTCTTTTCTGGCTCTTTTCAAAACTCTTTGTTTTGTTGTTGTGGTTTGTGTTTCTGGTTCACAACGACATGTCACGAAAAATGATCCACAAAGTTTCTCGGCTGTTTCAACCGATGAATGTCATCCAAAAGAATTTAACTTCAACAAACGTTACTCATAAAGGTTATAATGTAAGTAGACATAAACATTTACAATAACCTCTCTTATTTTCAATGTTATCATTATTTAATTTATATTAAACAGTGAATATTTTTTACTAAGAGGAATGTACCTTATTTTTGAATTTTTAATTTTAGTTTAATTATTTTTTCCTTTTTCATCAAACTCTTAAATAAGATTTTCACAACAAGTTTTCCTGAGATCTGATAATTGTGTTTCAGTTGATGGTCGACGGTGGAATAATTAAACAAATAAATCCAGGGATGTATGCCCTACTGCCATTGGGGCTGACAGCTTTGCAAAAACTCATCAACTTGGTGGATGATGAAATGTCAGCTATCGGAGCCCAAAAAATGCAACTTCCAATGTTGGCATCATCCGCACTTTGGAAAAAAACAGAACGCCTTGAGATGGCTGGACATGAACTGTTTCAACTTCGAGACCGACACAATAAATCTTACATTTTGAGTCCTGTAATGAATTACATGTTATCTTTTATTTATAAATTAAAATATAAAACTACACAATCTAATATAAATTATTGTCTTGCAGACGTACGAAGAGATGATAACCAAACTGATAGCCGACGTTGGTGTAACGAAATCCGATCTCCCATTGCTCCTTTATCAAATCTCAAATAAGTGGCGAGACGAACTGAAACCCAGACTAGGTCTTCTAAGAGGCCGAGAATTTGTCATGAAAGATCTATACTCGTTCGACATTGACAACAAAAGTGCTGAAAAAACTTACAGTTTAGTGTGCGAGGCCTACGATAAAATATTTCGACAACTGGGAGTCAATTATGTTAAAGGTCTGAATAGAAATTGAGTTTTTTTATAAATTCATTTACTTAATTGTTGAATCTTGAACTTGATCTCAGTTTTGTTTCAGCTATTGGAGATACAGGCATGATGGGAGGCACGATTTCCCATGAGTATCATTTTTTTAGCGAAATAGGAGAAGACAAAGTTGAACTGTGCACGACTTGTAATTATGCTATCAATAAAACGATCTCGGATTCAGAGTGTCCACAGTGCAAAAAACCCTTGTCTGAAAACGATGCTGTTGAGGTACAATATAAGCAAAAATACTCGTACAATTTGAGAGATAGACATTTTAGTATCAAGAAATTTGTTTAATCAGATGTAATGTCTGACTTATTTCTTTAAAAAATAAGTCATAATTGCTACAAGATTTTTTGTAATGAACATAATTTAGGTTGGCCACACATTTTTGTTGAACACAAAATACTCGGATGTTTTCAAAGCGACTTTCAAAACACCAGATGGTAACCAGCCCGTAGTCATGGGCTGTTTCGGCCTTGGTTTGTCCCGGATTCTGGCAGCTTCGGTGGAAGTGCTGTCATCGCAAACTAGCTTGAGGTGGCCTTTGGTTTTAGCTCCTTTCAAAGTTTGCATTATTGGTCCAAAGGTAGCGTCAATCATTTTCAAGATTAGACATGTGTTTTTTTAATTAAGTAACTACTTTTTTATAATAAATTAATTTGTATTTCAACAGAAAGGGAGTAAAGAAGAACCCGCTGCAAAATATGTAAACGATATTTATGAGATGTTGACTCAGTCAAATACCGACACAATAATAGACGATCGTTCTGAGTTGACCATAGGAAGACGAATGGTGGATGCTAAAAAATCCGGTTACCCATTTGTGGTAATTGTGGGAAAGCGTTCAGTCGAAACGCTGCCACTATTCGAAGTGCATGATATGTACAGTTCGACCAATGATAACTTGAGCATAGATTGTTTAATTGATTATTTCCAAAAGAAACATTTGAACAGCAATGTCAGGATGAGAGCAGTTTGTTAGTGTTAATTTTGTACACACATGTAAATAGTTACGAAATAAAATTAAAAGACAAAAAGAAATGGATATCATTTTTTCAAAGATTTAAAGACAATTTTATTCTAGCAACTCAAATGGCATGTTTTACATAACACACGTCTTATGTAACACACATTTTCGTATATTTTGTTAAATGAAAATTAATGACATGTAACGTTTTTTATTTACATAATACAAATGACATACACGGCATTGGAATAGAAAATAAATTTGTATAAAAGGATTACCGCTGTGATCGGCGACTAATTGAAAAATAAAACAGTATGATTATATTCTCTACAATACAATGAAGAATTATATACCGATCCAATTGAAAATGTCGCCCAATAATCGGTGCTGTATAGTTTTGTAGTATAAAAATTGGTCTTCCTCTTAAACACAATCGATCTATTGTTAATTTATTCACACAAGGGGAAGCCGAATCCGAAAGAATTGTTTATCGTAATAACGTACATCAAAAATCCGACAGTGTTATTGCAAAAAATATGATGTACATTGTTAAAATTGCAGGAATTCGATTTCGTACGAATTCGGTTTCCCAGAGGGAATAATCATACAGCTAAATAAGTATAGCTCGTAACTTGATCGGGTTGACAAACAGTAGTAGATTTAACGCCAACAGAGATTTTTTTATTGCACATACTTACACTCTGTGCACATCTTTTGGTACCAATTATTCATTTCTTCTTTATTTATTTATTTTTTGAAAAAAAAAAAAATTTTTTAATGAAAGTCTTGCTCAAAATTAATTTTATAGATAAATTTATATTCACGGTTATCGATTGGTTCAAGAATCGATAATTTTTTTGGGCGCGTGGATGCGACTGTGTCGCAGGAGTGAGCTCTTGTCGGTGAACGACTTCTCACACTCGACGCATTTGTAAGTCCGTCCGGTGTGGGTGACCAAGTGCCTGCTAAGCCCGGAGGCATGACAGAAGGCCTTGGGACATAGTTGGCAATGGTGCAACTGGATATCATTCGGGTTGAGCTTCTGGTGACGGCGCATGTGCACCTTCAGGGCCTCACGTTGAGTGAAGCTCTTCTCACAGTTCTGACATTGGAAAGGCTTTTGTCCCGAGTGTGTCATCAAGTGGCGCAGAAGAATTTCTTTTTGTGCAAACGCACGATGACAGATGTTGCATGCAAACGGTTTCTCGCCTAAAAATTATTGACATATTAAATTAAAAAAATCAATGATTCATGATTAGTCTAATTTCGAGATATGGCGAACAACCGCTCACCTGTGTGAGTTCTTTCGTGTCTAATAAGTGCAGATCTTGTGGGGAACCATTTGTCACAGGCCTGACACGTGAATCCTCGTTGAGTGGAATGAACAGATTGGTGGCTCTTCAACATGATTCTTCTTGTAAATGCCTTGGGACACTTGTCGCACTGGAACACTTTCAACTCTTCATCTCCACCTGGAAAAAATGATTGAGTTACACAATCAATTTATTTACAATCAAAACTGAAACAAACTCCAAAAGTCTTTTTCAAAATAAATAAATTACCCATATTGCTCTGTTTGAGTTGACTCATCTGGCTGATCTGCTGTATTTTGAGAGATTCAGTGCCCGATGTGTTTGGCGTCTGTATTTCCATCATGTAAACCTTGTTGAGATCAGTGGTGACAATAGTTCTTTGCATCTCTTCGCCATCCTCGTCGGATTCGTGCTCCTGCTTGATGCGTGCCGACCGAATGGTACAACGCGCCTTTGCAGTCCGCTCCTCGGCTGGGATCAGAGTTATATTCTCCGGATCTTGGATGTCTTCAATCTCTGTGTTTTCTGCATTCATGCCTAAAACAAATCAACATCCAACTCCTTATTTACAACTTGCAACATTTAATTTAAACTTTTATTATTTACATTCTTCGTTTTCAATTACCCAGGATGTATCCTCCAACAAGTTCTTCCTCAGTGACCTCAATCGGGTTGCCATCGACCTGGCTCATGTCAGCTTTCGTGGTGACAAGGTCGGCGAGCAACTGCTTCACCTGTTTGGAGTTTCCTGCACTCGTAGATTGGTCACCATCTTGCTCCTCATCGTCCTTACCCACATCCTCCTCGTTGCCAGTTAAACGTTGAATCAATTTGATGTGCTTGCGAAGCTTCGCGTCTGTTGCTTCGCATTTCTTTTTGAATTGGTACGATTTTTCCAGCTGGTACTTGCACGGATGACAGATCATATTCGGAAGGCCATCATCTTCAAAGACCTAAAAAATCAACGCCAAAAATCATTGATTCAATTTTTAATTACAAAACAAAATTGACATTATATCTTACAATTATTATTATTCGATTCAATTTTGCTATATATTTTTCGTATCATTTCTTTTTTTTAATTTACTGTCGAATCATTTGTTATCTGTACGTTTATCAACAGTAACTTGGGTTTCATGAGTTTCTGCAGAACAATAACCTTCGACTCAGCAGGGTAAATTGGTCCGACTGTTAGATCCCTGCAGAGCGAAAAGTGTCGCCCCGGCTTAATGGACGAAAATAAAGTCGATAACTCGGTAAAGTGGGTTGTTGCTCTGCGCACTCACACATCCGCACGTTCCAATATAAACATTCAAGTCGAGCTCATAAATTCCAACCAATTCATCTGCATTTAAAAATAAAATGAAAACAAAACAAAAAAAATCAAAACACAAAAAATCAAAACACAAAAAATTAAAACATAAAATCACATCTGACCGCAAGAAATTTCAGTTAAACAAAATTCTGCGATCAAATTTTTGCTGAGCGTAAAAAAATTTGCAGCACGAAAATTAGACAATTGGTTTGTTTACAGAAAGAATGTATTTTGTGAGAACTGCGGATGCGGCGGGCAAGAGGGACATGTCGGAAACATACCTCGAGATTAACACAGGCCATTATCCTTAGTGGCAACGGGATGGTCTCGTTGTCGTAAATCGGGACCATTTCCTCTTCTTTCGCCAGGCACAGTCGGCATAGCTCGTTGATATGGATAATGACGTTACTCGGGCTGTCGCCCTTCTTTCGACTGTACGTTTTCATTATCGCGGCCAGGGTGACGAAATGATACGAAACGTCGCTCCGAGTTCAATTGTGTGCCAGCTTTCGGACCGTTTTATTTGTTGAACCGTTGTTTACAACAAGGCGCGATCAGGTCGAGGGAAAATGCCTGCTATTTTCCGCGCGAGACCTACACCTACCACTGTATCCGGCTCGGTCACTCACAACGAAATCTGTAATGGCGGCGGCGAGCGCGGCGATTGTGTGTCCACAATCCAAGATGGCGGCTCGAGAGAAGCGTCACGCGCGCATACCTCGCCCTCGACTGGTGATGTCAGTTCCGGGGAATTTTCCAACGGAGAACGGGACGACTTCCCTCGGCGTCTGACAACCGAACGAGAGGGCGCCACCTTTGTTGTAGTCGATAAAGACGAGAACGGCCATTGATTTCTTATTCTCGCCCCGCGCCGCCGTAATCGCGACCCCCCCACCTTCCATCTTGTATTATCGCACTGAGAGTTGATATTGACGCGCGCTTCTTTTATTAATCAACATCATTGGGCAAAATCGTTCTCTTTAACCTGCCTGTATACCGAGTTCGCTTCGCAGGAAGATGATGCAAGTTACAGACCGGTCTATAATCTCAATGTTGATGATGAAAAATATGCAATTGCTTTTTGTATGATCGGTAGAATGAGATTTATGTTATAACGTGATAGGACAAACAGGTTTGTTTACAAAAATCTCAGTCAAGGGCAGGAAGATCGCAGGAGTTGTTTTCGGCAAACGAAATAGTTTCTTGGGGGGGTTTCAAAACCGTTTGATGTATTTTATTTTGTACAAAAATGAAAAACAACCTATCTGACTTTGACTGGCTTTTGTAAACAGAAATCTCGAATGTTTGAGTTGTAACGAAAGATCAATTTTTCTGTAATTATTCAAAATGTAACACATGTTTACATGAACTCAAACGCATTTTGAAAATAGTGTTTACAATTTAATTATGGAAACAAGTTTTGCGAATGAACATGTAAACACAAACAAGTACACACGAATTTTGTCGTGTTCATAACTTATCGAGCTATTTTATTTCTCATTTTCAAGATAAACTTCAAGTCATCGAGATTTAAAATTAAAAAAAAAAAAAAACCTTACAATTTTTTGACTTTATTCGAAAATATAGTATATATTGTAAATTGGCGCTGTACGACGGGCCCCAAAACAAAGCGAGGCCATATTGTTTTGTGTTGAGTAGGTTATATTTTGATTTGAAAGACTGTTTTACTAAATGATTTCTGGCCATTTTAATATATAATTCAGTGTAAACAGAAACAAAACTACATTCGTGACTTTTTAATGAATCTAATAGATCCTTTCAAACTGAGTGTCAATTATTTTTATTAACCTCAAAAAGATCCCGACTTGTCAAAAACATGTAACATTTTTGAATTCATCATTACGTTCTTTCTTTCGCATTCTTAAATATTTACTTTCATAGTTTATTTGTTTCACGATCATCGGCTAGTGGAAATGAGTAGCATCATCTGATAAAAAGTGAGTGTGCATTTTTGTTAACACTATAAAACTTAAAAAAAAACATTTAAAATTTGATTTTTTCTTTTTAGGAGACAGGATTCAAGATGTACAGCAAGGAAGAAATTAATAGGAAGAAAGTCGAAGCTTTGGCAAGAAAAAGCAAAAGTCAGACGCAAAAAAGTAATTCTAATCCAAATACGAACCGGACGAATACAAGTCAAAATATTTTTTCTGCAAATTCTTTCTCGAGATCATCGTCAATGAACAGCTATGGAAACTCGTCCAGTCGTGCAAGTTTCCCATCAAAAACTGTTACAAAAAATCATATACAGAATAACAGATACAATCCCATACCGCCCAAACCTTTTTATGGCGCTCAAAACAAGATTTCGGTACAAATTTTTATGATCTCAACAACAAAATTTGCTGCTGAACCCTCCTCGTTCAGCCAAGAATTTATTGATATTTGCAAAACAATAAAGAGTAAATTATGGGGTAAGATATTTTATAATTTGTAATATTTGATTTTTAATTGAAAAAACATTTGAAAATGTGTTTTTTTTTGTTAGACCTGAAAAGCAAACTGTGGAATTTTCATCTGAATGATTATGATGAAACGGTTAAGAAGTTGGCGGAAAGCAAAAACTTGACAGTAACTGGAATTCCGCAAAGTATTCTCAAGGTAATTTAATTGTATGTAATTTAACAGAAATTTTTAAAATGGCAGATGAAATTAGACTTTGATACTCATTCTGCAAATTAATTTTACAGATGTTTCGGAGCGCTTTGAGTAAACAAGAAGAGGATGTTGACATTAGTTGCATTGAACCCGAGCTACTTAAGATGGCAAAACCATTTCAGATCGAAGGAATCAAGTGAATTATACATTTGAGATATAATCTGTATTTCAGTTTCTGAAAAGTCATATAGAAAAATGAAATATAACTTTTTCGTTCGCAGATTTGGAGTTTCAAAAAAAGGACGAGTTATGCTTGCAGATGATATGGGTTTAGGAAAAACAATACAAGCCTTGGGAATCGCTCACTATTACAAAGACAGTTGGCCCATGTTGATTGTCACACCTTCTTCTATTAGGTACATGAATAATTATAATAATCAATTGCGATGAAAACTTTTTTTTACACTTTTCCTTACTTCTTTTAGATATCAATGGACAGAAGCAATCTGTAAACATCTACCTTCTGTACCCCTCCAAACAATTCATCAAGTAGCAACGACAAAAGATTTTCTAGGCTCTGAACTAATTACTATCATTTCCTACGACTTATTGGCTCGGATGATTAATGATCTGGAGAAAAAAGTTTTCGGTGTTATCATAGCGGTATGACATGAAAAAATAAATTCAATTTTTATGTAAAATTGGTTACACATTTTCATATTTTATTATTCTAAGTTTGCGTTTTATTTTTTTCTAGGATGAGAGCCACTTTGTGAAATCGTACAAATCGTTGCGGTATCAGGCAATAAGTCGATTAGCCAAGAATGCTCATCACATCATTTTACTAAGTGGAACTCCTGCCTTGTCAAGACCAGTGGAACTATACACCCAGATTTCATTGGTCAAAGCGAATTTCATGCAGTAATAATTTGTTTCTCCTGTTTGAAATGTTTCATCAATCAGAAGAAAATTCGTTAACAGTAAATCCCTATTGATCACAGGTTTCATGAATATGGAAAACGTTACTGCGCTGGAGAACAAACGAAATTTGGCTGGAACTTCAACGGTTCATCCAACATGCAAGAATTGCAGGAACTTTTGAAAGTGATCTGCTTGATCAGAAGGATGAAATCCGAAGTCCTAACACAATTGCCTGACAAAATTCGACAAGTGATTATACTGGATCCACAGCAGATCAAGACGGCTTCCAAAGAAATGAAACAAGCTTCGCAGTCTCTCGAGAATGTAACAAATAAAAAGGATAGGCATGAGATCCTCTTGCAGTATTATAGCGATACAGGAGTCGCAAAAGTTCCTGCCGTATGGTAATGAATATAAATTGCAGTAAATTGTAAAAAGTTACAAACTGTATAACAATTTTGAACTGAATTTCGATTTACCATTTTTAGCAAATACGTGACCGATTTGATTGAAAGCGACAGAAAGTTCCTCATATTTGCTCATCATAAAAACATGTTAACTGCCATTTGCACGCTACTAACTTCGAAGAAGAAGAGGTCTGTACAATTGTTGATACATGTTTTTTTTTTTTAATTGAAAAATGTATAATAATTTTCATTTCAGCTTTATAAAAATCGATGGTGAGACTCATTCAGAAATGCGAACCGAGTTGGTGAATAGATTTCAGTCCGATCAAAACTGCACCGCTGCGGTTTTGTCAATAACAGCTGCAAACGCTGGACTCAACATGACTGCGGCCTGTCTGGTGGTTTTCGCTGAACTCAGCTGGAATCCTGGTGTAGGTTTTATTTTCCTTTTTTACTATAAAATAATTTCAATTTCTGATATGCAATCTTTGTATTGAAATCTTTATTACACCTCAGATATATGTATAAAAAGGTTAAATGATTTTTTTAGATCCTCTGTCAAGCTGAAGATCGTGTCCATCGAATAGGGCAATCAAACAACGTAGTCATTCAATATCTCATTGCCAAAAATACGGCGGACGATTATATGTGGAAACTTCTGCAGTCAAAGATGGAAGTCTTGAAAGAAGCTGGCCTCAAACAAGACTTCAGCGTCGAAAGTATGGACGTAACAAACCAAAAGCAAGACGACTCGCAATCAACCTTGGACAAGTTCGTTCAACCATCAACAAGTTCGAAACCCAGCTTATCCGAATCTTTTGATGAATTGTTGCAGGATGATGACGGTTTCGAAAACATAGATTTCGATAACATCGCCTGATCCCAATTCAAAAGTCGAAGAAGTGTTTCTGGTTTGAGAACAATCAAAATAGTGAGTTACAATAAGGCGTGAATGTTAAATATATCAAAAGTAAATGTTAAATGTATTTTTTTACCAGAAATGTTTAAATTATAACTCTCGTAATAACCCGTTGAATTGAAATAAATCATATGTTGGATGAAATGATTAAGCTTTTCGATAATTCCTGAAAAAATGAAAATGATTTTATTCCACAAGTTTTTATAATACATGAGATTTACAACGAGACTGTCAACCTTTCATTTCAGTCTTACAATTAAACTCGTCAGTGTACAATTTGCTTATCAATCGAGTTTATCATCAATGCTTTATTTACATGTAACCATTACATGTTGGCTGTAACAACCCACATCTTACAAACTAAATATACAAAAAGGTATAAAAAATAAATTAACAATCAATTTAATTACACATGAACAATTTACAGCGCTTCGTTTGTTTGACAATCTTTGAGGAGAATCGTTGGATTGATATTGACCAAGTTCGAGAGCGTCAGACAGTCGACTTTGATGCTCCTACCCGAGAGGGTCACTTGAACCTTGACCTTTGCCAGGTCCGTTGGTTCGCGTGTCTTGCCGTACCAAGAGAACGGTTTTGGCTTCACAAATTTGGCGCTCTTTGCGGTCGATTTGCGTGCCACCGATCTGGACGGCGAGCTCACGGCGGGTTTCGCGGTTGATTTTCGCGCGGTGCCACTTGAAGGCCACACTTCTTTACCAAGATGCTCCTGTACTGATTTCATCATCATCTCATTCGCCTGCTCGTCAAAGTTAGTGATGATCTCGACGGTGTTCTTTAGTCCCGGATGAACAAACTGGATGTGCTGGGTGCAGTCCTCCTGCTCCTGGAAGGTGCGATTACAGTACTTGCACTTGATCAGGTTGATGTGACGGGCAAAGTGTTTTCGCAAATTGGATAAGTTTTCGCTCTGGTAGTTGCAGCTCGGACATTTGAAGGCACGCCGGGGGAGTCGTTTGAAATCTGGACTCAAGTGTGAGTGGAACATCCTATGATGATTTTTCGCCCTAGTGCGACTGCTGCAGACCTCCTGACACCACCCGCAGAACCAGATCTCCTGCGAGCCTTCCTCGGGTTCAATGAAATTCACCGGCACATTTCCGTGATGCTGAGTCACGTGGATGATGATGTTTGCAACCGTAGTTTTGACGTTGCAGTAGTAACACTTGAATGTTCGCAAAGATTCCTCGGCATCCAGTTTGGTCTTACGACATCTATAAAGAAAAACATTTTAGAATTCATATTAATATGTATTATTGAAGCAACAAGTTGATGTTTATGTACTACATACTTAAACTCCATTCTGATATTCTTGTCGGTGGATTTGTGTTCCTTGTTCCAATGCAATCGAATGCTCTCCTGCGAGATGCTACATAAATCGCAACCGACGCATTTATAAACAGTATCCTTCTCATCCTCGTCTTTTATGATGTCCTCTTCCTCCTCTTCGATATCGTTGTTGTAATCCTCAACTGTGACCACCTCAGGTTCAATTTCCACTTGACTCTGAACTTTCCTCACCTCATACTTGACCGGCTGGCTGGGATGATTGACCTCCGAATGTCTCGTGACCTCCGCTCGGTGTGATGTTGTGAAAGTGCAATAAGCGCACTTCAAAGTACCCCTATCATGAGATTTTGCGTGCGACTTGTAGCCAGCAAGATTAAGCGATATGTAGTTGCATTGTTTGCACTCGAAACCAGATTTTTTGCGTTCAGCGTCTTCGTTCTGTTTCTGTTTAATCTTCTTTTTGGGCGAGTTACGGAGACCGTATTCACGTAACCAGAACGCGTCGTTGATCTTAGGCTTCGGATTTGTGTTGTAGATCACATTCTCAGCTTGACCCGGGTGTTTGCTTCGGATGTGCTGAAGCATCAGGACCTGCGACTTCGCGCTACGATCGCAATGAGGGCACAAAAAGTTGTACAGCTTCAGATGTCTGAGCATCACATGGCGCTTCAAACCGCGTGCTCCTGTGAATTTCATGTCGCAGTGTTTGCAGCGAAACACCTCGGCACTTTGTTCAGGCCCTACAAATTTAAATGTTTTAATGCAAAATTTCATCTGACAGAGTTAACGAATTGTACAAATAATTAAAGATTCAAATCGAAAACTTACCTGAAAGAGATGTAACACCAATCGGAGTTTCAATCTTGACTTCGTCATCATCAGAATCTAAAGATATTTCTATGTGTGTTGGTTGTTCCGAAGTGCTTGCAACCGTTTCAGACGCAGCTTGTTCTTCTGTTGTCTTTGCTTTTTTTATCAGATCTGACTGCGTTTTTAGTACATTGTAAACCCAGTTCTCAGTTGTTTCATCGGGTGACAAAACTTCCATACTCAGTTTCTGATTTGGATGTTTCGAGTTACTGTGTTTGACCAAATTGGTTTTATTAATGGACAAGAATCCGCACTCCTTGCACGACCATCTGAAAATAATCATTAAACGTACAATCTTAATATTCGGGAAACAAACGTTTAGTTTTTGATTTAAAAGAAAAAAAAACAAACAAAAAATAAAGCTAGATTCATCTCAAGGTACCTCGCATATTCAAGTTCTCTGTACAGGTGATCTCTCATGTCGTGCTTATATTTTGTCTTGAAAGATGGGCAGAGCGGACAAGCAAACATGTTATCAATTGGTTTTCCATAAGGACCAAAAGAGTTTGAAGTTGTGTCAACATCAGCGGTCTCAGTTTCATCTGTCGTCTGATTTTGAATCTTCACTGACTTATTCTCGTCTAACGAATTCTTACTTTTCATTAATTTAGGCTTCGATACTTTGATACTAGAATCTTCTTCGTTTTTACGTTTCGTTGATTTCGGATTTGACTCTAATAGCGTATTATCTTCATCCTCCTCTTCCAATAAAATCCCTACAAAAATTGAACAATTAATCCTCACTACTACATAAAAATGATGCATTCATTAGCAAACAACAATTAGTTCGTAACACAATTGTTTTACCCCGAATGTGTCTGATACGTGGCATGTTCCTCGTCCAGAGCGGAGTCGTATCAAAATGCTCGTCATGAGACGAATTTTCATTAGCTAGGTCGCTGGTTCTCTTGACACCTTTGATCTTTTGATAAACCATTGTGAACGTAATCTCGAGATCAGTTGGATGCTTGTTGGCCAGATGCTGATCCACATTCATCTGAGTGACAGTCTTGAAATTGCAGCCGGTGCACTTGAACTGACACTTCTCGTCATGCGTTGTGGCCGCGTGGGCAACCATCTCAGTCTTGTAGATACACTTGTGATCGCACAAGTTACATCTCCAATGGTCGCCATCCAGGTCTGATTGCTCGTCCTCTACCTCCTCTTGAGAAGTAGGTTTTGTCGATAGGTCTGCTGTTTCTTCGCGGATGACCTTAACAAATGGACGTTTCTCTGGATGTTTGTCAGTGAGATGACGCTCGACAACATACCTGAATCACAAATCAAAAATTATAAAAACTAACAAAATACAACCATAATTTTTTGAATAAAGAGATTGTTATTCAACCGTTAATTTCTGTTAGGCGAAAATTGAAAAAAAAAGCAATTTTGTTTGTATAATTTTCAATTTAACGACATGGGTGCAAACGTGACAGCATTATGAATATTTGAGTGATTTTAAGTGAAAATATGAAAATTATATTTTGCATAGTGTAATTGAAAATAAAAGAAACGTGTCGATGGAGTTGATAATAGTCGATGAGTGTGTTGTTAGCGTCCAATTTCCACCCACGTTGAAAGGTATAATTTTGATGTCTGATTCACCTGTGATAATGGTGATAGTTGCAATGAGAACATTTATACAGTCTAGTGTCATGCATTTTCAAATGAACGGCCATCTTGTCGATGGCGATGTTCTGAGCCTCTGGGCCGGTAAGGTGCGAACAATGGGAACACCGAAAGTACGGCTCGTCGGAATGCAAGGCTTTCAAGTGATAACGCAACATCGCTTCGTCGACCGTCAGATAGCTGCACTCGGGGACACCGCACACATATCTGCCATTATTAATAACGTGTTAATTTTCACTTGCAAAGACAACTCTGTCTCTGTTTTACAAAGATTTAACATTATGAAAATACTCCTTGACGCTATTTGTACTTATAATTGAAACAAACAAAGAATAAATAAAACCTTAATTTCATCTTACGATGTAAAAAAAAAAAGTAAAAATAAAAGCGTCTGAATCCAAGCTATTAATACTGAAAAACATAAGAGCATCATCAGTTGCAATTACGTGCATCTTGTGATAAAAAAACCATCTCATGCATTAAAAATGTGAGACTAACGAAAAAAAGGCACCTTTTGTTCTCAGGTACAAATTTGGGTAGATTGTTGAGCTCGTTTTCAACGGCAGGATCTTTTTTCGCCCCGCTCATTCGTCCATTTTCGTGCGAGCTGCTAGCAAGGTTCATCATTTTGTCAAACATTTTTTCACGTTTCTCCAGACACGGCACTGGATTCACCGGCGCCGATTCTGGCACACTTTCGTCTTTCAGGTGAAGCTGCAGATGTCGAATGATGTTGGTTCGGACTTTGGTGGTATAAGTGCAGACAGCACAATGGACCTCTCGGCTGTAGATTGCTTGTAAGGGAAGAATATTGATATCGTTTGGACCAAACGAGACTTTGTCCACGTCCGAAGATTTGGCTGGACTTTTATCCTGTGATGATTTTCCAAATTTCTTTTTGCCTTTGACTTTGTCGTTACGGAAATTCTGAAACAAAGCGTATTCATTTTCAAATATCAATTTGAAACAAACAACTTTATATTTGTTCATCTCAGCTAACCTGAGGTACCAAGATGTAGAGCCCATCAGGAGATGGATTCTGCGGGTTCACAGGAGCGACCTTACAGTTGACCTTATGCTTATTCCGCATATGCTGAAGTGCTTGGCACTGTAGTGGGTACCGTTGCTCGCACATCGTGCAACCAAAACGTTTAATGCCGTGCGACTTGAGGTGCTCCAAATAGAATCCAGTTTTGATGAACGTTCTGTCGCAGTGCGGGCAAACGAAACTCGCCACGTCCACACCATGCAGGCACTCCTTCACGTGCACTTTGAGTGACGTGAGATCATCAAACCGCTGTCCGCACGAGGTAAAAGCACACACAAAGAGGTCTTTTCCGGAGAGACCGGTGTCTTTGATTTCATCGATTGACGTCGGTTGAACAATTACTTTCGGAGCAAACTCATTCTCGTCGACGTTCTGGCTATTATTGTCCACTCCCTCAATTTCCGACTTAATTTCCGATTGCTGTGCATCTGACGTAACAGCTTCCTTTGGCGAATTACTTTTCGGTCTGACAACCGTCTCCTCGATAATCTCAATGTCACTGTCAAATTCCGGAACAGCTTCTGCTGAGAGAAGAGGGTCAATGGTCTTCAGTAGATCGCTCTTGTCCAACAGATTGGTGCTGATGAATTCGTCGTCTTCCTTGAGTGATCTGCAGAAACGCACAAATTTAAAAACGCGTCCATTCATGTAATGATTAGATTACTTTTTGTTCAATTAAAATAAAACTTATGTACTGGTCATTAGCTGGCTCTACGCTGGGAGTTTTGGTCAAATTAGGTATCTTCGTAAGGACATATTCCATCTTGAATCTTTTACGATCCGATCCTGATGTGGAGGGAGACGCTTCGGGTCGTTTTAGCGACGAGATGCTCTCAATGACTGGCATCTTACACGTCACCTGCGACAATGTATCGTTGGTCTTGCTCAAAGGACCTTGATAAACTTTCTTCACCGAATCTGGAGAAAAGTTTGACTTCACGGTCGGTGTATCGCGCGAAGTATTGTCCAAGTTTCGCAACAGTAACTGGTCTATCGCACTTTTGTGCTTCAACGGCTGAAATTATTTGACAAATATTCTTAACAATCTATTATTTTCAAATGATAAAAAATATAGCATTTACTGTCACTGAATATCAAAAGTCAGTATAATATCAAGTTCTGAAAATACTATGTAACAAATTATTTTCTCACTTGTTGAGGTAACGTCCGTTCAAGAATGATCGGATGTTGATTATAATGAAGTTCGCTCAGATGTACATGGATGTCCTCGATGGTTACAGAGCCGAAATCGCAATAGATACACTGGAACTTGGAGATGTTATGCATCTTGTGATGGTGTTCGATGAGAGCGGAAGGCGTTGGGGATCGTTCGTTACATCGGGAGCACGGGTACATGCCAAGCAGCTCGCTATGTCTCATGTTGAGATGAGTTTGAAATGTGTCAGGGATGAAGAAAAACTTTTTACATTCTGCAATCAGCAAATAATCTTTTTAAGTATCGACAGAAAGCAAAAAATTGTATTCCTTGTGTATTTCAAAAGTATATTTTTGTCTTTACCATCGATGCACTTGTAAGGTTGTACTCTGGCGGGACGATCGATGGGTCCTTGAGGTGGTAGAGGTACGCATTGTTCGACAATTAAAACTGAAATGTCTCTTCCAGGGTGCTCGTTTTTCTGCGCCGAACAAAAAACTCAATCAATATAAAAACAAAGCACGAAAATGATAAAATTTTTTCTTATAATATCAAAGTAGAATTTTCAAAATCACCTGATGAACTTCGACATAAGAGTTACAAGCCGCCCGATAGAAGCAGTATCTGCACAAAAAATTGCAGTACGAATGTTTTTCTTCGATGTGTCGAAGCAACATGCTTATTTCCGGTACCAAAGTGGAGCAATAGGCGCACTGTTGAAAATCATAAGTTGCTGTTGAATCCTTGACCGGTGCCTGCATGAAATGTTGCTTGTAGTGCGTTTGGAATTGCGTCACAGAATTCGTTGAATAACAGCACTGTCCAGCCATGCACTTGTATAGGTGGTGCAGTTTCTCTGGGATGAGCATCGCGTTCATGGTTTCGGACGACTTGAGTACCACCTTCTTCTTTGGTTCTGATAAGCTGACTTTGAACATGGGAACAGTCGTGATCCTGTTCGAGACAGATGTCAGAACTCCCTTAGATGTGAGGACAGATTTCGTGGGTCGAGCCAGGCTGCCAATTCCTGGGAAAAATTGAGGCCTGTTTTGGGTGACCGGAGTTGTATGTGCGGTTATCGTCGGAGTGTTCATCGACGTGGTGCGAGTGCTCGTTGCTACTGTCAAAGTTATGTTCTTTGGACTTAAGTGATAAGTTTGAGATTCCGGTAGAATAGCTCTAGGCAACGAGTGCGAGATACTGGTGATGGGGATGAGTTTCATCGGTTCCTTCGAGACTGGGTTGATGGCTTTTATCGTTTTTCCGGGGATGGGAACGCCGATAGGTATCCTCTTAAGAACCAGAGGACTTTTGAGAAGCGACACTGCAGTACTCTTGATAGGCGACAGTTCGACCTTTTTTCTTAATTCACTTGCCTGCAAGTTGAAACAAAAAATTGTATAATAAATAAATTTCAGTCTTAAATCAGAAACGAAGATCCAAATCGTTGCTTACTGTCTCGTCCTGCAGACTGACCACACTTTCGATCCTGATGTTGCAAAATGAGTCCTCAGTCGGTGTTGACAAAACTAAAACCAATGAAACATCAACCAATGAAAAATACTGGCAAGATATCGTTTTCTCAGTATCAAAACAATTAAATCGGTAGCCTCACCATCGGTTCGAGTTTCATTAACCGGTGAACCAGCTTCAGAACTACCAAACAAGTCCCCCCTCATTCGGATGAGAGGCTTCTTCGGAACCTCGTTCACTTCCTCTGCACCGTCCTTCTCTTCCGATTTCTCGCTGGCCTCGTCTTTCTTCACCTCAGGCTCAGCCTCCTTCAAATTTTCTCCGCTCTTGTTAGCTTGCAGCGAAGCAGCGAGTCGCTGGATCGTCGTCATCATCGAACTGTGAGTCGGTCCAACGCTGCTCTCCTTCAGCAGATTGTTAACATCAGTCGACTCAAGCTGTGGTTCGATCTCCTCGCTGCTGTCCGAAGCATAAACCGGATTCACTTCCTGTTCATAAGATTCCGACTCGCTTTCAGCCTTCACCTCGCCGATGCCACCCAGGGGATCCTCAGCCGGCTCCTTGTTCTCCTCGAAATGTTCCTCCTCGGTCTTAATCTCAGGTACAATCACATCGAGTTGTTCATTAGAAGGAGACTTTTTAATCTGCAAAACTTCCACAGGCAGTTCCACTTTCGGTTCTTCCGTTTTCTCAGTTGCACTCTTCTCTTGCACGCTAGGCGACGGACTCTCCTCCTGTTTGTTAGTCTCCATCTTGTTCCTCAGTTGATCAATAATAGACTGCTTCCTCGTGCTTTCCACCGTCTTGATCCCAATATTTTCCGCGATCTCCTGCATCCTCTTCTTCCTCTCCAGCTGGATCTCCTCCTCATGTTTCTCCAACTCCGGTGGACAAACAAAGGCACTCAAATTTTTTTCAACCGTCACAGTTGTCTCGCTTAATCTTGACGATTTCCTCTTTTCCTGGCTCTTAGCCGCGCGGTACCTCGGGGTCCTTGCCGGCGATTTTTGAGACTTTGCTGGTGACTTCACCGTCTTCTTAAGATCCGAACAATCCGTCACAACAGGTCCCTGTTCCTCCGGCAGGATATCGCAGAGGGTATCGAAGTTCTCGTCGTCGCTCTGAGTACCTTTCTCATCGTCCAGATCCATCCCGTCGTCCATCAGATGAAGATTGTCCACGTTTCGAGTTTCTGATTTCGTATAATCCGACATGTCGATCATGATGATCTCAACGTCCGCGTCTTTGTTGTGCCACCTTTTGATGTGCATCTCCACGTTAGTCTTGTGAAGCTGAACGAAATTACACTTGGTGCAAATGTAACCAAAGATAGTTGACATCTGTGGCACATCGTCCTCGAGCACTGCTTGACTGACGTTCGAGGCGGAACTTTTTCTGCAGACCTTGTAGAAATGCGCCTTCACTGTGCCCTTGTTCAGAGACCTATACGGGCAGAAGCTGCACTTGAACCTGTATTCACCCGTGTGGGTTGTACAGTGCTCGTAAAAGTCCTTGAGGATCGCCGGTGTGACGGCGCCAGTTTTCACGTACTGACAAAACCGGCACTTAAACGTCGATATAACATCAGCGTTTATCTTCAGCTTGACGCCCTTCAGACTCGACACTTGACCAATGGCGTTCTTAGCTTGAACCATTGAAAGCCGAGATATCAGTACGTCCTGGTCCGGGTGCTGGACGGAATAATGATGCACGATGTTCTTGCCGGTGAAGCCGCAACAAAGGCACTTAAACTTTTTCTGGTCCACCCAGACGTAATCGAGCATCTGCTTGTTGGTAATTTTGATCGTCCGAGATTTGACCTCTTCGTCCTTAACTTCAGCCGAAGCTTCCGCAGGTGGCTCCACCTCTTGCTTGGCCTCCATCTTGTCTTCTATCTTGACGTCCGCCATCTTGTCTTCTATCTTAACGTCCGCCACCTTATGTTCCTCCGTTTTCTCCTCTTGCTGTTTGTCCTCAACATTTTCTATGACCGTCTTAGGTGAACTTGACAATTTCTCAGCAACCTTGCTCTTCTTCTTTGGAAGAATACCGTTCTGCCATCCTAACCTTTTTTTCTTCTTTTTCTTGGCCAACATCTTCTTCTTCTCTGCTATCCTCAACAACATCTCCTGTAGACTCGCATCGTCGTTAATCTCCTTAAGTTGGTTGATGGTCGGTGTGGAGGCTCTGGAAACGTCGGTCTCTGACGTCACGACATCTGCAGGCTCCATCTTAGCGTCTTCCTTGGCTTCGTCCTTTCTTTCTTCGTCGTCCTTCGATTTTTCAGGTCCTTCGGAGTCCGAGCTCTCATCCAACGAACTGTTATCCACCTTGTTACTCTCAACAAACTTGGAGATGTCCAGTCGTACCAGCGATACCTTCAAGGTATCAGAACTTGGTGCATCAGGTTCGTCTTGGTTCGATGGTTTAACCGATTCTTCTAATTTCGACTCATTCTCCTGATCCGAACTATCGATAGTTTCCTTTGACAACGGCGCCTTCGGCTTTGTTTTAGTTCGTTTTCGTGTCTTTGGTCTTTTAGGTTCCTCAATCTCTTCGGGTGGTTCCGGTGTCTTGTTCTCGATCGTCCCCTTCGACCTGCACGACCTCTGGCCTGTCGCCGAGATAACATCGTTAGATATAAACATGTCCCTGATGTCGTCATGCAGCTTCTCCAACGAATTTCTCCGTTTCTTTGGCTTTTTTTCCTTACTTGCTTCCAACATCTGGGACAGTTCTGTCGACTGGTTCTCCGGCTCAGGTTTCAGTTCAGTCTGCTCATCTTCAACTGTCTCTTTCGATCCCGTTTTATCCAAACAATCTTCCTTTGATTCTTCTACTTTAGCCTCGACTAATTCTGAAAAATCTTCAACACCAGCTTTGGCTTCAGTTTTACAACTTTCATCTTTGTCTTCAGAAACACCCTCAGTCGTTTTCTCAGGAACATGTTCGCTCGTTTTTTCAGGAACATTTTCGCTCATTTTCTCAGGAACATTTTCGTCTTTCTCGTCCTCGGAACTGTCGGACTGGATGACCTGCCTCTTCATCACCTTCTTCTTTTTCTTCTTCTTCTTACCAACCGTAAAGTCCAGATCACTCTCTTTGGAACTTTCCGATCCCGCCGAAGTGTGATCAACCGTGGTCTTCTTCTTCTTCTTCAAAAAACTCACGAAACTCTGAGCAATCTCCGGAGACAAGTCAATGCTACTGTTTTTGAACTTCTTGAGTATCTCGTTCATCTCCAGAGAATCTTTTTTCTCGCTTCCTTCCGCTTTTTCAGGCACATCTTTGGATCTCACTTTTTCCTCGGACTGAACCGACGATTCAGAGCTTGGAACACAATCATCCTCGTCCCAATTTTCTTCATCCTGTTGTACATTTAACTGCGGTGAAATCTTACCAGTCTTTTCCTCCTTCTGACTAGGTGGCATTGGTTTTCGATTGATCTTCGGTATCTTGAACTTCTGGATACCGTACCCTGGTCCCGTTCTAGAGGTATTAACCACCCCATACAAACTCTCCAACGGCGAGTGGTAAACCTCCTTTTTATCTTTCCTTGACATTTTCTCGTTAGTTCTCGAACTCTTTTTGTCCGAGCTTTTACTCTCTGAACGTTTCCTCAGATCCTGGAAACTAAACTTGGACCCTTTTTTGTCCCTATGATCCTTGCTATTTTTCTCACCTTTGTGTTTCGGACTTTTAGGAGCAACCGGTTTGGTCTTTGGTTCTTGCGACGGAGCTTTGACTGTTTCTTTCGGAGGCTTTTGGTTCAGGTTCGGCGCAGGACTCTGCTGAGCTTTCGGGGGTGAACTGGATTCCGGACTACCAGGTTTGCAATTCCTATTCAAACGAGGGTCTCTTCCAGAAACATTCCTAGGGTCTCTGTCAGAGATGCTACGTGGATCTTTCTCAGGCGCGCGAGGCGAAAAGGGAGTAACCCGATCGGGAGGCCTTGTGTCCGAGCTCCTCTCGGGACCATTCCTATTATCCCAAGAGAATCGGTTGGCTTTGACCTGACCGTAGGTCATGTTCGCTCGCGTGAAAGATGGTGTGCCGGGTCGCTGCATCGGTCGATGGTTGATCGGTTCGGGACCTGGTCGGGGGCCCATCTCAGGCCTCGGTCTCATATCTGCATTATAATTCATGTTGTTAGGTTCTGGCCTCATCATCCGATTTTCATCCGGTCTCATCATCCGATTTTCATCCGGTCTCATCATCCTACCTTCATCCGGTCTCATCATCCGGCCCTCATCCGGTCTCATCATTCGACACTCTTCCGGCCTCATCATCCGGCCCTCATCCGGTCTCATCATACAATTATTTGTCTCCCAGTGTGGTCTTGGACCATCATTCAGATGATAATTAAATTGTTGGTACGGCGGGTTCGGTTGCATCATTCGTGGTTGTTGAATCGGAATATTAAACGGTCGGTTCATCTCCTGTGGGGGCATCTGCGGAATCGGTTGTTGCATCTGTGGCATTAGCTGTTGCATCTGTGGCATCTGCTGTTGCATCTGTGGCATCGGTTGTTGCATCGGCGGCATCTGCTGTTGCAAGGGCGGTGACATGAGGGGTCTAGGCTGAGGCATTGAATTTTCAGGTCCCGGATCCCGGATCCAGGAATCTTTCACCACGTTAGGACCCATTGGATAAGGTCCCGGATTCATAAACCCGCCATGAAAGCCGGACTGGTTTTGGTACTCTGACATTGGTGGCGCCCTCTGCATCCCGCCAGAGGAACTTCCGTACTCAGAATTAAGAGGAACATTATTGATTCTGGAATGAACAGGTGGCGAGACATTTGGAACTTGGTCGCACCTGAAGTTGAGGTGCGAGATCCGCGGGGGTTCGGGTGTGGTTGGTTTAGCACCGATTACAATGATGTTAGGATTAACGGTTGGTTGGTAACAGGGCTTATCGACAGACTCTCGCTGGAACGAAGCGTACCGGTCGTAGCTATTCGGCGATACTATCGTTTGAATACTGCTTAGGTTACTCAGGCACTTATTCTTTGGCTGATCAGGTTTACTTTGACTCTCTGTAACGTTTAGGTTCATCTCCTTGGCTATGTCTAACTTCTTCACCTCCTCAATCACCTTCGACTCCTGCCCGAACTTGGAACATTTTGTCCCAACCACCTCGTCGGTGTCTTTTTTCGCGGACTCGTTCGCATCGACCAACAGGTTTTTCAGATCATCGTCAGAGAGCGGCGGTTTATTCAAGATGTCAATGAAGCTCGTTGGTTTGTTCACTCTGGGATCTTTGTCTCGGATCTCCGTTTTGAGTAAATTCTGAGTAGGTGCGGATGAGGACGAAAGCAACGGTTGAGGCGAAGGGATGCTCAACTCGGATTCCCTAATAGCAGAATCTTCGAGACTTCTTCTAAACCCTTCGGTATGACTCAAAGTAGTAGCTCGTTTCTGTTTCTGTCCAATCTTATCCGCCATCGACTTAGCTGCTGTTGTGACATCAACAGCGTCGCTTTTTCGTTCCTTATCACGTTTATCGTACTTGTCAAATCTGTCGTACCGATCGTGTCTTTCGAACCGATCGTACCGCTCGGGTCTGTCGTACCTGTCGTACCTATGCTTATCCGGCCACTCATACCGCTCCCGCTTATCTGACCGATCTCTCGATCTGCCGCGCGATTTGTCCCGCGATCGGTCCTGCGACCGATCCCAGGACCTGTCACGCGACCTACCCCTTCTGTGCCTATCAGTTTTATCGGTTCTATCTCTTTTATCATGTACTTTGTCTTTTTCTACACTATCGTTTCTATTGGTTGTAACAGTTCTATCTAAGCTCGTACTTCTGCTGTTTGTGGGAGTATCGTTATCCACGATCTCACCTTCTTCCTCGTCGTATTTGTTATTCTCAGTCTCATCGATCTGCAACGGTTCATTCTGAGGGATCTCCCAGCACTCTTCATCATTTCGAGAAGTTCGCGACTTCGCGGACGAATCTTGTGTGACATTGCTGACATTGCTCCGTCTAGCATCAATTACCTGGACGTCGTCATCGACGATGGGAGCTTTCTCGGCTTCTGCTTCGTTTTCCTCGACGTTGACGATGGTAGGAATGCTGAGACTTCTGTCAGATTTTGAAGTACCCGGTTGAGCCTCACTGTTGAACAAAAATGAAAAAGTGAAATTATAGATTTTGAAGCTCGTTTTTTAGCTTTTGAATTTGCATTGGTAACTTTTTTTTAAGTCAACACTTACCTGCTGCAACTCGAGGCGGGGGGTCTTGATTGTAATTTGTTGCTCTGTTAAAGAAAATTGTTTGCATTGAATTAGTTTTGGTGTTTTTTAGCAAAACTCGTTTAATATAAAATGTTCAATGAATATTTTTGTTTCACCTTTTCGCATTTGTTGACCAGTTTCTTTAAAACGTCGTCGCACCTATCGAGGGTTTCTTTCTTCAACTTCCGAGACTGCGTACTGAATTAAAAGAAGATTGCGTTTATATTATCGAATTAATGAAGATGCTGATATATATTGCATATTCATTTATTATTAATGATATGATTATTGAACAACAAAGTAGACTTTTTATCTGTCATGAAATTACACAAGATGGCGGTTAACCGCCATTTCGTGACAGGTAAGGTAAAATTATATTTTGGTTCCCCCAATTGAATTTTTTGTGCTATAAAAGAATTCCATTTTGTTTCTCATGAAATTACATAAAATAGTGGTTAGCCGCCATTTCATAACAGATAAAATGAAATTATATTCTGGTTATTGCGTCCAAAACCTTTTCTACTAAAAAATATGCTATTTCCCAAATGACCTCTTAGGTCCAGCGTTTAATCGATTTTTGTTGATAATATACTCATTCTTACCCTGTTGTCGATGCTTTGAGAGTTTGATACAAATTCTGTAGCTTAAAAATTTTACTCTGGGGTTTATCTTTATAAAAGTCGATCAAATTTTCCAAGATTGGAATATACTTTTGCATCTCTTTAAGTTTCTGCTCGTAGTCATCGTCATCGTTGGGAGGTTGACTGTCCATTTCTGGAAGGAAAAGAAATTCCTACCTTAATAATATAATGTACCTCGAAATTTTATCTTTAACCTATTGTCATTGACATCACAAGCACTCCCTGCATAACTTTAAAGAATGAATGCCAATAGACAGTGCGTAATACTATAAAGCCACTTCACTCTAATCTATCAAATACACAGAGTTTTTGGATCATTGTCGTTTCAACAGCAATGGGTTAAAATAATATCATTTAATTATAGTACGCGATTTTCTCCTAATTACATAATCACACTCTTGTCAGTTTTCCGCAGAATTGTCGTTGTCAGTATTACAAAATAATCTAACACTATCGAAGAATAATGTACCAATTGATTATTTGTCCTTTTCCCATTTTGGATATAATTGTCTGAAAATGATTCGAATTAAAAAAGAACAAATACTCAATCGGTTCAAAATTTATTAATACTGTTCTATTATTTTGTGGTTATCGGGAAAATAAAATTTTTGTCAATAGTTCCTACGATTGTTGAAAAATGTTATTCATTTCTAATTTTATAAACAAAGTCCTAACTCCGTGACAGCAGAAGTTATGTATATAATCTTTACGTGGGAAAGTTAATAGACAACGCGTACTGTTATAGTACCTTCACTCTAATCTTTTAAGAGAGAATATATTACGCACTCTAATTTGCCCACACATACACACATATGTACCGAATTTCTTGAAACAAATATAAAAAGAATAATAAAAAAGACAAAAATAAATTACATTCGAATATTTTAGTTTTAAATTTAACATATTTTATTGAAACGTCATGTACATTGTCATTTATCTTCATCAAAATGAAAAACATTAACAAAACTATGAACAGACTCATAGTCTTAAATTATGTACTTCATTTGTTATAATCAGTTGCACACTTCAATTTTTCAGACGGCAGTATAATATAATCGTTTTCTCACTTTTCACGTATTTCATCAATTATATTCACAACAATCCACGAAATAATGTTTCTCTTCAACTCTCATGTACAGTAATCCCTTCAAGATATTATTGCTTTCCGTCCAGCCATTTTAGAATGTCACTTCGAAGAACTAACATGTCGGCACCAATCTGAACATGATGCAAATCGATAAATTCGTTTTGCAACGCCATCTACAGCCAATTGATCGTCTAAACGTCGACATCTTTGTTAGTCCACGCAGAGTCAAATAATAAATCCACTTCCAACTTTTTCCAAACTGTTGTCACCCAAACTGCTTAATTTACAGTTTTAAATCTACTACAAACAATTTATTCGGTAAACAATCGCCATCAACTCATTACAGTCCACGGATCGTCTTTTTTGCAAATGGCGGACCATATTTGCGATCTCAGGAAAAACAATGAAACAATCGTTAGTCACATTACTTTTGATGACTACGCACTCGATAAACAACGTCTCGTCTCGGATCAAATGTACGAACATTCGAACATGCTTGGCCGCTAGCGTACGGAATCGCCAAGCACATGTCTTGTTCACACCAGGGTTTTCTCGCAGGACTTAAAAAACTATTGGCGCAACGTACGAAGTAACAAACTATCCACTTACCTGCAAGAACACTAAGCAATGATGACTATGTTCTTAAAACAAATTATAATCGAACTATAATTAACTATAGCATGGTGTCTCTTTGTTAGCGCAATAGACTCTCCAACCAACACTGCACAGCAGTTCCGGCAGTAGACAGGGCAATCCAATATGTCCGTTCAATTGGCACACGCGCTTTTGCCTCGTTTTGCCCTGATCACGTGACAATCTGGACCAATGGCGTGCATCGGGGGCGCATGCGCCTCATGCCGCAGGAAGTACGTGCCCAGTTGGCCGGGCACTACAGCACATCCGCGGTAAATAGTAGAACAGTCCTGCGACGAGACAGGTTGTGTCAAACATCACCGGGCCATTGTATCCGAGGGGCTCATCTCTAAATCTGTTTCTAACGTTGTTAAACGAGGACGTGAAGGCACATTTCGACTGACCGTTGGTCGATTCAAATTGATAAACTTCGAATCCCGAAAAACAACGGAATATTAATCTCCAGACGGTTGATTTTCTTTTGTTACGGACATTCTTCTGAAGACATAAACTTCTGGTTTTCTAGAAGGACAAAAAAGTAATCGGACTCGGAATTAGGAAATTGGACGGTAGAATAAAAGACAAAAACAAATTTGAAAAGATATTCAATTACACTGTTTGATGGTTGAAAGTTTGACATCGTGGACAATTTGTACTTGTTATAAATAAATTCGTAAGTCTGTTGATTACGTTTTTCTTTTATTTCACCCGATTTCTTTTCAGTTTTGAGAAAAGGAACAATAAGTTAGGGAGGTTTGTAGAGGTAGAATTCAAGTCCGAACAGGTAGTGAGCTAAACATCTCGAGACGTCCGCCATCTTTGATCGGCGAACTGGCTTGAGCGTTATGCACGAACTGCCAAAGAAGAAGATCTTGAAAGATGAACCTGTAAACGAATAAACGTGGAAAGGCGTAATTAAATTAGTCCGCCCCCCTTGCTGTTGTACTATTTTATTTCTCAGTTTTCCTTCGTTTCGACGTATCTCCCGCAGTTGTTCAAGAAATTGTGAACCACGTTTTTGCATCTTCTAAAACACTGAAACCGAGTTTCGTCTTTCTTCTTGAGTGTGTACCTCTGCAGGTCCTGTGTAAGCAGCAGTTTTTAACACAGATTTCATTCGATTCGTCTAATTGTTTACTGAGAATCGTTTACTGTCACACGCTAAAACTGTTTCGACGTCTCTGCCCAACAAAGCTGCGGACAGCTGTGGGACATTGCGCAAGCGCACACGAATTCTGGTACGCTGTTACACAGGTTCAGGATTTGTCTTTAACCTTCGAACCATTGTTTATATTTATGATTACGAAATCGAAAGTATTAGTAAACAGAAAATCAGTTTTACTCGTTGTTGATAGTAGAAGAAAATGATAATAAGAAAATTTGTATCCATTTATTTTCTTATCTTCTGAAAAAAAAACTTTTCAGTTTTGCAAAATCGTTTTTCGATAATGAACATTTTAAAAAGTACCTTTTTAATAATGTTACTGGAATTTCCTCGGCGATGAAGAGGTTTGATGCAAATCCAAAACTAATATGTATATTTAAAAATAATAAATCTTATATTCAATGAAATAGAAAAGTTCAATATAATTTGCCTTTAAAAATGAAAAAAAAGGAAACAAAAAATGTGCAAACAAAAATTGATAAAATAAAAAAATAATCTTGTAATTATTGTTCTCGGTATGGTTTATTTGTGACAAGAGTATTGATTTGGCATAATAGTATTATGTTCAGTATTTGTTTTTTTTTTTATTTACAAATTATTTGTCGGTGAACATAAGCGCTAGCAGTTTATTCGTTTAGTTCATCTTAAATTGTTCCTTCTCTTAATTAAATAGCGAAAATTATTTACAAAGTTTCTTGAGTCCGAATGATTAACAATAAATTACGATAATGAAAAACATTAAATCATTCTTATCAGCCGCATGATTTTTACGACTTTCGCATCGCCAACCGATTGGTGGTCTCTTTCATCATTTTGTCCATCGTTCAGTTCAAAATTCAAACATTTTTTTTTTTTTGCACCAAAACAGAAAATATTATTTGAACAATAATTAATTCGTGCCTTGTTTTATATTGAAAGTGAAATGTTTCTACATTGAAAAGTCCCTTCTATAAATCAATCTTTCATTGATATTTGAACAGATGTATCAAATTGAACACAATTATGCAACTATGTAGGCAGTTTGTCAACCATGCGTTCATTGACTTTTCAAAAAGGGGAACACCATTCGACGAAATCAACTCTTTGAAATACTGTCCTATAAAAATATCCTTCGACAAAATTTCATACTCTGAAGGTGTGAAATAAAATGTATTCGCACAGTCTTTGACATTTGTCATATTTTTTTTTCTTCATAATATATTATTTTGCTTCTCACAACTTTGATTTCCGAATTCGACTATTTTCACAGAATAAATTATAATAGCACAGTTGTCACGATGCAAGATAAATCTAAGAGCAAATGTTTTTACAGGTTCTCGCAATTTAGTTTATTATTTTGTTTATTTTGTCTAACATACACATAGTGCAAACTAGCTATTTGAATTATGGCATTACGGACAATAGTTCAGTTACTATTCTTTTTTCTTATTCTTGATGAATTTTGTTTGGTTTATATTTCAATTCATAATCAAAAGTAGTAGACGACACAAATACACAGCCATGATTAAACATTAATTCGTGACTATTAAAGTGCACTTATAGCTGAAATACATTTTCTTTTTTCAGTTATGCGATAAAAAAAGATGTTCTCTTTTTTATATTTCAGTTACGTTTCTCGCAATCTAGTTTGGGTTTTCTTATCTCATCCTTTTTTTTCGCTTCTCTTGTTATTTTGATGTTTTTTTTATTTCATTTGTTGTCTTCATTTTGATGAGTTTTATGTAACCGATGAAATCAGGAAGACGATCGGTTGAAACAAATGGATATTGCATTTTGTTATCAGAGACGACATAAAATAAGATTTCTTTTTTTTTGGCACGAACGCATGTCCTACATTTATTAGATTGATGAGGTGTGTCAGAAATGTATCAGTCAGCTCGTACGATTACCAACAAAAGCTCATACGAATTTCCGGTACGCAGTTTGAAAAACGATGAGATGAAAGTGAACAGTAAAAGAGAGAAAAAAAGGAGTGAAAAATGAACGAACGCACGTGAATTTTGGTGGGCTGCATTCTCAAGTTTTTTTTTTTTTTGGTTTTTTAATGGAATGTTTATTAATTGTAGATTAAATTGTTTAACTGTTTAATCATTTAAATATTCTTTTTATAACATCGTACCTCTGCGTCTATGTTAGATATACCTACTTTGTGTTTTGTCTTAATTACATGCGCGGTTAAGACGTGTCCATAAAAGAGGTCCAGTTTTTTTTATCATTATATTTTCTTTGTCGAACTAAAACTTTCGTATAAAACGTTGCTCGGATGCTCTTCTTCGGTCTTCTCTGATCCGTTGTTCCCAATTTCCAAATCATCTTTTCTCTTTTCCGAATACGATAACTAAGAGACTCTTAAGCTACTCGTCTAATTCTAAACCGCAATTTTTTTGTATTTTTCTTTTCTTCCTTATTTCTTTACATATTCCAAATTTCGAAAAATTACCACCGCTACATAATAAACGCCTCTTTATTACAGTTAAAATCAAATGCAAGTCATCATGTTTGTTCGTACAATTTATTCGCAAATCGTATATTGAAAACATCAAATACTTTAATCCCCGTTTTTCTTTCACAGTAAAAATAAAAGTCATCCCACAAGTCATGAGAAGTGGAGGAGAAATAAAGTCCGAACTGGAAACAACAATCTAACGCGATCCGTAAACTTGAAAGGGAAACTTGAAAAATGTAACTATCTTCGTTTTATTCGAAAGTCGCTTCCTTTCTCCATTCAGTCTCTAACAATCGTTAGTTACGTCGTTTTGTTTTAAATACAACAAATAATGCTTTAGTGCTTCGTTTTCATCTTTTCTCGAGAAACCAAATCTTTGAAGAAAAAAGAAACAAAGGGGAGGGGAGAGAGGGGGGAGGGGGGGGGGGCGAGTGTGCCGAGGGTTTGAGATCTTAACGAGAAACGCTGAACTGAAAACCTCTGACCGAGTTGATGGATTTGGTTTCATCGCGCAGCGCCAAGTTGATTATCGTCGGGCTTATTTATACAATTGTATTCGTTCAGTCGTGCACGGTGGAGGCGTGCTGCGATCGCTCCAGTTCCTCGAGGGAAATCATGTTGGTCTGCCCTAACTCGGGCAGTTTGCCCGCGCGAGCCTGCGCAAGAAGTTCGGGACTGAACCATCGCGACAATTGGTTCGAGGTCGGCGACAGATCGCCTCCGTTGTTACCCATGAAATTTAGTGCTGACGATTGGGCGCCTATCCCGATGTTCAGCTGTTGCGGTCGGATTGCACGTTCGCCAAACATTTGTTCTGAAAACAAAAAGCAATCCATTTTCTAATGTTGACATTGTATAATTCCGCAACATGATTTAACATGTAATATTCCATTTTGGGCATTCATTTTGGAAGAAAAAGAATTGGTTTCAATTATAAATTAAGAAGGAAGAGTTCAAGTACTTTTACATCCACAGGATTTGTAAGGATGGGAGAATGTTCGTCGATTGAAGGGGAAACTTATTCCGGTTTAGGATGGCCGTTACAAGCCGTTCGAGGAATTATGTGAGGGTCTGCAAAAGTATATTATTTATTTGAACGAAAGTTTACCTTGCGCAATCATATCAAATATATCACCTGTTCGGGGAGAACTGTAACTTTGGTTGATCCCAACCGAGGTCTGTTTAACCGTTCGCTGTTGCATCTGTTGTTGCATGCTCGCGAGGCTTTGCTTCATCTGGCTCGTCCTCTGTTGCATGATCGCGTTTTGCGTCGCGTACTGAGGCACGTTCGGGTGCTGCATCGAAGCACCCGGGATCGTGTGCTTGGACCTCTGCTGGGTCGCGTTCGATCCCATTCGTTGGACTTGTGCTCCGTAGTCAGTTGGCATGTTGTTGTTGCTGTACTGACTGAACTGACTGTTTGACGACTGTTGTCCCTTTACTATCGGACGACCTGTTGTTTGTAACAATTATAAAATCAAAGATTAAAATAAAATTCAACTTGTTCAGCTCAAAAATAAAAAAAAGAAAGAAAGAAAAACGAAAAAGCTGAGACAAAGCGGAGATGAGAGAGAATAATCGTGCAGTCATAGAGAAAGCTGTAACAGAACAGGACGAAAGTGAAAAAAAAAAAAGTAATTGAGATTGTAAAAGTGGTGAGACAGATCGCAATGGCAAATTATAATGTGTGCAAATCAGTTGTAACCGTGTAACAATGTCGACTGTTACCGGAATGTTGTTTGACCGTTGCGTTCGGCCACGTAAGTTGGCCGGACTGTTGCTGCGCCGGCTGCTGTTGCTGCTGCTGAGGTCGCATCGTCGATCGCGAGCCAACTCCCTGTGGCATTATTTGTACGTTCGACTGCATTTGCATGTGGGACGTTTGACTTGGGTTCATCATTTTTGCCGGCTCAGTACTGCCTGCAGCCAAACGTCAACGTTTTTTTTACATTTCTCCAACACATCTTACAAAACAATTGTACTTTTTAAACTACAAATCGAATTACAAACTCAAACCATTTCTAAATTACAAATCTAAATCGCAAATACAAAATAATAAATCAACGTTTGTCATAATTTCAACTATTTGAACTATTTAAAAGTCATTGCTAATTATTTTTGCGAAGAAAAAAAAAATAAGCATAAGGAAGAGAGGATGAAATTAAGGTAGAGATAAAAATGAAAGCCATGCAAGTAGAGAATGAAAAAAAGCATAAAAAAAAGTTGAAATTAGAAAGCTCTTTATTACGCAATTAGATATCATCACACTTATGATTGTTATCAAAACAATGATAATCTCGACTAGGTGAGACGAACAACTCAGATGCAACCAAATATTAAATCGCAGATTCAAGCAAGGTAGTAGGTTGATGCATCGAAAAAAAAAGAGAATGAGAACAAATCATTAGTATCAAATAAAGCAAAGTATTTAAGCGATTCGAAAGGGGGTAGGGAGGAAGACAAGATAGAGAATCAAATAGGGAACAGCAGAAAAAGCATCAATTTTCCTCCAGAACAGATCCGTTTTCGTCAAGCTGAACAGTGCACTCTGTCTTAACAACCGAATTTTTGAGCTTGACTTCGACGACTTCACAGTTGACAGGGATCTCAATATCTTTCTCGGTATAATCGTCGCAGGGTATTTGCACCTCGACTTTGAAATCATTGTTTGATTCGCTATCGAAAAGGACATCACCGGTTGATTCGAGCGGATGATCGATCGAGGGAGCTGGATCGCCAAAGGAGATGTTGATCTCCGAAGCGTCCGGTTCATAAAGGAGAGAAAGATTGAGATCACAGTCAAAGTCTTCTGCGTTTCGGCAAAGCTCGATCGGTTCGTTAAAAGCGGTATCGATGGGTTTGGGTGAAATGGCAGGAGTGAGGTTGAAAGCAACATGCCGCTCGTGCGAATTTGGTTTCGGATGCGCACCCTCGGGTTCTTTGTCGGCAGTCATCTTGCGCAGCACGGATGTCGGCGTGAATGCAAGCGGCGGCGACACCACGGCATTCTTCATGGCGCTCATTGGACTAGGAATTCGTTGGTACAGCGGTTGCTGTTGCTGATGATGATGATGCTCTTGTCTCTTGCGATAGTTTTCACGCTGCTCTTCTAACTTTTTTTTCATCAACGCATTCTGAATTATTGACTGGGTATGAGCAGCAAGATCGCGCGATGATGGCACTGTAATTAAACAATCACCGATTACAATTACGAAACAAGCGAATAATCATCAAATCAAACTTATGTCTGCAAACCATTGTTCATTGGTGAAGGTATTCTTTGCTGTTGCTGTTGATAAAGCATCTGTTGGTACAAGTGCTCCTGTGAAACACCAGGATGAGGACTGATGGTTCGTGAATTGCCACCTCCGTAAACTTTTAGGATGTTCATTAGAACTTCTCGATGACGATGCTGCATCGCAGGATTCTAAAGATTGAAATTATACAGGCGTGAGATAAATATAAGGGTATAAAACAAAATTCAAGCTATTTATTTTCGTATCATACCTGCAGCTGTTGGATGAGATTTTGTTTGGTGATCTCGCCCTGCTGGAGACCGTGAATGATAGCTTGCGCTTCAGGACGTTGCAACAAGTTTTGAGTTGAGGGCGCACTGTTGATCATCATTTGGACATCTGCAGGAATCGGCGGGCTCATCCCCATCATTCGTTGTCCACCTCCTACCATCATGGAGAGGATGTCAGATTGCTGCTGTTGTTGCTGCTGCTGTTGCTGCTGCTGTTGCTACAATGATAAAAATCCATTGCTTATTTATACAATACAAAAATATTAAGCAAGTTGTCAAAAATGTGTTGATCAACTGACCTGTTGAATGTGCAAGACTTTCATCAGATTTTCATGCTGCATCTGAGACTGATGAAGGTTCTGAACGGGTCCCAAGGGGCCGACGTGATTGAACGTTGCATGAGCCGGTTCGGATGGCGGTTGCGCGGGTTGCTGCGATTTCACTGAGTGAGGATTGAGTAATTGCATCAGCGTGATCGGTTGCTGCGGCTGTTTCTGTATGTTCGATCCGTTCGCGGCTGGCACAGCTTGTCCCCCGTTCACTTGAGCAAGCTGAACGCAAAACATAAAAAGTCAATTAATAATTCTCTTTCTACAATTTAATCAAACATTTGTGGAACACATTTCTTACGAGTTTCTTGAATGCAGAGAGGTCCTCTTCGGTCTTGCTTTGTTTTCGTGGCTCGGCCACAGTCGGCGGGACACCTCCTCGCATCCTAGCTTCGAGTTCCTCGAGACTGTGGATCACTTTCCCGTTACCTGAAAACAACCATTATGAAAATTATTCAGTTCAAACAATTTGAATCTATTTTTTCAAGAAATTATTGTTTCTAACAAACAGTACCAATTTCTTTGACGGCGTTGTTTTTGAGAATAGGCGTAGCCTTGCTGGAGCCGTCACCCTGGCCGTTTTGCTGCGGTTTGTTTCCTCGCTGTAGCATCTCAAGGAGGGAAACCCCGGTCGCCGAAGATGGCGTGTTGCGATTGGTTGTATTGGCCGGTGAGATCGGAGCGAAGTAAGCATTAGACTCGGTTGCGGACGGAATTTGTATGTTGGGCTCAGCGATGTCGTTCAACAAATTGTTCAGGAGCTCGTCCTGGATCGATCCTCGGATGTTTTCAAGCTGAATTGGACTGCTTCGTTTGAACCACTGACTGAACCTCGAACCGGAAACGTTATTTGCTCCGACGCCATTCTGTAATAAAAAGCATCAATTTTGAAACTGCCCTCTTTCCAAACATTCATTATTTTTCGTGTGAATTATTTCAGAATCTCGAAACTCACGCTTAACAATCCATGAACTCCAGGGAAGGTATCAGATTTAAGGAAATCGTCAAGGTTAAAATCAGAAGGATGCTCGTTATCCTGTCCTTTGCTGCTGGTCGAATCGGTGATCTCGCTGTTGGACTCAGTGCTAGGAGTAATGTCGGAACTCTTCTCCTTCGACTGTTCCTCCTCCTTTTCGTTCTTCTCGGAAATGGGCGAGTGGGCCCCTGTCGAAGTGTTGGGCGCAATTTCCATCGAGGTTGGAGTGCTCCTGCCCTTGGGACCGGCCTCTGCCTCCTTCTCTGATGCCGCGGTACGGAATCTGCGTCCCCTTTTTCGGTTTGGTGACTGCTTTTTACCTTTGGCGTTCGGCCCTTTGTCGTCGGCATCCTCGAATCCTTTCAATTCGATTGTATCGTGCTGCGAAGTCGGACCGGAACTGAACCACTCGGGCTCCTCGATCTCCTTCTCGCTGTAGGTCCGGTGCCGATCGTTGTTGCTCGAATACTTCTTGTCGCTGAACTTGTCAAGAAACTCTCGACGCATGATGCGACGTTCGCGCCGGTCGGGCGGGTTCTCACGCTCGCGCATCGGTTCACGATTTTCGCGCTGATTCGGTGCGGATCTGAAGTTGTAGTCGGATCTGTCCGCGTCGATCTTTTCAACGTCTGGACGAAAGTCCCACATATCGCAATTAAGAATACGACCGCTGCCGATGCGACTGCGGACCGGTGGCTCGCGATGTACCTAAAAACATTGCAAGATTAATTTCATTTACAAATTCATTGTAAGAAAATTATAGTTTCATTAAAATGAGAACAAACGATTGTAATTTATTTTAGATGTTTTTTTTTCAGTTTAAAATAAAGGGAAAAAAACCTCAGTCTTATTGATAGGGCTTTCAGATCTTCTTGAAACAGGTTGAGACACATTGACGAAACATCCCGAATTGAAGCTACGACGCTGCGGACTAAGCACGATTCCATCTTGCTCCTTGCGAATTCGCTCTCGGGGATCTCCACTTCGTCGCTTGTGATTCTCACCCACTTGCTCGCTCACGTTCCCACCTCGGCCAGCTTTCTCATCCTCTGCCGGAGTCTCGCTTCTCTTTCTATCCAAGTACCAACTTTCCGGATCCCAAACACCACGCGAGCTAGTTTTTAAACAATAAATTTTAATTATTCAACTGTTTTACTCTGCTTGGAATTATTTATTTCTGTTATTTATTTCTATTTAATATTGTTATTTTTCATTCAATTTGTTTTTGTTTTATTTTTGAATAAAATATGTTTAAAAAAGAAGTTGGATGTTAAAATTCATGTTTGAACTTGCCTGTTATAAGCGCTGTCTAAAAATTCAGGTCTACGTTTGGACAGAGGGAGATTCTTGATTTGCATCAATTCATCCTGTAAACAAAATAAATGAAATACATACAAAATCGTTAATTTTGTGAAAACCGAAATTAAATCAATTCGTAGATTTCAAACAAAGCATTAAAAGTTTTGGACGAAAACAATAACATGAGTGAGAAAGATATACAAACCCGCGTGTATTGATATTGAGGCCTTGACCGTCCAACTTCTATTATAGAAGTATCGGTCACCTCACCAGCGACAGACATTGATATAATCGCCTCATCACCTGCAACCAAAATTAATCAAATTAATGAAAGAAAAAAAATATTTCTTTCAAAGACTTATTTCGACTTCGTTTGTTAATTCTTTAATGTTTTCAAGGTTTTTTGTTTCCAAACTTACGGATTTTGTTTTTTGATTCAGAAGATAAATCTTTTCGTCGGTACCATCGACACGACTTGGTGGTTTTGATCAAAGTTGAGTCTAAACTTGGGGACCCGGTTGGACCGACCAACGAAAAACGTCGTACCCGACGACGTCGATAAGGTGACGACTTATTTTCCAATTTCATCTCTTACAGAAATTCGATTAACCAATGATTGTTTCACAAACTGATCTCGCGTCGTTTTTACAAACAAAAGATTGATTTTTGTATTTTAATAGTGAAACAAAAACAACTGTTTCAATTCCAAATTGAAAGATTGAACCAACTGAACAACTTTGAATTCTTATACTGAAAATTATCAGGTTGATTTTTTTTTTCGTTTCGCTATTACCTATGCGCCCACTTCAAAATTCAATTATGAACTGGACACGCTTCGGTCAAAGTCGTTGCTCCGCAGAGTCATGTTGGTCACGAATCTCATTGGAGCTCCCCCCCCCCACCCCTTCCCCTTCTTATTAGAAAAAATAAAAGAAATGGTAATTCTAAATTTTTCATTTTTTTTATCTTTTTTTATTTGAATTCTAAATTAGTCGATTGTTGTCTGAAACTGTTATCTTATCTTTGATAATTAATTGATTTTTAATGAAAAAAAATTCTATAACAAAATTTTGAAACTCAAAAATAATTTCTCAAATATGAAAATTTACTGAAAAATGATTTTTTTTGTATTTACATTTTTTGAGAAACATTTTCGAAAAAACTGTTTTTTAAAATTTTAACAATAAATTTTGTATTAATCATAATTTTTTAATTCGTACCTTAAATTCAAATTTCCCGGCAAAACTTGTTTGAATTTTTTATTTTGAAAAAAA
>JAQQRF010000393.1:0-274439 GCA_030523145.1 Trissolcus brochymenae
AGTGTTATATTGACTTACAATATCATGAATTTTATTATAACAGCCACAATGTGTGATATTTCATGTGACTTAGAAAATCTTGAATTTTCTTATAACAGCCATGAATCTGTAAAATTCATGGTTTAAAATTCATAAACATAAAAAGGAATTCCCCAAATTACTTGAACTTTGGAAAACTTGATCCATTCCATACTAATTTTCAAAAACATGCATTTTAACGCGCATTTAGTGTTTTTTTTTTTCGTGCCCGCGTAAGATTACGCGCGACGAAAAAATCAGACTCGAGCCTGTTCGATGAAAGGAACAAATACCGATTTGTAAGGAAAAATGCTTCCGTAATTTTACGCCAGCACGCGCGTAAACTTACGCGAACACGTGCATAAACTTGAAGATGACGCTTTGAAGCATCGAACTTAAAATTCGAACGAGTTCGACTTAAAATTCGAACTCGTGTAAAATTTACGCGATCGTTTTGGCCTTCGCGTACGTGGATTCGCGCGACAAAAAAAAACCGTAAATGCGCCCGAACTCGTTCGAATTTTAAGTTCGATGCGTCGAAGCGTCAACTTCAAGTTTATGCACGTGCTCGTGTAAAAGTTTATGCACGTGCTCGCGTAAGTTTACGCGCTTGCTCGCGTAAAATTACGGGAGAATTTTTCCTCACAAATCGGTATTTGTTCCTTTCATCGAACAGGCTCGAGTCTGATTTTTTCGTCGCGCGTAATCTTACGCGGGCACGAAAAAAAAAACACCAAATGCGCCTTTATTATAATAAGCCATGAATCTGTAAAATTTGTCATGCAATATTTAACTTAAACATTCAAATAATCGTGGAAATTTTTGTTAATGAAAAATTTGTAATTGAAGTCTCTGACGCAATAACAGGGATTTTACTTCAGAAGGTCCTCCGTTCAAATATATCAAAATCGAATTTTTGTCTCGATAATTATAATTAATAGCTGGCACTCGGGCTCAAACTAGTTAATTTAAGAAATTGATAATTCAATCCGATTTGTGAGGAAAAATGCTCCCGTAATTTTACACCAGCACGCGCGTAAACTTACGGAAGCACGTGCATCAACTTGAAGTTGACGCTCGAGGCATCGAACTTAAAATTCGAACTCGAGTCTTTAGTTAGATAATCAAAATTAAAAAAAAAGAACATTTTTATATAAATCTATACATAAATAAATTGAATTGCATACTATTAGGAAAAATGAATGATTAGAGAAACAAAAATTATTAGATTTTTCTTTTCTAACTCAACAAACCAAATAAATGATATGTTTTTTCAGAAACTTTAGAAGAAATCTAACAAAAAATATATAAAACTAAAACTTCGATAGTTTTTCGATGTAACATAAGTTAACATTTCATTCATTTTTTTCAACCAGTTAGTTTTTCAAATTTTGTTCTTTCATATTTGTTGTTGAAAAATGTGTGATTGAAGTCTCTGACTTCAGAAGGTCCTCCGTTCAAATTGATAAAATATTGAAAAAATTTTCCATTTCGGTGTACTTAAAGTGGCAAATTTGTTTCGTTTGATAAAAAAATCAACTTTGCCACCCAAAATATATCAAAATCGAATTTTTTCTCGATACTTTTTCAATGTTTAAAAAGCGTCTTCCGAGCGTAAGCCCGGTTATTGCATCATATTTTTCAATAGCAATATGTTTTTGTCTAAAAGAATTACATTATTTTAAATTCTATAAAAAAAAGTGATTTTCAATCTTAATATAGAAACTGATAACATCTTATCGGAAGAACTTCAACTGAAAGACAATTAAATTATTATTTTGGAAAAGCAAGAGACCAAGAGAAACGATATTATGTTCTATATTTTCTATAATATAAAGGGGTATTTCCCACAAGTTAAATAAATATATGCCAATAAACGAAGCAGCATGACTGATTTTGTGATTTTTTGACTTTTGTTGTTCCGTTTTGGACAAACTACCTGTTACTTGGTACCCATCGTCCTCCATTGTGTTTCCATCCATTGTCTTCTCCCGCTCCTGAGATTACTGAACTACCTCCTGGGTATTTATAAACACATGCATTTTGGTTCCAACCATCAGTCTTTAGAGTGAAGTCGAGCCATCACTATCTACCTCGTGTACTCGAACAAATTCTTTTACAAGTTCAAAATGGAATCTCAAAGTTCGTTTGATTGCTACATGAGCGAATTGCTGAGTCCCGTGGAGTTTTGTGAGATGGAAGGATATCAATATTCCGTGGGTCAAGCTTCATCAAGTGGATACTGTTCTCCCGACCAGTGGTCTACAGGCGAGTCGGCTTATGAAGCTCAACCCCAGTTCAACCGCGAGCTCAGTTTGGGTCTGGATCTGAATTTCTCTTTGAAGGACAATCAAGTGCAAGATCTCGAGGAGAAAACGGGCTGCCAGTTGGCCAAAACCGCGGACGGAAGTGTGATCGTGACAGGTGCTCCGGAGAAGGTGGAAACCGCCCGGTCTGCCATCCGAGGACTCGCCCCTTTGACGTACTGCTTCGAGATGCCCGGTCGTTACAGGAGGAGCAACAAGGACCGAGAACAAGTCGAGGATAAGATCAAGAGAATTCTTACACTGCAGCAGGCTAAGCACCTCGACGTCAAACTCGAGACCGGAAAGGAGGGCGGTCGCAGACGTAAGAACTTTTACTACACCACGAGAGTTTTCATCAGAGGACCGGAAAGTGAGGCCCAGCTCCTGCAGAAGCTGACCATGATCCTGATATGTTCCCTGTGTGCATCGTTGATAGATATTCGAGTGAGCCTGGAGATGAGGATTGCCCCGCGACTCCAAGAGCAGATCAGAGGCCGCCACAACGAGCTGCGAAGACAAATTATGCATGTGACCTCTACCAGGATCACCTTCTTTCATTTCAAGGTTGAGAACACGTGCTCCATCAGCATAGTTGGATCACACCATGGAGTTTATTTGGCCCATCAGCATTTCCTGGGCCTGTTGCCAGTGACCATCAGGTTTGAGATACCGTTCCGGCCGGACAGACAATTCCTTGCCGAACTTGAGCAGTCGTACAACGTCGAGCTGAAGCAGCGTTTGAATAAAGGTGAGGTTGTGCAGATTGAAATCAAGTGTGCGGAAAAATATATCTCGAGCTTGTACCAAGTGAGGAGGGCCATTTTTGATTACGACGAGCCAGACGTGCCTGCATCAGTTCCTGAATCGTACTTCATATCCGGATTGGACTTTGCGACGGAAAATTGTATTGCGACTCAGAATCCTCCTTCGAAAATTTTGTATCGTACGAATGGTGAATGTATTGTTAAGAATGTTGATCTTTCGGATGTGGAAGTGAGACCGACGTTGAAGTTTTTGAAAAAAAATCGATTTAATATTCCATTGACTTATGTAATTAGTGATAAGGAGGTCAAAGTGGAGAAAGAGAATGAGAATGTAAGCTTGGTTAGAGGCTTGATAGACTTGTTACAATTTTAATTGTCGCGATGAATGAATGTATATTATTGTATTTGTACAATTGTATTGTAATATGTATATTGTATTGTATTGTGTTTGTACAGGTATATTTACTAAGAAGAAATTTTGTATGAAAAAATGGATGAAAAATATAGATTACAAACATTGAAACACTGAATTTTTTGAAATACATTAATTGTACCTTGATTTAGTTTTATGAATTACATTTTTATCCTGAATTTTTTTGTAGTATAAGATTCTCTATCATTTTTATATTCTTTATAATTAAATTTTCGTAGTGAAACAATTAATACAATTTTGACACAGATTTTACAGTTTTTCATTTTCTAATATAATTTAAAATTATTGATTTCTTTTTCATAACAATAACTTATTCAATCACTGACATTTTTGATGTTTAATAAATCATACAATTTAACTTATTATTGAATTATCAAATTGATATAGACAAAAGAAACTTTTGCATTTTAACCCTCTCAGGTCAACTGAACAGGAATCAATTACCTGCGTTTTTAAAATTTGAAATCTGAAATTTTAAATTCTAATTTCGAAGATACTTTCAATAATGTTTCCCAAATCATATAAAGTGAATACCCGGTACCGTGTCAGATTGTTTCGCACAAACGCCTTTACGCTTTCAAAAAGAATTTATCCGTGATCGTTGCAGATCAAAAAGTTTAATGCTGGGAATTTTCCATCAGGCGATTCTTCAGCTGCAAAACCATTTTTCCTCTCAATCTTCAATTTATTACAAAACCCTCTATCAGTCCCACCAAATGACATTTTTTAAGTACCTAATTGTTAATACTCGTTTGTTTGTTTGTTTTTTTCTTTTTTTTACATAAATTGCAAAGAAAACGCGATAAAAATAACATGAATACTCCAAATATAAAAAAACTAAAAAAATTAGAAGTCCAAACAAATCATCAATTTTCAATATGAACTTTATTTAAGGATTTTTAATTGATTCTGATACAAAAAACTGTCATAAATTAAATACAAAATCTAAAAAAATCACTTTGATCTAATACATGTAAATTTTACACAACTCATGAATTAATAAGAAAAAATTAGGTCAAACTACACCTTTTCTTTTAAATAATTTACTTACAATAAATAATCAGTCATTGTTTACAAAAAGAGATGTTCAGTAACTACTGAACAAATATCAAATTATTTAGAAATACTGAAGGAAATTCAAAAGCTAAAGTCTGTATAATTGCAGAATTTATCTGCATTTTAAAAACATCCTTCCGTTATCTTTACAAAACATATAATTTTCTCTTCTGCCCCTTCAAATGTAAATCAAATGCAGATGCTTCGTAACTGTACAAATTTTCTTCTATAAAGGTCTGCAAACTTTGAAAATATTTATCATTGTTATAATTTGCAATCAGCATGTCCAATGTTACAGACTGCTCGTCAGAGGATTCCTCAGCACCGCCAATTTTTTTCCTTTGAATTTTAAGTTTCCTATAACCGCAGTCATGATCCAGTTTTTTCACAAGAACATTCTTCTCCTGCGACGTAGCTGCAACTATCACTTCGTACGCGAGCGTCAGGGTTTGTTCATTAGTCAGACCATAAACTTCTAGTTTTAACAATTTCGGCATGTTTTTTACAGCACTGCACAAACTTTTTATATCAACAGTATGATTTTGATAAAAACCGACGCAACAATCAGTCAAATTTGTCATCTGTGGAAGTCCCGGGGAACAAAAACCAGATAATCGCTGTGCATCCAGGTTTTCCAAATTCGGCAATGTCAGCAGATTGTGTAGAGCATTGTCGTCCATCTCGAAACTCTCTGCAACAAATTAAAAATAACAAAAAGTAGTTGTAAAACAAAATGTATATGAGTTTGAAATGTTACTTATAAAATAAAAATGATATTCACGAATTCTAATGGATCGTAATTTAAGGCAGGATGTTGATAGATTTTCGATAAAGGTTCCCACAGATGGTATCTCGATGTCCCCAGAGATAATCGACAACTCCTCAAGTTGCGAAAATTTGACAATTTCCCGACTCAAAACTTGATACGCCTTGGGACGATGCTCGTACCGATGATAATTGATAAACAACTTGAATGACTTCAGTCCAAGAACGTGTGGCAAAATCTTTGTCAGTGTTTGTGGTGGTCCAACATTCCAAAAGCAATCGATGCTGAGCGTCAGTTTTTTCAAGTTTTTAAAGCACTATATTAAAATGAAGACAATCGGTTTATTTTTACACAGTATAACAAAAAAAAAAAAAAATAAGAACTATAACGTATGTTTGAAATACTGACTCCTTTGAAAGTAGAGGTATCTTTGGCCTCATTAAGTTTTAGCTGCAAATCTTCAATGTCATCGGTTGGAATATTTCGGAAAAAGTTGTAGTTCTCTTTGAAAATAACTTTCTTGATATTGTTTGTCTTGAAAAGACGTTGCAAATATTCTACATTTTGCGATGATCCGAATTCAATCTCAGTTATTTTCGTTGCATTTTCTGCTAATAAACTGTATAATTTTCTATGGTTGAACGCGTTAACTTTGTACTCATAATGATTGAACCTGGAAAATATGTTAGATGTTTCGAAATAACGTGAAGAAGCGAACACCTTAAGAGTTTGGATGTATGGTGCAACGCAAAGTACAATTTTTTCGGCTTCCTCTACTGTTATGACTGATGGTTTTCTTTCTCCATCATACTTATCCATCAAATGTATTTCCGTGATTCTCTTCCAATGTTTTAATGCTACAGTTTTCCATAATCGACACACTAGAAATATTATTAAAAAAAAAAAAAATTAAAAGGATATACATTTTTTTGGAGCAAGCGGACTTTAAATGTCAACAACAATTCTATAAATATTTGAGAATAAAAATGATTGTCAAAATTATTTGTGATATTTGCCTTGAGATAAGCGAATCCATTCAACAGGTGTGAGAAATCCAAAAATGTGATACAAACAGTCCGAAATAAGTTCAACCATTGTGATTTTTTCTTGATTCTGTGCGGCGCTCTTTTCTAATTTGTTTATCGTCGTGGGTGGTGTTAGCTGCTTGTTATTTTAATTAAAAAATTGACAAGATTAGTTTCCTTATGACCAAGACAAAAACTTTCAACGGATAGATGATAATATAATAAGCCTGATCATAATAAGTTTAGGGGAAAAAATAACAACGTTGCCTGCAGACAACACCAGCGTTTGCAAACATATACAAGTGAAAATATTTCATTTCGTTTCATTCTCTTATCCTATGATCTTTTGAGTTTTCATATTTAGACATTTTCTTTTGATTTGAATTAAAATGTTATATGATTAAATAATATTGTTCAGTTTTATTATTCAATGATAATTTTTATTGTTTTTTAATGTTTCTTCAAAATAGTTGATACAAAATTATATTAAATTAACAATCTTTTTTTTTTCTATTTTCTTAATGCGGCTGTAATTAATAAATCACAAACAAGATCCAACAACAATTCTTTATGACTCATAAAAAGTATTTGCGCATTTCAATATTAGGCTGCACTCGGTTAATTTTGAGTTGCCAATGGTTCGATGATCAAATTTTTCAAATTCGGAAGTGCCATCAGAACGTTATGTTTTGTCGTATTAACATCGAGTCCGCCTAAAATTATTTTAAATTTAAGATTAAGATTATTTAAGATTATTTTAAAAAAGTTCTATGAAATCGTCGTATGAAAATAATTACTAATTTTAACGTTTTGCAGTTTAGGGCAGGATATAGCCATTCTTTGAAATAAAAGTACTGGAAAGTACCATTCCCATGTCACATGGTTATTGATTGATAGATGAAATTCTTCAAGCTTGGAGTATTTAGTGATATCCCACAAAACTGAGTTTAATTCAACATACGGCATATTTCAATACAAACTCAAATTTAATGATCTGATCTCAAGTACGTATGGTAAAATCATTGATATTACTGATTCCTGTTCAAAACAGTTAAGCTCAAGTTCTGAAGTAATTGAGAGTTTTTGCAAATTTGGGAAGAGCACATTTGTGCAAATTTATTGCAAATTTTATTGTGCAATAAATACCAACCCCTTTGAATGACTTAATGGGAAATAATGTTATTCTACCGTCATCGAAATTAATATCCAATTCTTCAATATCATTAGTTCGAATGTGTACATAACATTGTGTGTACGAATTAATTTTTAATTTCTTGATCGTGTTGTTCTTAAACAAGAGTTTAATTCCGTTAAATTCTAATTCTGTGATTTTGGTGGCATTCTTTACCAGTAGTTTAAAAATATTCTGAGTATTGAAGAAATCAACATAGTACCGAAAATTTCCGAACTTGACTTCATAATCATTTACGGAATTGTCTTTTAAATTTGCTCTAAGAGTTTTTAAGAAAGGGGCAATCCAGGTTACAACCTCTTCAAAGTTATAGTTTGAAATATATTTTTCCATGTTCCATGGTATTTCCGAATCGTCGTACTTCATAGTTAAATAATCAAGGTCAGTTATTTTTCTCGACAGCCTTAATACCACTCGTTTCCAGGATTGACATACTAAAATTAAAAAATATAAGAGATGTTAATTCAATACTGCTTCCAATGAAAGTAAAAAAAAGTATTAAATCTATTGCATACAAATCTTACCAACGGATATACGAATCCATTCGAATGGTGAGAGAAATTAAATAATTTCGTACAGACAATCGTCGTTCAATTCCATCATTAAAGATATTTGGATTCTTTAATTTCTTTTCAATTAATTTTTGCTCACTTGTTATACTCTTGTTGTTGAAGATTCAAAATTAAACTTCAAATTAATATCAGTATAATAAGATGTCGCGCTTTTCTTTTGTTTTAACTTGTTTCGTCATAATTATAGAAAACTGATTATAAATGGCGCTGATGGCAGTGTTGCCCATTTAATTTTTGGAATTTATCCTTTTTAGTCTTTTAAAAAATATAACAAATAAACTTTATTTTTGTTTCATTGTGTCAAAAAAGATGTTAATAGTTTGTACGACATATATTATATAAATAACAAATTTATATAGAATTCAAGTATAAAACTACAATTAGAATATAAATGTTGAACAATAAACAATATTCTCATAAAAACAATAAAATTTTTTACTCATAACATTTACATCATATCTTATATAATTTACGTTTCTTTCGGAGTCACTTTTATGTTAAGTTCCTGTCCATCTCGAATTACTTTGATAAAAAATGTGTTTTCCATCTGCAAAGCTCTGTAAATGTCGTCCGATGATGTTGCTGGTTGCTCATTTATGTGAGTTATGATGTCTCCTGGCTTCAATCCATCCCTAAAAATTAAACAATGATTAATCGTTGAGCCATCATTATCAGTGACTTCAAGGAATTTTATATACAAAAATAATCTTACAAATCTGCCGGAGAGCCACGGAATACTTTCCAAATGAAAATTCCATGATTCAAAGATTTTGGAAAAACGGTACCATGCTCTCTTAACTGGTGTAATAATTCAGGAGTCAAAGACAACATTGTAATTCCCAAAAATTTACGCCTGTTATTAGAAAAATCATCTGATAAAACTCTGATACCTGAAAAAGAAGTTAATTAAAAACACAGTCAACCAAAGATCCTCAATACTATTATCTTTTCCCTTTTATATTTATTTTTCTGTTTTTTACCATCGACGTTGTTGCCTTTGCGGGTATCTTCTATGCTCTTGAGAAAACTTTTAACATAATTTATTGGTACAGCAAATGATATCCCAGTTGTAAATTGTAAAACGTTTATCCCGATCACTTCTCCGTCAAGGTTCACCAACGGACCTCCAGAATTTCCAAACTACACAATCGTTAAACAAAATAAGTTCACAGGATTAAAAACAAAGTACATTCAACATTTTGTGATAAATAACTAACTGTAACAGCTGCGTCCGTTTGGATGTACATCATATTCACTTTGAACAATTTCAATTCGTAACTGTGTCTTCCTGGATTACTAATAACTCCACTCGTGACTGAGTTAACCAGAGTCAACGGTGATCCCATCGCCACAACAAATTCACCTGTCCGAAGATCATCCGAATCTCCAAATTTCATTGTCGGTAGATTTTTCTGATGAAAATATCAATTCAGAGACGATTCAATTTTGTTATAATCAAAACTCGTGATTAAGAAAATATCTGCTAAAATTTAATCACCACCGTACCCTATTGACACGAATAGTCGCCAGATCAGCCCGGTAATCTATCGCTTCTATGACTCCCTCAGTCACGTCGCCATTGTAAAGTTTGACCTGTACAACAAATGTTCCGACAAATTAACAAATGATTTATATTGATCACTGACAAAAATGACATTGCTTAATTATTCATTACCAACCACTACTTTGATGTTAGGTTTGTGCACAATGTGAGCGTTCGTTAAGATGAGTCCATTGCTATCCACAATCAATCCAGATCCTCCATTTATCACAAATGGTTTTCCTGTAATGATGTCTACACTATTTGTTCAAACAAGAATATAAAATGAATTAATTATAGTAAATGGCAAACAATAATTAAATTAAATGATTTTACAATTAAAACATGTTTCAAATTAAAAGAAACAAACTTACAATCTTTCAAAAGAAAAATGAATTGTCAAATTGTTTCAAAAACAAAAAAATTGCACCTGTTCGTAACACGATAGAACTCATATTTACTGTTTTTTATCATATACTTCTAAGGTGACTACTCCGCTGGATGTCTTTTCTACGATATCAGCGATAAAATTGAATCTCTTTCTATAATCTCCGCCGTCAGCTGATTTAGCTTTGACAGTGGGCAACAGTGACTGCAAGACGTCATGTTTACGTTCATTCCTATCCATTAACAGGTAACCCGCCGCTATTCCAGCTGCCGTGCAGGTTAGAAACTTGAATAAACTTTTGTTGTTACGAGTTGGCCCATTCCTTCTCCGTTGCCCCTCGCTCTGATTGGCTGAACAAACCGACGAGCGTGTGAATTTGACAACTGATGCATTCAACCGCCTATTTTCAACAGCGAATTTGACGAGAGATAACATTACTGTCGGGTAGTTTAAATTTAAATGCCCCTTCGGCTGATTTAAATAGTGAAATGTTGTTAGTCCGTGTGGTGGATTTAAGAGCAGTGTTGCCAACATTTGTGACTGGTGCCACGAAAATTTAAAAGAAAGAAACAACAACTTTTTGATTTCTTTCACATACTAAAGTAAACAAATGAAATGGGAAGGATGTTGATAAAAAAAAGATGTCATTGTTCTTTATCTATTTATTTCTACTCCATTGAGCTACTTCTGAACGAAGAAAAAAGAAAACAAATCTCGGATATAATTTCAAAATGTTAAGTTAATTACAAAGAAAGGGAGGTGCAATTTTTCTAAACAATTTCTCTTAAAAAATACGCTCGTTTGTATTCGCAGAATTTTCAGACAAGGAGTTGAATTCCGAGACGATTTTGCGAGTTTCTGCCTCATCCACTCGACACGATGCATCAGCGTAGCATGCCTCTGAAATTAAATGTTTAATTTTATTTGTAATTCAAATCTTGTTGAATTTGTTTCGTTAAAATGTTTGTGTGAAAATTTGAGTTAGTTACCTTGTGAACAACAGATACCATTTGCAGCACATCGTGCTTTGTTTCCACGACACATGGCGAATCCAGCTATACACGGTTTCAAATACAAACTTTCTTTTCTGCACTTGTATGTTTCGGGAGTGCCAATGAAACAACCAATTGTTGATCCGCAACAAATGTATGGTCCAAAACATCTGCCCAGTCCATCTCTGCCACAACTTGTACACTGAAATTTAGTTACAAAATTTAAGTCAGTTAATTTTAAAGCAAAAACAAAAATTTTTTATTTGTCTTATTTATTTCAAATAATTATTCAAAATTAAGATAAAAATCACCTCTCTGATACTGGCCTCCATGAAGGACTGATCAGCTCTTTTGCCCCCGCGAGGACAGTTAGTAATTAAACAAGCAGAGCTCAGCGAAAAAATGCTGACCACCATAATCACCCAGGAGTTCATCATCATTTCTTATTTGACGAAGGAACACTCAAACACTGCAGCACAGTTGCGAGAACGGGATATTTATATTACCGAATATCTTGATTTGAAATGCAGACTGTGTTTTAGAAATATCTATGCAGTAGGACACTCTCACGATTATGGAAATGTGATTCCATTCAGCGTTGCAAAAATTCCTTAATACACTTTTTTCAAACAGAAATAGAAAAAAAATGACTTCTACAGAAGAATACTCGCATTATCTCGTTCAAGGGCATTGTTATTAAAATAAAATACAACTTTTTGAAAGAATGCAATTTTCTTTATATTAAAAATTATTTCTTATCAGCGTTCAATGAAACAATGTAGAGAATTACATTTGACGCACGGGCGTTTTTTTTCTTTTTATTTTGTTCGATTTGACATTTCCCTTTTTATTTGACAATTTTCTTTTCAATTTCTTTTTTTCAGTCTTGCCCTGACAGTCTCTCTCGGTGTGACCTTTCTCGTTGCACCTGTTACAAGTGACATGAACCGTCAAAAGTTTTCCACACTTGTGATCGACCATGCTGCACCGATTACAATCGTTACAATGAATCCAAAAATCTTTCACGCATCTCATACAGACGTCACAGTGCTTATAACTACGGCCGTCTTTCGAAGTGCAATCATTACATTTCTTACAATGTTTATTTGCAAGTGTGACCCAGCGATCGCACTTTTTACAAAATTTATACTCGCTATCCCAGAGTTGAAATCGGCTCGGCAAGATATTTGTGAAAATTCGAACCGGCGAACCCAGTTTTTCAGCATTTTCACTTTTAACAAAAAGAGGGTGGTTGTCATACTCGACTCTGTATTCTACCATCTTGTAATCTTTCATGCCACCTTCGACTGTCGGAGGCGTCGATTTGTGTTTCATTATAGACTGCATGAAATACGGAAATATAAAAAGAACATTCGGCTCCTCATTCAAATTGTTCCATTTTTTGTAACAATCTGAAATCGTTTTGAAGGTCTGAGCTATCGCTTCAACTCTACCACCAAAAGGAGGGTCGCAAACGATATAGAAATTTTTTCCCTTGTTTTGGGTCATGAAGTTCTTAAAGACACCTTTGGAATCGTCGTAGAAGAAATGATGGTTGAAAAGGTTGTACCAGCAAAAACTCAGGGACCCGAAGAAATTGTGCTGAAAAATAAAATTAAATTGTTCTTTTTTTTCTTTCATTTTTTCCTTCCGGATAATTTATAAAGAAACAAATCAAAATACTTACAAATCTTCCATCAAAATCCAACAAAAGTGAAGACATCTTTCCTTCCATTTCATTTGAAATATACTCATGAATTCTGGGTGCTCCGATACATAAAACTTGTTCGGCCCCGAAATTAGTCAAAAAGTTAACAATATCCTTAGTAGATTTTTTCGAAAATAAGTATTGCGCCTCCCTCTTACATTCAACCAAAGGTTTTAAAATTTCCGTCGGGTGACTCATCAGGTGATCAGACACTCCTTCGGTAAGATCATGATTATCATGTTTGTTTTTGTCCGCAATCAAAAACAACTTTTCACATGTATGACAGTATAATCGTTTCGATGGACTCGCTGCCAGGATCTTGTGCAGCTCGATAAAGAGTTTCTGACGGTGATACTGTGACGTAAACTTTTTTGTCTTCTCTGCATATCTGCTTAAGGCTTTTTTTGGAAGTGTCACACCGTGTTCTAAATAAAATGGACAAAGTTTTTGTGTCCTGCAAGCTGAACAGACGTAGAATTGCTTTAATTGGTCATTCAGGTGTTTTTTGAATAGTAAAGTTGGCCCTGAAAAAGAAATATTTTATTTTCAAAATTTTTTTATACTCTAAACATAGACTGATGACGTAAACAAATTTGAAAAAATTTCATTTGTTGTTAACAGAAAAAAAAAAACACTTAGCATTTCGTTAATTTTTTTAATTTCTCTCTTAAATTTGTTTACCACACTCACCATGTATACATTTAGGATTCTCTTTTAAATCAGACCAAACACACTCAAGACCAGCATGATTTTCCTCAGTGTTTTCCATTTTTGACATTTTTTGAATTTACTTTATTTTCTAACCTAAAAAAGAAACAATGATAAAATCATGGTTCATACGAAAGTCAGCTTTACAAACTGTTTGAAATGTTCAAAGCTTTCAACGACTGTCAAAAAAATCAAAATCGATACAAATTCAATACTCTCACCTGTTTTTTAAGAAATTCACATGTTGAACACGTTGTTTTGTTTACAAGTTGCATAGCAGTACGCACACAATGATTTCTCCGTGACTTTAGAATACTTTGATTGTTCCAATCGTCCAATTAATTATTCCATGGTTGACAGCCCTGTTCCCCAAAAGTAAGGTTAATCGTTTGTAAATACACTTGGAAATCTCTCAAATCTTCCACTTCCTTTCCAAAAAATTGACTCCCCAACTCACCATCTCATTCCACACACACACACACACACACACACATACACACATCTACCCAGTCGTCCCGGCAAAATGTAATCACTCGGTTGTCTTTTTCATCATGATGCATCGCGCTGCACCAAGTAATTGAATTAAACGATTAAACCTTATGATGATTAACTATACAGAAGCGTAAAAAAACGAAGCTTCATGAAACCCGAATGAAATCCAGCAGTAGTGAAAAACAGATGAACAAAAATTAAATAAAGGAGGTACAATCAAGGATGCTACAATTTAGAAACAGTGAAAATAGATACAAGAATTTATAAAGAAAAGGTATAGAATCCAGAATGCTACGACTCAGAAATAGAGCAGCTTTCATCATCATGGTAACCACTGGGTTGTCCCTCATAGGTCTTGTTTACTTTTTCCTCGGCACGGTGATCAGTGACAGCGTGTTCGTGGAACGAGGAGGAAACCAAGAAAACTTCGTAAGAGAACCTTACGATGATGGCGATTTCACTGCCAAAGCCTGGAGAAACCCTCGTAATTATGACAAGAGAGACGACCCAGCTGACTCGTCCCTGTTTCAAGGACACAGGATAGTGCATCTGGACCTCAAAGGAGCTCCCTTCAGGATCTCGTATTATTCGTACCTGTTCCCCCTGTTGCGTTCCCTCGGAGCCACAGGAATACTTATCGAGTACGAGGACATGTTCCCTTACTCGGGCGACCTTGCAAATATTCCTGCAACGAACGCTTACACCAAAAGTGACATAGAGATTATTCAAAAGAAAGCAATGGAAAACAAGTTGGAAGTAATCCCGCTCATTCAGACCTTCGGTCATTTCGAATTTGTGCTCAAGCTGGAACCCTACAGGGATATCCGAGAAGTGGAAAATTATCCGCAGGTTCTTTGTCCATCGAGGAACAAATCGATACAAGTGATTCACAAGATGATCGATCAGATCATCGATGCTCATCCTTCTGTTAGGTATCTGCATATTGGTGCGGACGAGGTTTATCAACTTGGAGAGTGCTCAAAGTGTCAGGAAATGCTCATCTCAAAAAGTTGGGACAAACGTCAATTATTTTTGAATCACGTTGTAAATGTTGCGAGATACGTCAGGCAAAAGTATCCCGCTGTTAAAGTTCTCATGTGGGACGATGAGTTCAGGGACATTGAACCGCAGGAGATTATCGACAGGCAAGTTGAACAATTATTTTCCATCGTTCAGAAAGGGCTTGTATTATAAATTGTATGTTTTTTTTTTGCAGAGGCTTGAACAGATTAGTGGAACCTGTAGTTTGGAAGTATACCCCAGACCCAGCTACAACTCTGACCGAGCAACTGTGGAAGAATTATGCCAAAATTTGGAAGTCTGTTTGGGTGGCAACTGCATTCAAGGGTGCAACTTCTCCGGACAGTTACTACACAGACATCTCATATCACATCCAAAACCACCAGCGATGGCTCGAGATCATCAGCACGTATTCGAGTTGGATCAACTTCAAAGGGGTCATGCTAACGGGCTGGCAACGTTACGACCACTTCAGTGTTTTGTGCGAGCTGTTTGCCACCGCCCTGCCTTCCTTAGCTGTCAATTTAGCTGTCTTAGACTCATCAGATCTTAGCGACTTTCCTATCGAGGTGCCAAACAAAGTTATACGAAAGCTCGGATGCGAGATGCCTGTCAGTCTGGGCACCCCGGAGCCTCAACCCGCTTGGACCAAATGCGAATATCTTGGCTCTTTGGTGTATGCGACCACCATTCGATTATTCATACTTAATCAAGAGCTGACGAAAATGGAGCAGGATAATACTTTTAAGGGTTGGTTCAAACCTTACAATATCAAGTACGAATTTTCAAGTCCGATTTATGTAGAACGAGCAACTGTTGAGTTGGACAGGATGAAAGCAGAGGTGATGTACATTGAGAAAGAGATGAGAGTGGCAATGAATCCAATTTATGATACCCACACTGCTGACGAGTGGGTTCAAACATTTTTGTCTCCAATCAATGATAAACTTAATTCGTACTGGGAGGCTAAAGAGAGGCTGTTAAGTAAGACTAGCTGGCCAAGGAGGCCTGTCAAAATAGAACTCTAGAGACTTATTTGTCAGATATTATTCCGTGATCTCTTTTTGATTCATTTTTAGAGATGTTTTGCAAAATAAAAGTTGTATTCAATGATATTATGTTACCAAATTGAATTGTTGAATCGTTTTTTAGATATGTTATTTGATATTAAAATGATGTGACTGTGAAAGTTAATATATATATTTATGTATATAATGCATAATAAATTTAACACTTCTTAATACGATAATGATTTTGTTACTGTTTTCCAAGTATTAGTTCAGAATGTAGTTTTTATTCAATTTCTTGATCTCTATAATCGTACAATTCATCCACATAGATACAATAAATTTATAAAATATATCTCAATTATTTATTTATGAACTTACAATTACGACTTTTTTTAAATTTGAACTACACTCACGTTCGTTCGTCAAAGTTACGTATTGTCAGAAATGCCCTTTACAAAAATTCATCTTTTTATCATTCATTTTAAACATAATTTTCTATAATCGAACTTTTATTTCTAAAAAAATTCTGTGTAAAATTGTTTTTTTTTTTTCTTTTAGAAACATTTTTTCCCACGCGGTTTTACTGTATTGCACAGACTGTGGATTTTGAAGGTGAGCCAGTGTTCAGACTGTGTTTTTTATTTGGTGGTCTTTTGACAACTTTTCTGATCGCTGCTACGTCCACTGAATCGCCTATTTCAGCAGTCACGATAGGCCTGTGCATATCCTGATCAGTTTTTGTTAAACGAACACCTAATACTTGGGCAGCTAAATTAGCTATGCACAAAGATACCTGTAAATTATTGTCTTCATTATTTTAATTCGTAGTTATTTCATAGTTATTTCATATCCTTACCGATTCGCCTGTTCTTGCAGACATATCATAATAAGGCAAACCATTTTCTGCGGCGAAGCGATGAGATTTGTCTCGTCGAACGGCTCTTTGGTGTTCCATATCACATTTGTTGCCAACAATTGCCATGAGTGGGAGTCCATGATAATTATGTGAGAAAGATTTGATCTCGTTCATCCATTCAGTCAGGGCGATGAAACTTAAATTGTTCGTAACGTCATATACAAAAAGGACAATCTGACGAACAAAGCTCAATTTGAATTCATCTGGAGAACAATTTTGTTAAAAATTTTATTATACTTATTTTGTTGCTATCTTACGTTCGCTCCGAATACGTAGGTTTCCAACATTTTTCCTCGCAACGACAACCCGCTGACATCCCATAAATGTAAATTGACATTTCTGTAGGTACCCAGACCAAGGTTTTTAAGAAAAAAATCAATTCCTGCCGTTGGTGTGTATTGTCTTGTGAATTCATCGTAACAAAATTTAACTGCTATGCTGGTCTAAAAAATAATGTTTATTCCAATTGTTAAAAACTGATGTTACAATCAAATTTTGTACAGTATAACTGTAAACTAATGTTATAAGTTGTACTTTTCCAACATCCGTGTCTCCTACGAGAACTATTTTGAGTCTTTTTTCTGTATGAGAGTCACCTGAGTCAGTCATGGGAAGACAAAGATTATATGCACACAAAGTCTGATGTTAAACAAAAGGTCACTTGTAAAATTAGAATTATCAATTGTTGCAACAAAAAAATAACACTAAACACGATTTAGAATCCGAAATGAAATAATTATATTATGCATGTGAGCATATCTCAATTAAAAAACAATTGTTCGGTGAAATTAAATTGTAACAATGATTAATTGTTGATGGCAAATTATTTTAAATCAAACAATGTGCATCAAAGAAGATTATATGTCAGATTACGGATTTCAATGCAAACTTGTGTTGAAGCAACCGTCACCATGGAAACATTAAGAGTATGACGTCAAACTCTTAAAGTATACAAAACATCACATTTTCATTATTTTTTTTTGCAGATAAATATATTCTTCTTTTTATTGTTCGTTAGAAAAACCAAAATTGATTCCATTATATGGTTGATTTTTCCTTCGTTTTTTAATTATTAACTGAAACACTTGCACAAAAATTAACATTATTATAACGCAATTAAAAATAAAAAAAATCACCCGAGCGATATTAGTAATAATTAATAATGATATCATAAATAAATTTCATTTGCGAAATTTAAAAATGTGGAATATCATGTAACTAGATTCACATATACACTTTTACCGCGTAGAAAATATCTAATGGCGCTGCGATCGCTGTGTTAAAATACAATCAGTTTTATAACCTCGAAAATTGAACTGTTGATTGGTCTGCACAGTGCGTGAATTGTTTTGTCTGCCGGCTTCGATAAAAATTTCATTTTAAATTGTTGATAATAAAAAGGTAGCTATAGTCGAAACAATTAATCATTATAGATCATTTTGAATTAAGCATCAAGGTACCATCATACGAAGACCTGATCAGATTTAAATCTGTGTTTCCTTTTTGCACATCAATCTCGATTGCTAATTGATATTTAAATAAATAATAAATCAAACAATTTTGCATGCCTTTGAATTAATCAAACAAATTTTCTTTCATCTTAATTGTTGACAATACAATTTTAGGTGAAAACGCTTTTACAAGATGTACAACCAAAACACTACCCTTGGTACAGCAAATTCATCCACCGCAAACCCAATGAAAGATTTCGAGGTGGTATCTCCACCTGAGGAGTCTATCTCCAGTTTGGCATTTAGTCCTGCATCAATTACACAAAACTTTTTGGTCGCCGGTTCGTGGGATTGTAACGTAAGATGCTGGGAAGTGGAGCAATCTGGAAAAACAGTGCCCAAGTCGATGCAGTCGATGGCAGGACCGATTTTAGACGTCTGTTGGAGCGACGTAGGAGCTTTACCTATTTTCTATGATCTCAATGTTGAATTATGATGCTTTTTGGACACTCATTTGTACTTTTATTTTCAACAGGATGGAACAAAAGTATTTATGGCTTCCTGTGACAAAATGGTCAAATGCTGGGATTTAGCATCAAATCAGAGTATACAAGTTGCACAACACGATGCTCCGGTTAAAACATGCCATTGGATCAAAGGCTCGAATTATTCTTGCTTGATGACAGGATCTTGGGACAAAACTTTGAAGGTTCATTTTTGATCAAATGTGTTTGATCATGAACAAATCTCATAACATTTGTTTTACTATTTTTTATTATTTATTAATTTATTATTATTTTTGTTGATAGTTTTGGGATACTCGAACGTCGACTCCAATGCTGACAATCAATCTACCTGAACGCTGTTACTGTGCTGATGTTGTGAGTGCATGTTGAAATTAGGATTGATGCATTTTTAGCGATCAATTTGATGATTAATTTTTTTCCCCCCTTTAGGACTATCCGATGGCTGTTGTAGGAACAGCAGGGCGGGGATTGGTCGTTTATCAACTAGAAAGCACGCCAACAGAGTACAAACGTATCGAATCGCCTTTGAAATATCAACATCGTTGCGTTGCTATTTTCCGTGACAAGAAAAAAGTACCCACTGGTTACGCTCTGGGAAGTGTCGAAGGCCGCGTTGCTATACAGTACGTTAATCCCACGAATCCCAAAGATAACTTTACCTTCAAATGTCATCGTTCGAATGGTGCTCCAAGTGGTTATCAGGATATATATGCGGTAAGTGTTGTAAATCCCATTTACAATTGAAAATAAAAATTCAGAACTAAATTAACAATATATTTTGTTTACAGGTGAATGATATCGCTTTCCATCCTATTCATGGCACTTTGGCGACTGTTGGAAGTGATGGAATATTTAGTTTTTGGGACAAAGATGCTCGTACCAAGTTGAAACCATCAGAACCCATGGAACAACCAATCACACAATGTTGTTTCAACAGCAATGGACAGATATTTGCTTATTCAGTTTCATACGACTGGTCAAAGGTTCATATTTTATAATAAAAATAAAATTTTATTTATTAGAATATTATCGATTTGTTTTTATCATACGTCTAATGCACTTTTTTGTTTCATTTACAGGGCCACGAATTTTATAATCCAATGAAAAAGAACTATATCTTTTTGAGATCATGTTACGATGAATTGAAACCAAGAAGTTCATCGTAAATGAATTGCCATTCCATTTATAAAATAATACAGCTTGTAGACAAAATTTTAAGTGTCTCCGTTTTTATTCATGGATACTTAAAAAGGTTATCAAAAACATGTTTCATCCAAATTAGGTTTATTTTTAAGAGTAATTTTGCTTAATTTAATCTGTAAAAATGTAATTAAATAAAAATGATGATTTTTACTGAATTTCCTGAATGAAAAAGTAACCTTTTCAAAACTAAAAGTAAACTAGGAATTAAAAAAGAGATGAGTGACTTACAACAAAGGTAAACTTAATTTATTGATATAAATATTATGATGTCCTTAAAAGATGTTTCTAAAATATGCTACTATACAATAGCACATATATTACAAAAAAATCAATTACTTTTGAAGTAAAATAATTAATATTCGGTGTGAATTATTTATTTACATGGTAGCGCATTATGGGTTAATATTATTATTAACAAACGCTATCTATCCAAGTTTATACATTAGAACGCATTATACTTATTATGTCGAAACAAGAATTATTTTATATACACGCATTAAATTTAATACTACATTGTAAGTCAGTTAAAAGTGTAAATCACGGTATTTATGATTCTTTTCTTCAAATCATCATTTGAATTTTACTTTTCAAATAATATATACAATTGAACACTTTTACAGTCAGTTATTAATTATTATCGAAGCTCAAAATCATCAATAAGGCATTGATTGAAGGCAACTGTCTTACTAAGATAACTGTAAAAGTTACAACGTTTTTATTTATTTCAGAACTGTTATGGTGAATTTGCTGCTTTTTGTTAAACATTAGACACAATTCTGAGCTCCAATTAAAATTAATTCAATTGCAATTGCAGCAAGCATCTAGTTTTAACAACCTTATTATACTTTTAATGTCTCGAATATCGAGAATCGCTTAATCACTAAACTAGTCAAATTATTTACTTCCATCCAATGAATATTTTGTTTAAAAAAATAATAACAGTATTTGTTTGAAATCAAATTTAAAATTTCATAATTTGATTTTGAAGTTAGTTTTAATTGATTCAAGGAGGTTTCAATATTTTTTTACTACAAAAAATGATTAAAATTCATTATTATAAAAGCACGATTTTTCAGTCAATTCCTCATATCACAACTGTTAAAATTATTGAAATTGTATCATCTAAAAACTTGAGAACATTTTTTTTTAACTTTTTGTCATAAAAAAAGGAAAAAAATACTGATTGGATCTATCTATATAAATTCACCTCCTTAAATGAAAATGTTCTTACAAAAATATTTGTTTTTCATAAAAAGAAAAAAATGTTTGACTGAAAATTAAACGTGACAATTAAAAACCACGCACAAAATGAAATTCGCGCAAATAAAATTCGTAAGCTCTGCTTAAGTGATATGTTGATAAACGATAATATGAGCATGAATCAACAGTTCCAAAGTATAGTAATAATAAATATGCACACGAAAAATGGCAATCAGCGGTCAATCTAAAGGATAGTGAACGCGAGAATCGTTTGAAGCCAGCTTAGTGAGAGTTTTCTTTACTCGTAAAATGGGCAGCCTTGCTGCCGGTTTTGTGTGCCAACATTCGCGCATCAGCTTGCCCAGTTCAGTTAAGGTCTGAAAAACAAGTCAGGTTAATTAAACTTTTGTTCTCTTTCAAACAACTCCATTTAACTGACTAATGCATTATTAAAAACGTACGGTATCAGAGTGCCATCTGTTAGGAAGAGGAGGTCTCCTCTGATCTAGACAGACTAATTTGCGCATCTCTTCCAGAGATGGTTCTTGGCTACCCGTTGCTGTAAGCCATTCTGCATAAGGTAAAGCATAATCTAATGCTACTCCATTACTGAAACATCTTCGACAAACTTCCCAAAGGATCAAACCTAGGCTATAAATATCTGCGCAGCGGAAATTCTCTAAGCAATCAACGTTGATCCTAAAAAAACGATCATTAATAATAAAAACCATCAATGAAGAATAATTGATATCAATGTTTCGCCAGCTGATAGAGCATGTTCTTACTTTTGTTCCAAAACCTCCGGGCTCATGTAACGCCTAGAGCCCTGTCTAATATCAATTTTTTCCACTGCCAACCGATCCTGTGTAACCGCCAGACAAAAATCAGCGATCACACAACCTCCGTTCGATTTAACAAGAATGTTCTTTGATTTCAAATTGCGATGTGCCATCGCAGGTTTTCCCTTTGTGCCATAAATTTCCGTGTGCAGGTACAGCAGTCCGTCGACAACACTCAGACAGATGTTGAAAACTTGGTGATGGTTCAAGGGATGCGACCGATTCAGGTAATCGTAAAGTGAGCCAAGGGGATGGTAATGCGTGACCAGCCAGAGCTGCGTGCAACTTGATCTGCTGGTCATGTCGCTGCCGACGTAACCCAGAATGTTATCATGCCGCGATGGAAGTAGCTGGGAATAAACTTCGGTTTCTCGAACCCAAGCGACCTCATCGCGGGAGAAATATATCTTGACTGCGACGTTCTCGCCATGCCAAATTCCACGCCAAACTTCGCTTCCAAATCCTCCTCCACTACCTCCTCCTATGCATTCCACCAGGGCTACTTGTTTCGCTAGTGTCCTCTGAACCAGCAGAGGTAAACCCGATCCAGAACCAGATGTTAAGCTCCTTCCATCCAAGTATTCCTATAAACAAGATTGTTTTGCTTCATCTGTAATGTCTCTTTTATTTATTTTTTAATGTAAATTAATTTTATATACTTTTAAAGTACTGTCTCCAGCAGCAGTAGCTTTCAGTTCATGAGAATGGTACGTGTTCGAAGAAGCGTGCGAAGACGAAGTAAAGTGCAACATCGCCGGCTCGAGATCTGCCTCCATAAGTAATTTGTTATGTCGGGCTTTCGGTTTCCGTTTGCGTTTCGTTCTGCGTGTGAAAATATAAAAGAAGACCCCGGCGGCGATCAAGAACAGGAGTATCAATGGAGCCAAAACAGCCAGTGTCAATTTAAGCACATAATCCTCTTCGCTTTTACCTAAAGATATATCCATTGTTTCATCCACTTGTGAATTTGATTTTTGAATTACAAATAATCACTTTCGACTAACCGTCATTGTATTCCTGTAAGACTGGATAAGGCCCATCATTGCAAAAGTCAGAATGACAACACTCAACATGTCGTTGTCGCTTTAAAGCCTTGCCATTTTCTTGTATTGTCACGAATAAAGGCTTGTTATGATTGCATATCATTAAAACCTGCTCCAGTTCCGTGGTACAACCTCGTCTATTTTGTTCAATACCATAAGCATCTTGTACACTCGATTTCCAACACTAAAAACCACCAAAAGTCTTACTTCTTCTGTTCTATAAATAAATAAATTAAATCATATTCATTTCTTGGGATCAAAATATTAACCACGAGTGCATTTTCACAGATCCTTGGATGGTGGCATTCAGTCTTATCATCACATATATGGCACTTGTAAAGTCGCGAAGATTTGTTGTGTTCAAACAAATCTGGAGGTTCCACATTGTCTTCCTGACTGTCATTCGAGAGATCATCTTCACGTAAACTTAAGCTTTGTGTAAGTCCTAAAATAATAAACAAACAAAATGATCAACCGAGTATAGTAACATTTTTACAAAAAAAAAAAAAAAATGTTATTGCAATAAATTTTCGTTTGACATAGTTTATTGATAGGCTTTGACAGGATTGACAAGTGGTAAATTTTGAATGTTGCTTGGGATCTGCAGCTTACCTGAATTGGCACTGAGTGTCAACAAAAGTACAAAATAAATTGCAACTCCAACATCCGCCATTTCTTTACGCATCATAATAAAAGTATCCAGTGTTCGAGCACGCAACGTGTGTACAGTTGGTTTGTGCCTTTCGAGACATGAATTATAAACTGCAAACCACTTGGTATCCCATTTCAAGTATTGAGCAATACACAAATTCGACGAAACTTCATTTTAATCTTTGTGTCGTGGTTATGTTGAGATAGCATTTGTTTGACAAAGTGCATTTATCTCAGAGCACACAAAACTGAGATTTGTGTTGGGGAGAGAATGCGCTCAAGTGATTGCAGCTGCTTCGTTCTGATCTCACGGAGTTACTTTTTTTCCCCCCCTCTATGATATCGCACTTTTTTTTAATAAATTAAAAACAATCAGTACAATAAAATTGTGACAGAAGTGTAGATTTCAATTTATAATTATTCGTTTGAAAATAATTGTAAAAGTAAAGTGCAATTGCATGTATCGGTTTTTTGAAAGTAACCAAATCCACCGTTGCAGCAGTCATTATGGTTTAGGGACTTTCATTTCGGTTAAGGTTGTCTAAAAATCGGAGCAGGTTGACAGCTCTCGAATGCAATGCGATTGCAAATTGTGTGGCTTTGTTTTTCGTAGTGTTGTGGATGGCTTGTGAATGAACACAAAAATTGCGAGGCAGAATCGACAATGCCTCGAAATTTGTCAGCTGAATTTAAAAAGAAAGATCATATCTCCGTCCAGTAGCGCAATTTTTGCATCCTTTGTGTAAATTTTGTTGACACACACATTCATTGGTAAAGTATTTGCGACGAACTTAAGTTTTTTGCCGGATGTATCAAATTATATTTTGATGATGACTCAAGTGCAAAGATGCTGATTGTACGGTTATTAAGAAAAGAATTTAATTAATAAATAATTTTTTATCGAATGCGACTGCATTTTTCAAGCATGAGTCATATCGTTTGACAATTTGTTTTTATTGAGAATGATCAACAAGTTTGATAACGTTAGAACAATTGTTTACAGTATTTTTTAACTAATTTTTAATTCCATAGCAAACATGTGGAATTGGCAGGACATCTGTAGTTATCAACAAAGAATTCCTTCTCCAAATGATGACAATAATGATATTAGTATCTGCTTTTTAAAATTGTACCTACAGGTTTGTAAAATGAGCAATCAATAATTTTACATCGCTCAAAAGTTAACATTATTTGAAACAACGTAGTTGAATCAATAATTTTTTTTTACAGATACCAGTATTAATTTTGCTAGCAATTTTTTCGGCCTACTATTGTGGAAGGTGGCAAAGAAACTGGAGAAGAGACCGATGTTCCATCCACACAATAAATTTTCGAATCCTGACAACGGTTTGTCTAGGATTGCTTCCAATATTAAAATCATATATTTTCTTATCCGAAGCCAAATTTGTACATATGCAATCTTCAGATACTATTCTTGACAAAACAAGTTTTCTTGCAACAATAGATGAGAAACCCATTTTAGGACAGCCAATTGGTAAGCTGTTGAAGACGAAAAAGATTAATTTTATTTTCCTTTAATTTTGCAATTGGGAGTTATAATTTTTATTCGTTTACAGATTACCTCGTAGCGGCCACAGAAGGAATGACCTGGTTCATTCACTTGTGTTTTTTGATATGCCTGCGAATAGGAGGTGGAGCAAATTCTCGAGGACCTGTGTCCATCAGATTGTTTATCTTATTTATCTTCGGGATATCAGTATTGTTACTAAAAGAACAAAATTCACATAAAATAAATAGCGTGACGATGGGAATGAACATCAGCCATGTCGTATCATTAGCTCTTTATTGTCTCTCGCTGGTGCCCGGTACTGTTTCCTCTGGCAGATCCAGAAGATTCGACCCGTACAGAGAAGTAATGAATTGTTTATTAGATAAAAATGTTATATTATAAAGAATTCTAACTATGTAACTAATAAACATCGAAGCCACCATTCATTAACCATTGAATTATTATTATGATGTTAAGATAATGTCAACAATTTAAATTATACTCAGACAAAAATTAATACTAAAGTTTTATTTGATTTAACTTTTCCAGTCGTTTGAAGTGTTGTTTTGTAATAATTTATTTTTACGTTTTGTTCATTTTTATCATCATACATTTTGTTATAGATAGATGAAAGCTCCGCATTGATAAACAGCCCATCCTCTACCTATGTTACATTCAGTGAACAACAAGACTCGTATTACCTTGGAATAGCAATGGATGGCAACAATTTCATCTCTAAATTATTGTTCCTTTGGATATCACCTTTGATGAAAAAAGGTGCGAAAGATTTGCTCAAACACACCGATGATTTGTACGAGTTGCCTGAACAAATCACCACAGCTGCTATTAAATACAAAATAAATAAACAGTTTCAGGTAAAAATAATTCTAAAAAAAATTGCAGTTCGCGATGCAACATGTCACATATTTGTTATATGAACTTCATCTAAGCAGGTATAAAATTGTACTTTAAGTCAATGTTTTTATTTAGGCTTTGAGTACACAGCACGGACAATCGTCGGAACTTACCAGTCCTGATAGAATTTTAGCGACCCAGGATTTGTCGCTTTTAAGATTGTTGCACAAGTGTTTTGGATGGCAGTTCTATTCCGTGGGGATATTGAAACTTTTAGCAGATCTTAGCGGTTTCATGGGTCCTCTCGTGCTATATAGATTCATCGGGTTTATTGAGGATGCTAAAGCACCAATATCGACGGGGTACGCTTATGCATTTTCCATGTTTATGGTTGCACTAATAGGTAAGTTAATAAGATACAAAATTTGACAATTAAAACATGAAAGTTTGTTCAAGTTGGAAACAATTATATTCGCAGGAGCTTTGCTGAACACACAGTTTACGTTTTGGATGTCAGTTGTTGGTCTGAAAATCCGTACCAGTATAATTACCCTGGTTTATACAAAAGTCGTCCAATTATCTAGTACAAAACTCAACAGACAATTCACTACCGGAGAAATCACTAACTTCATGAGTACGGATTCAGACAGGATTGTTAACAGTTGTGCCAGTTTCCATACGTTTTGGAGTATTCCTTTTCAAGTACGTCAGATATTTGATTGATTGTAATGACTGCAGTTTTCGCAATTAAAAATTTTGCTTATTACAGATTGCAATCACAATGTACCTTCTTCACCAACAAATTGGAATTTCTTTTCTGGCTGGCGTGGCGTTCACTATCATTTTGATTCCAATTAACAAAATCATTGCTAACAAAATTGGAAAATTTAGTGAAAAAATGATGGCCAGTAAAGATAAGAGAGTGCGTCTGATGAGCGAAACATTGAGAGGAATCAGAACAATAAAATTACATGTCTGGGAAAAATACTTTCTAAAAAATATACTCGGTGTGTTGAAGATTATAAAGTTATTATTAATATTTTTATTTTTGAATACGAGGTATCACTGACACTTTGTACCTCTCAATAGAATTTCGAGAAGAGGAATTGAAATATTTACGGAAACGGAAATACCTAGATGCAATGTGTGTATACTTTTGGGCTACGACGCCTATCATAGTATCACTTCTAACATTTTCGATGTATACCATCTTGGGTCATTCTATGGATACGAAAACTGTTTTCACTACTATGGCACTGCTCAATATGTTGATTGGACCTTTAAATACGTTTCCTTGGGTTCTCAATGGTCTGACTGAAGCTTGGGTATCGATAAAAAGAGTTCAAAGTCTATTTAATGTAAGTTTCGTAGATTTTTTTTCATATAAAACTATTTGATTACAAAAACAAAATATATAGAAGTTTATGCATAATAGATGCCAGACGTAGGTTTTCCAAGTAGTCGAGCAAATTTGACACCAGACGTGGATATCATTTTTACAAAAGTTGGATTTTCTATCACCGACATCGACAATCGTGGCGTTTCTACAACAGAAAAGGATAGGTTCGCCTCTCCCAGAATAAGCCCTAGAATTCCAAATGTTTTTCTTCTGAAAGACATGTCTTTCAAGATCACAAAGGTAATATATAGTATGCCTAACATTCAACACCTATCTCGTCAATTTCACTCCTTATTGCGGACTTATTTTCAGGGTCAATTGGTTGGAATCATGGGTAAAGTTGGCAGTGGAAAATCTTTACTCTTAAATGTGATCTTAGGAGAAGAGAATAAACTGCAAGAAGGCATCTCAGTTCATAATATCGACAATGGAATAGGGTATGTTGGCCAAAATCCATGGGTCCAACGAGGAACAATCAGAGATAACATTTTGTTCGGAAAAATATACGATTCTATAAAATACAGGTATGTAGTAGTTGAAAAAGCAGAACTAAATGAAATGAACAATAACAATTACACTGCAAAAACAACTTTTAATATTTAAATTTTATAGTGGTGTTATTAAAGCATGTGCACTTTATGAGGATCTAAATGTCTTTCCGAAACGTGATATGACTGGTGTTAGTGAGCTGGGAAACACTCTAAGTGGCGGTCAAAGAGCTCGAATTGCACTTGCTCGCGCAGTATATGCAGACAAAGAGATCTACATTCTCGATGACGTTCTGTCCAAGTTAGACGCCAATGTGGCGAATCACATTTTTAACCATGTGATCATCGGTCTTTTGAAACACAAAACGAGAATATTTTCCTCGCACCAGACAAAATACTTGGTGCACGCTGATACAGTGGTTCACATGTCCGAGGGCCGGATTGTAAAAATGGGCCCACCGAGTGAGGTGCTGGCAAACATTGAAGACTACTTGCTGTCCTCGGAATCTATCGAGTCGAGCGAAACAACTCCAGTAACAGAAAATTCAATGTTAAATTCCATCGAGGAAGATAGTGATACCGATTCGTTGCTCGATGAAGAGATCAAAGAGAAGGGTTCAATAAAGATGAACGTGGTGTGGGTTTATTTGAAAGCCATTGGACAAATTTTACTGGTGCTAATATTTCTGTCAATTTTAATGATGCAGTTGACGAGAAATCTAACTGATCTCTGGCTGTCGCATTGGGTGAACACAGCCAACGATACGATCAACAATATGACTTTGATTCTTGATTTTAATTTCGGTGTTAGCGTTGTTGAATATAATTTGATCGTTTATAGCATGATGGCTGTGGGCAATTCCTTTTTCACCCTCATCAGAGCGTTTATTTTTGCTTATGGTGGTGTTAAAGCTGCCAAAATTTTACATGAAAAATTATTAGATAGAATAATGAGCGTATGTACATTTATTCACTTTGTATCTATTTAGAAAAGACATCTTTTTTCTATGTAATATTGATTTGTTGGTTTGTTTTCAGAGCAAGATACTGTTCTTTGATCTTCAACCATTTGGGCGCATATTGAATCGATTTTCATCCGACACATATACAGCGGACGATTCACTGCCATTTATCGCAAATATTTTGTGTGCCCAATCATTCGGATTGTTTGGAACAATTGCTGTAACGACTTTCACTCTGCCTTGGACTATTTTGATTGTCATTGTTCTTGCACCTTTTTATGTCTCAATTCAAAACCAGTATAGGTTGGAAAAACATCTACAATTATGATTAACATCGCGTCGTGTTTTATTGAATGTATGCAAGTTTTATATATTCTTTTTAATTTTAGATTAACATCGAGGGAATTGAAACGTTTGTGTAGTACAAACTTGTCGCCTCTGTACAACCATTTTGCTGAAACTATTCAAGGATTGACCAGCATCAGAGCATTTCGAATGGTGTCAAAATTCAAACAGGATAACGAGATGTATCTGGAAGCAAGCCAAAAATCGCAATTTGCTTCGATCGCTGCCACTCAATGGTTATCCATAAGACTGCAACTTATTGGAGCAGTACTTATGGGTGCAATTTGTTTGGTGGCTGTGATGCAATTTCAATTTCATACTGTTAATCCGGGACTGATAGGACTTGCAGTCACTTACGTTCTTTCAATAGCCAGTTTACTATCTGGGGTTGTAAACTCGTTTACAGAGACTGAAAGAGAGATGGTTGCTATAGAAAGGATCACTGATTATCTTGTGAATACACCTGTTGAGGACAGTAGAGGTGACAGTCCTCCATATGCATGGCCAAGTCAAGGTGTTGTGGAGTTTAAAAACGTCATGTTGAGATATAGGTAAATTTTTCTTTGAAATGCATTAAAATGTGAAATTCAATGATTTTTTATTGATAACAAAAGTGTCTTTTTGCTTTTTTATAGAGAAAATCTTCTGCCTTCTTTGAATGGTATAACATTTATCACAAGACCGGTAGAAAAAATTGGAATCGTTGGCAGAACAGGAGCAGGAAAGAGTTCCTTATTTGCATCTCTATTTCGTATGACCGAAATAAGTGCAGGAGAAATTTTTGTTGATAATGTCAATATTAGTAAGCTCCAAGTAGGGACTTTAAGGTCAGTGTCTTATCCGAAAAATTATATTCATTTAATTAATTGTTTTCAAATGAATGTTGAAATCCATTGGTCATTTGTTACATCTGTACAGATCGAGAATGGCAATGATTCCACAAAATACATTTCTTTTTCACGGCACCGTAAGAGAAAATATAGATCCATTAAATAAACATCCGGATTTGCAAATTAAAAGAGCTCTTGAGAAATGTCAACTTTTGGACCTTGTCTCACGATTAGGTGGTTTGGATGCTATCATTGAAGAGAATGGCAGTAACATTAGCGAGGGTGAAAAACAACTGTTTTGTTTGGTCCGAGCAGTGTTGCAGAATGCAAAAGTAAGAAATATCATGTTTTTTTAGATTTGATTCAAATAAATTAAACTTAATATTAATTAATAATTCATATTACTTTAAAGATCATTTGCATTGACGAAGCAACTGCAAACATAGACAATGAGACTGATAAAATCATACAATCAACTATTAAGTCAGCCTTTAGAAGTGCCACAATTTTGATCATAGCTCACAGAATACGATCTGTGATGCATTGTGATAGGTGAGTTTTCAATAGCAATGTTCAGAAATTGTTATATACAATAAATAAATAAGTGCTTTTTTAAATTAAAATTCAATATCTGTTTGCAGAGTAATGGTACTAAAGAGTGGAGAAATCATTGAGTTTGAGGAACCCGACGTTTTGTTGCAAAACCCAAGTTCCTGTTTCTACAGTTTAGTTAGCCAAGAGTTTCCCGAGATGATCTCATAACATTGTTTTCATTTTTCGACTATAAATATTTTTTATAGTTGAAGTAACATGCCACTGATTTTGTTTAAATTTGTCAAACAATGTTTTGAATTTTGTTTTCATTGAGATTTCTAGTCCTAACAGTGTAATTGTTTTATATTATTTACAAGAGATAGGTTGTAAAATTCAGTTATATCCTTATTTGAAATAAGGAACATAGGTTTTTTAAGGTTTTTTAAGAATTGAATGGTAACAAGTAAAATATGAAGAATGTGATTTTTATCTTGACTGATTGTGTATAAAATCTTTTATAAATGATAGCTCGTCGCAACTGTATATATACTCATCTGTATTTTATCTTTGTACAAAATAGATAAAATGAATTATTTTTATCTAAAGTAATAACATTTTTATTTAACTGTGTGTAAATATTTCTTTAATTTTAATACAACAAATTTCATTTTGAAATTTAAGAGATTCACGTAAAAAGAAAAAAGCGACTGCGGTGCCATCTAGGAGGTTGTTCAATGAGATATAATTTGCTCCGTTTACATACAGGTACGCTCTTCTGGATAATTTTACTCACAGGTGTTAAATAAGAAATTGTAAAGCAAGTGGAAAAGGTTAACGCGAGGGAACGGAGAAACGAAATTGCACATAATCGGATTTATCACAACTAAAATGGCATTATTCGTGAGAAATGTCTGCCGAGTGTTTTCATCCCAGGTAAAAACAATAATTTAATCGAAAACCGTGAAACCAAAGTCATTCATCAAATGCTTCACTTAACTATTATTAGCGACAGTCGTTTTTCACTGTTTAACTCGTGATGGAACCAGGAACGCAAGGAAATCATTTTTTTCTCGCACACACGAAGAATATTGGATTTTTTAATTTCATTTATTTATAGAGAACTCCCACGATCTTGTGTTAACGTCACATTTTTTGTTCCATGAAAAACAAAATATATAACCTACATTTTTAATTTCATCTTTATTTTATGTAAGAGAAATTTCTGTTTCTAAATCATAGAAAAAAAATTATATTAAAGTTACACACCAAATAAAAGACATGTGATATAAGAAGACTAGAATATTGAAAGCAACGTTAACATAAATTTTTGAATTGATATAAAAGAAAATGACAAAAATAACAAAACCATATTTGATAGTACTTAATAAACATTTTATGAATGACAAAGAATTTGTTCAAAAATGGTGTTAAAGTATGTTTGTTTTATTTTTAGGCAGCACAAAAAGGTTCGCTGAGGTCTATCCACGGAACTGCAGCATGTTTTCAAGAAAATGTAAATCATTCATCTAATTGTTTTCATTTAAGAAATAAGATGTTCAATTATTTTTTAATTACGTTTTTTCGTAGATTATAGAACAAGAAGGGAAGGTCAAATGTACTTTGATTCCTGGCGATGGCGTGGGCCCTGAACTCGTTGTCTCTGTTCAACAAATTTTCAAAGCAGCCAATGTTCCTGTTGAGTTCGAACCTTATTTCCTCTCAGAAGTAAATCCCACGCTCAGTGCTCCGTTAGATCAAGTTTCAAACAGCATTGCCAGAAATCGAGTATGCTTGAAGGTAAAAAAAGCGTTTAAAAAGGAGGAAGCAGTATGAATTAAAGAAGAAGTATTACATAATCTAACTGATAAAAAAACTTTGTAGGGAATTTTAGCAACACCCGATCATTCGCATACGGGCGAATTGGCTACGCTAAACATGAAACTGAGAAAAAGTCTCGATCTCTACTCTAACGTGGTTCATGTCAAATCTCTGCCCGGAGTAAAATCTCGTCACCAAAATGTCGATTGCGTGATCATCAGAGAACAGACGGAAGGAGAATATTCAGCTCTTGAACACGAATCTGTTCCAGGAGTTGTGGAGTGCTTGAAAATTGTCACTTCTGCCAAAAGTCAACGAATCGCCAAATTCGCCTTTGATTATGCTGTTAAGAACAATCGCAAGAAGGTCACTTGTGTGCATAAAGCAAACATTATGAAACTTGGTGACGGTTTGTTCTTAAAATCTTGTCAGGAGATTGCCAAACTGTATCCAAGGTTGGTCTTACAATTTAATTTTGTTTGTTTGTTGATAAAACTGTTGTCCAAGCATTTCATTTTATTTGAAAACGTCTTTTAGGATTCAGTTTGAGACAATGATTGTTGATAACTGTACTATGCAGATGGTATCGAATCCACACCAGTTTGATGTCATGGTGATGCCAAATCTGTATGGAAACATTGTAGACAATCTAGCTTCTGGTCTTGTGGGTGGCGCTGGTGTTGTTGCTGGTGCCAGTTACAGTGCGGAGTGCGTGGTTTTCGAACCGGTAATTTTGTTTGTTCAACTATTTTTACTTCCATGTCTATGCTCTAAGTTACGTCATAGAATAATAAATAATTTGCATTTCAGGGTGCGAGGCACACTTATTCTGAAGCCGTAGGTAAAAACGTAGCTAATCCCACAGCTATGTTGCTCTGTGGGGTAAAGTTACTCCATCATGTTAATTTACGTCGCTACGCTCAGCAGATTAGAGAAGCTTTAAACCGCGTTTTAAATGACGGAAAAGTATTGACCAAAGACTTGGGTGGACAGAGTTCTACAACGGAATTTACAAACGCAGTGATCAGCAGCTTACGCTAATTTAGCTGAGAATACAAAATCGAAGGATCGTTTTTGTTATAATAACAAGAACGAATCTCTCATAGTTGACCCGAATAATTCGACTTACATTTGTGACCCTAACTGCTGTGAATGAGTTTTTGCAAAGCCTGAAACAATGCCGATTGTTTGACTCGAAATAGTAGCGACAACTTGAATAGTTGGTTAACAGTATTGTTACTCTATTGGAACTCGTTAGCCATTGGTGACAGTGGCTTGAGATTCATTTGATGTACCATAAAATTTTAATCAATATATTGATTTGTAAATACATTATAACTCAAGTCATAAATTAGGAAATAAAATATTTATCACATTATTCGGCAATTCATCAAGTGCTTATTTTTATTACCCTCGTGTATATTGATATCAATATTTCTTTATTAATTGAATCGAATTGAACTCTGATTATATTTGATAATTCTATATAAAGAACACACGTTATTTTTTACGGTTTTTATTTTACAAATAAAAAATGTTCCCTTACATGTACTCAATCGTTGATTAAATATACACAGAACTATTTACAAATAATATAAAAAGAATCTCAGAATGCAGAATGTTAATTATAAAAAGGATTATAAGTAACCCAATGAGCTCTCTCCTGTTGCTCTGCTGTCTTATGTGTAGTAAAAAGACTCTTATAAACCTCCGTCGCCTTAGGATCCTTCGCTACACTGTACTCCTCCCTGGTTTTCGAATAAGCTGGATCTTCCGGCTTGATCGGCCTCTTACCATTTTTCGTTCCATGCTCGTTCTTTTTCACTTTCTTCTTCTTTTCCTCTCCCTCGGCAGCGTCCTCTTTTTTAATTTTCTTCGCAGGAATAAGCTCCTTGTCATCCGAACTGCCTCCCTCTCCGCCATTGGCCATTTTGTTTTTCTTCTGGTTGCTCTTTCTCGCAACCATATTTTGCTCCATCAATTTTAAATCATCACCCTCGGCGTTCAAGACAACCAAGTCAGATTTTTCAAAAGGCTTCTGGCAAGCATGACAGATGTTTGTTTTCACTTCTTTGAGTGCTCTGTCGCTCATCGCACAGCCGCAGCTCCAGAGAAAGACAAACTTGTATTTACCGTTCATCTCTAGACCAGTGACCGGGCAGATGTAAGCGCTCTTGTTTTGGTCCTCATAAATGTCGCCTGCCTTGGCTTTGTCACCTTCGTACGCTGGGTTTGGTGTCAGCTTGAGATCTTTAATGTCGCGCATTTTTTTGATGTGCTTGGCCGATTCTGGGAGCATTGAACGGTCCATCAGACCCTCGAGGACTGATTCCTTCGAATACAACCGACCCAGACCGCAAGCTACGATCGGCTGCCGCAGAGGCAATTGGGTTATGTTGCAGTGTTTCCATTTGAATGCCAGTTCTGCTTCTTTGTCTTTCTGCAACATAATTCATCAGTTAATATAACAAACATAAAACGTTAGATTTAGATACATACATTATAATTATTATTATTACAGAGAAAAAAAATTAAGTTAGGTTATGTACATGACAATTTTAATAACTGATGAAAAGATTAAGATCAGATTCTTAATCATTGTGCAACAAAAGTTTGTGGATTGAAAATGATGAAATTAATCAGACTGAAGTAACAATTGAAACAAATTTACCTGTTCTGGTTTCTTCTGGACGCGGACGAGTTCATCTCTTCGTGGAATAGTTCCTCCATCGCAACCCATATTTGGTAAGACCTCGTATGACTCTGCACAATAAACAGATTCTTTTTTTTTAACTTCTGAACGTCAACTTATGTCACTTGTGCAATTGGTGATCCAATTGTCATATAGTGGAGTATCGACGTTGTTTGTAAATACTGAACACACAATTGAGAAATGTCCCCCCGTGACGAAATGCACTCTCACAAAAACTCCAGCAGGTAGCGCACGCCGCCTAGCGGCAAATTTCAAAAGGTAAAGAGAAATGTCACGAAATTGTGTGCTCTTTGTACACGTGTTATGATCAGCTGTTTTTGATTATTTACATCGTATTTCACTTACGATATAACAATTTGTGCAGCTGTAAACAAATTTAAAATATTTCTAGATGTTTTAATTTTGATTTATCAACCTTTAATTACTGATAATGTGCGGCGAAAAAAAGATGCAATTTTGACGTTTCACTTTTTAATTGTTCCGAATGACAGGATATGTCAAATTTGCTGAAACATATCTGTGAATTGTAAAAATGACTTCGTATAATCAGTCGTTGGATGTGGTACGTCAAAAATTTGTTAAAAATCACCTTGAGTTGACAGCTTTGATTCAGGTAATTTTTTATCATTTTATAAGGAAAAAAAAACTTTTACTTTCATTTCATTTACATCATTCATTTTTAGGACATACAACAATGTTCAGGTCCGCTGGAACAGCTGAATGATCTGAACACAGAAGGCAGAGAAAAAATAGCCTTGTTGAGGAATAACATAGAAGAATTAACGACAATTGCAAATGAAGAAATCAATACTAAAAAGAAAGCTGAGTTGTTGGTGGAAGTTGATGGTTACAAAAGTCAGTTGACATCGGCAATGGCAGCGTTTAGAACGGCCAATGTTGTCAGTTCTTGTGTTATTAGTAAACTTGCAAGGGAGAATTTATTTTCAATGTCAGACGAGGAACAACAGTATCTTCGCAAGAGGAAAGATAAACAGTACCTTACAGAGCAGTCGGGCCAGGTGACTAACAAGCTGCTCAGCATTTCTAGGCACTTGGCTGAGACCGTTGATAGAAGTGCCAATACTCTGGATACTTTGGGTACGAACGTTTAATCAAGAAATTGCCAAACGTTGCATTTATTTTATTTTTCTATTCCATTGTGATATCACATTTTGACAAATTTGTTCCATTACAGTTACGTCTTCTGATAAAGTTTCAAGCACGAGAAAAGAATTGGAGAATCAGCAGCAGGTGATCTTGCAATCGGGAAAATTGTTAGGAAAATACGGCAGGCGAGAAATCACGGACAAGGCCTTGCTAGCTCTAGCGTTTATATTTTTCTTAGCATGTGTATTTTACATTTTGCAAAAACGATTGTTTTGAAAACCAATGGTTCGTCTTTTTATAAACTTTGTACATTGATAATTCCAGATAGTCCTTATTTATGAATCCATTTTTTTTTTTAATTAATACATCATCACATGATTAGAATATACTTTTTCAAAAGACGTTATCGAAAAGATGAAGCTGTCCATTGATTTTATGGTCCTGCAAAAGAATATGGCTTTATTTATGTGGTTTTATTAATGCAGAAATAAACATTTTGAACAGCAGCTGTTAAACCTTTTTGCAGGTAGTTACAAATTCTTCTTTAGAAATTAGTCCATCTCTGTTTAGGTCCATTTTGCGGAAAAATCTTTCAACGTGGTTGATGCAATCGCTGATCCGATGCTTCTGAACCATTTCGTAAATCGCTGTCATTATAATAATCATTTCTGCTTTTGAAATGTAACCATCACCATCTAAGTCATAAAATCTAAACAACAAATGACAAACAATTAATCACTCAAAGTTTCTGAAGTAACAAACAAAAACCATAAATTATTTTTATATTTGTTGTTAAATTTTGTTTATCAAGAAACCTGAAAATCCAAGAAAGTCTCTCTTCGACAGATCCTTTAACAATACAAGCCATGGCATATAAAAGGTCGCCAAAGCTGACAATGCCATCGCCGTCCTCGTCAAAATTATTAAAAACAAGCTGAGCGTATTTTCTTGAGTCCCCCAGGGGAAATAGTTTCGCGTAAATTGGCTTGAAGTCTTTACTCGTTACCGTTCCTGTGGGACAGTACTGTTTGAAATGGCGATACAAACTGCGGATTTCTTTTTTCGTAAATCCTGTCTGACTGGCCAAAACTGATAAACTCTCAGGAACTGCGTGCAGTGGCTCATCTTCTATAATGTCATACTCTAAAATTAAACATATTCAAGTAATATCCATGAAATAAAAATATACAAAATGCAACGTGCGATAATTTCATTATATCAAAATGTAAATTGGAATGTTTTTATTTCCGTGTCTTAAATGGGTTTAGTTCCATTTTGACTATTGTTTCATCTTTTGACTTGAAAGCAAAGTTTATTTCTACTCGATCCAGAAAAATAATCAAAAGGTCCATTTAGGTTCTTTGAATGAAAACCAGTACTGTGCTATAATTAAGTCATTGAAATCTACCATCAGGTCGTGTACAGATTAAACGTGTAATGAAGAATTTTGTACATCAAAACGAAAAGTGAATTAATTTAGCAAATATAACGTATCAGATTGAATATGAACACACACAAATTTTCCGTCGCACTTGGTATAAATAAAACAATAAAAAGTGAAGGAAAAAATTGCAGCAATAGATAAGATGGAATTTGTCATCGCCACAAGTCATTAAAAAAATTGACTGATTGGCAGCAAGTTTTAATTCTAAGTTTCATAAATCTACCTGTAATTTTTTGTATGCTTTCCTTCATTTTTGTGATACTTTTTCTCATCTGTCTGGAGAGGCTCGAATGAATGCGGTGTCCTTGAGCAGCACTTTTACTATCATCAAAAGCTGACATTTCTAACAAAAGTGACCGATGCGACCAGTCCCACTTGTCAACAACCACCTTATCTGTAGTGTATAGTTGAAAAAATTTTCTCTATCGCGGAAGAAACTATTCACGCGCAGATTAAGTACAAATTAATTGAATTTCAAGCGAAGAATCAAACTCGACTGATGCCCAGTTGCGGAAACGAAGACTGCCTTACAGATCAAACAGGACAAGATGATGAAAAGACCGGATCCAAATATTTGGAAGATTCAAATTACCCGAATTTAATTAAAATCGTCAAAATAATTTGATAACTTTTCAAGTTTTCGTTTATATGAACGACGCCTGGCAATTATTATAAAACATTTGACAAGTTTGACAATCTTTTTGTTCAGTCTCTACGATCAGAAAAAAAAAACACCCTTCTGCTAACAAACTCATAAAATCTCTGAGCATTGTTTGCAAATATTCATTGATTCTCGCGACATGCACACATACATATTAATGCACCTCTCAGGAATGTCAATATAAATTTTAATTCAAACACCTGAATTATTTTTACGACGCGACAAATATTTGCACCACAACAAATTATTCTGCAGTTCATTTTCAACTTTTTGCCGATAGATTCTATTTTCGCAGTACAAACGGCGTGACTTGTTCTATGGAAAATAATTTGTAATTTGTATCGTTTCAAAGTTTACAACTTTTCGCAGAATATTTTTCATTTGTTTTACAATGAAAACGATGGTATCGCATTTTTTTTTCTGTTTAAAAATCTGCACTTAATAAAATTGTTTACTCAATTAAAGTTGGTTCAACTTGAAAATAAAATGAACTAAGATAAATGTGTATAAAACGATGTGCAGAGGTAACAATTATTTGGAAGAAAATGTATGATTACTTCTGTTATTTTTTGTATGTTATTATACGTGCCATTGAGAGTAAAATGTTTCAAGTCTAATTAATCATATCAGGACTAATGATTATAGGCAATACATTAACATTTATCAAGAAGGGGTCTGTGGGCCTTAATTATAACGTTTCAAAATAACCTTGACCGAAATCTCCTATCTGCGGAAACTGTTTACAACTTGTCTTCTACACGATTAAAAAATCTCACTTAATCGGTCCATGGTAGACAAATCATATTCATCTCGTTCGATGAATCTCATCGCAATGACTGACCGATTCATCGATTCATGGTCTGAAATTGATTAATCGCATAAAAAATTTCATTTTTTTAACAAACTTTGACCTGATTGAATTTATAAAAAGTTTATAGAAAAATCTTTTCATTTCGAATTCATGGAACAAAAATCTTGATAATATGGTTATGGATTTGTCTTTTCATTTTAATATTTAAATTAATGAATCACCCACAAAAGTTGTCTATAACAAAATACGTTTGGATGCAAAATGCATTAGACGCATGCAACGATCAGAGTAAAAGATTAAAATAGAATATAAAAGTGATGATTCTCGTCAGAAACACACTCATCCTACTGCAACACGTGATAACAATAATTCGCGTGCAGAAAATCATTGCTATAACAAAAAAATCAAATAAAATTAGAAAAAATAAATAAAGGTAAAAACGATTGTAGTTTAGGAGAGAGAGAAACGCAGAACATTTTAACGAATCGAACTGAAGTGACGAAACTGGAAAAGACGTAGATAGAATTTTAACGATCTCCAGGATCCTGCAATTTTCACAATTCAATTCGTGTGTCAAGCTTTACGCTTTTCGTAATACCATTTTTCTCACGCGACTGTTACAGTAATTTGTAAACCCGATCGACATCACACAAAACATTATTTACAATTAAACTCAAATGGTTTTATATCACATTGAACATTTGTAGAATTTTTTTTTTTTTTTTTTTCAGTAAATCAACATTATTTCAAATTTTCGAAATCAGCCTTCAATTAAATTCTGTCAGATGAATTTTTAATTTCAATTAATCACCGGAAATGGTGATTTATCAATTTAAAAAAAAATGATAAAAAAAACAGGAACTAATTGCCATAATGAATGAATAATAAACAGTCGAAGATCATTCATCTTTCTTTTCTTTCACTGATTCAAGTACGTATCTGCTCCAAAACACGCGCTCATGGTCAAGTTCGTCTAAATCGTTACGACATCTTATTTACCAAAGGCTGATTTATCATTAATGGTGCTAAAATTCAAAACATTTTTACATCATTTTTTCATCAGTCGTATAATAAAAAACAATATAACGAATCACATTTCTCCTATACAAACATTGAGAATCACTCGGCAAGCTTTTTTGTGCGATTTTTCAAAGAGGAAGGGCACAGCGATATATAACAGCACTTGCCAATCAAAAATCTTGCATTCTCGAGGCGCGCTTTGAGTGTTGTTTTCGGTCCACGAACTGCGGTGTGAAATTCAAACGAATTTCAAACGCTGACATGCAATTGCACTCCTCTAATTATTCCGGCTCAAATTGGATGAAGGACTTTTTTGTTTCTCAACTATCATTAGTAGAACATTAACAAGCCGACTGTTCAAGCGTAAATATCGTTAACAAGTGCACGCAATTTGGACTAGTTTTGTGGTCAGAAAGTGTTAAATTGGAAAGTACCAGGAACGAGTGTTTTGACAGGACAATGTAAGTATTATTCAATCGATTATAATATTGATTTTCAACTGCTGTAATAGAGCAATGTAGGAATTTCGGTGTAAAGTTTAAGGTTTAGATTAAGACAATGATATTTTTATGTAAACATTTTTAAAATGTTGTAGATTTTTCACGGATGAGGCAGACATGAAGATCTTATTCATTATTTTCTTGGCGATTGGCATGGTCTTTGGTGGCCCATGGCTGGATCGCCTGCTGGAAATGCAGCTTTCAGTGAACAGTCCAGCTAGGTCAAGTTACACGAACTATGATCGTTCGCATCGCCGACAAGCCAAAGGAGGCAAGGAGCGATGGAAGGAAATCTGCAGAGTAGTGAATCCTGACAGCTACGCTTTTCCAGGTCGTTCACCGATGTGTCCATATTAATTGTATAAATTCATCTAAAAAACTAAAAGATTCATAAAACAGTGTTATGAACAATTTTCCAATTGTTAAAAAATACAAATAACTAGTTTATTTAAAAAAAGAAACAAAGTTAACAAAAATGATGGTTTTGAAGAAAATGACGATGTGATATTGAAACAATTTTTATTTTTCATTGTCAATAAGTTCAAGTTGATGTGCCATAGCACAGAAAATAATCAAGGACGCATAAATTAGAAAAAAAAATTTTTTCTCATTATATTATAAAACTAATGATCTACTGACAAAATGTGAACGCAACAATGTAATTAGTTTCTTTTTGAAAAAAAAGTCGACGATTTGTCAGTTGACCATAATGTTGCACAACATTGTAATTCGTTAATTGATTGATTGCACGATCAATGACATTGTGATATTTGTGATACGATTAAATAAATATACTCTCGTTCAATATAGTATTTGTTTGTCATATTCTCCGTCTGTACAAATCACTCCTATTATGTACGTTCAATCATCTATATATATTCATTTATATATGTTATTAAAAATAATTCGTGTATCAACGAAAAAAATTCTGGATACCATATTTTTGTGTGTCTTTTTTCAACTTTAAAAAGAGTTGCTGTCACGTAAGACCGTGGTACTCGACTTTTGTTATTTACACATGGTTCTACATAAATACATTACTATATAAATTCATAAATGTATATACAGTATCGGATCACAGTGCTTTCTTTTGTACATTCGCCTAGAAATGTACAATTAAATATAAAACGCTTAATGTATCACTTTTTGACACGTCATTATGTTGCGACAATTATAAAAGTAGAGTAAATTTTCGCCAACCTATAATTATAAAAAACATTATTGTATTACCAATAGTCACATTTTCAAACGTACCCTCTTTAAATTGAGTAGATGACGAAGATTTACTATACAATTTATTACTATTCATGTTTTAATGTCAAATTAAATCGTTAATTCAAGTCATAATGTTGATCATTAACAATTTAATATCTCAAAATCAGTTGTATCAAACTGGAGGAGTTTCTTGAGGCGACAATTCAAAGCCTAGAGCGATAAACCTAAATAAGTTACTGAATTTGATTGAGAAACGTTTTGGAATTGTTTTTGAATGATCACGTTTCAAGATAGAAGTTAAAGTAGTAGTATAAATCACTTCCAAACTTGAATGAGTCCGTCAGTGCTCCCAGTTAATATACAAGTATTTGACATTGACACAGCAGATATAGTGTCATGGTGTCCCGGAGGTGGTGTTTCTGGCCCCTGACCACCTTCCTCCATTGTTGACTTGATCCTCGAACCTCCCACGGACGATCCAGATGCTTGTCCGCTCGGTACCATGACTTCACTTACAACATTAGTACCGTCAATCAGTCTTTGTCTGAAAAAAGAAATTAAAGAAATTAATAATAATAAAAAGTAATTAATGAATTTGAAAAATAATGACAGGTTTGAATCAATAAACACTTACTCATAAGACAAAGTACTGGGAGGAATCGCGTCATTAGCTGCAGGAAGAGCAACATAGGATTCAATTGGAGCAGCGAGATCCCAAAAGCGCAATCTCATGTCAGTTCCACTAGCGAGCAAAAATCCAGAACTGTCTCTGCATCCGGAGTACATGGAGCATACGCTGTGTCCTCGCTGAGTGTGTGTCAAGGGTGGAGCGTTCGACGCCCACAGAACCATTTGTCGGAAACCTGTTTCAAGATTCCACATGGAGATTTCGTTGTTGCCCTGAACCGCAGAGACAATCCAGGAATTTTCAGTCGGATGAGTGATTACCTTTCGCACTCTTGATCCTATTTAAAGCAGATATAAATTTTATGATGGAGAACAAGGATATTTTTTCATTGAATAATAAGTGGTGTTAAAATACCTGTAGGATGTTTGATAGTGCTGATAGGCAACTGAAACCTCAGGTCCCAACAAATGTGAGCACCCGAACAAGTGCCCAGGGTTAGCCATTGTTGATAATTGTTGACGCAAAACGACGTGATCACTCCGAACTTGAGATCGTTTTCCAAACGCCAAGCTGTACCGGGACATCGTAAATCCCAACCGACCAAGGATCCGTAAAGAGTCGCATAAACAAGTACCGACTGGGAACCAGAATCTAAATATTGCAAATCAACTGCGTAGCCTTCCTCCTGGATTATCAAAATGAAAATTTGTCATGAACATGGAAAAGAATAATATTTTAATTGAGACGATTGTATTAGTTAGATTTTACCTGAACATCCAACTGTTTAGTATCAATCACGTTCATTTTGCTGGAATTAGATTCAACGCGGAGTAAAAAAATTTGGCCCGATTGGCTAGCTGAACTGGCTAAAGATTGTCCTTGATCGCAAACAGCTAATCCTATCAAAGGCCCGCCTCTATGTACATAAGTTTGTCTGCAAAATAAATCTCATCTTAATATCTTAAAATTATCTTTAATAATTATTTTACACTTTATATTGAGTAATAACCTCGATCTGTTTGCGATATTTCGACCTTCCATTTTACTAGCGTCCCATATTCTGACACAACCATCATGGGAACTGCTTGCAAATAGACTGGTATCTGGTATCGAAACCAGTCTATTGACAGCAGCTCTATGTTCGTGCAGATAAGCCATAAGGACTCCTCTTGGTCGCCATCCACTTGGTAAAACTCTTGAGCCTGAAATAGAGATTACATTTAAACCAGAAGTATTAAAACACAAGTTGTATTCTATCTATAAACAAAAGAAGAAAGTGAGATAAAAAAATATGAAAAACAAGTTCAAATTACCATGTGTACCTGTTTGCCATGCAATGTTATCTGCCCAGTGTAAAGCTCTCAAAGCTGCGGCATGTTGTTCTTGTTTACGGTAAGTCAAGTGTCTTAGTTCTAATCGACATGGGGCACATCGATCTGCAATTACATGTCAAAGTGTTAACTAGTTTAAGATGAATGTTTAACAAATGAAAATAATTATTAGTCAGTCTTACATTGAATATAAGATCTTTCGTGCAGTGAATGATCATTTATATTTGACATGTCCGTTAAACTGTGCCGTGGTGACAAATGTATATCTCCTCCCTGAATACTTGGATTCGTGCTTGTTGCACTTCCACTCATTTCTGATGCCCTTGAACTTGAATGATGCTGAAACATAAGATATTGTCAAATAAAACTGAAGAGTCAATTAAAAGATGATTTTCAAAAAGTACCTGGACACTGTCTTGAGCTGCAAACATTGTTCGCCATTCCTGGTTCATTGAAGCGTGTACTGAATTTCCATCCGAAGTTCTCCTATCAAACTTCTTGTAAGTGGTAATTGCGACATCAGTTTTCGACGCAGGATATAGAACGACCACGTGGTGGCTAATTTTATTTTTCATCAAAGTTAGATCCAGTTTTCCATCAACTACTTTCGAGTTGGCTAGTTTCGCTTCGGTTGACAAACGATACTTGTTAATCTTTATCAGATGTGCTTTCATGGATAATAGCTGCTCTTCCGTTGTTTCAGTCATTAATTCAGAATTAAGTCTTCGGAAAAGCTATAAATAAAATAAAAACAATCATTAGAAAAAACTATAAAGCAATTTTAGTTTTCGTATACATTTTAAGAGATAGTTTCTTAGAGACATTTCTTAGAGATACGCTCATGTCTCCATAACGATGTACGACTCCACTTATCGCTTTGGCCCTGGCAATTTTTCGTTGTTCGAATATGTAAAAAAGTTCTTCGATGTTGTTGTATTTAACGACCGAATCGTAAACCACCCGAGGCATTGCTGGAACCAATGCCTCCAGAAGCAATATGTCTTTTTCTAACTGTATCAATGGGTGACGCAAGTAAGGCTGAATCATGGGCTGGAGTTTGCATTGTATATCAACTATATTTAGTGCTTTCGCAGCGGCTGACACAAATCCCACCGTTGCATGTCTTATCCATAAATTTGAATGGACCTAAAACAGATTTGCAATTCAATATTTTATGATACAATAATAAATAGAATGCACTTTTGTTTACAGCATTAATTCGTTTATATATTGTAATTGTTCTATTCACCAAAAACACAATGGATTCCATCAACAGCAAATAAAGAGCAGACTTGTGCAAGAGCCCGAGTTCCGTAAGAATAGCCATAGCGTTTATTGCTTTGGTAGTGACAAATTCTTCAGGGTCGGTGAGTCCCTGTTGTAAAAGTGGCATCAAAATAGGGCTGCTGTGCCAGCCAACGTAAGCTGCTACTCCAACGATGCACTCGAAAAAAGAACCTCGCAGTTGCTTGTCTTCTTTATCATTAAGAAACGTTATTATATGACTGAGAAGTACGTCGTTGGCTTTTTGTTTGCCAAAAAATACACAAAGTTTTGTAATACCGTTCTCCATCAAGGTTTGTTTTACCAGATTATTTTGATCGGCTAATAACGTAGAAACGGATTGTTGCACCTACAACAAATTAACAAAGTTTAAATTATGATTAAACGTTGATTAATAAATAATCAAACAAAAGTTTTTTAATAACCATTTCATGGAGAGTTTGCAGTTCGTTATCATAACTTAGGCGTGATCCTTCTCTGTTTTCACATTTTGAGAGGTGAGAATTTTCAAGGTATCGAAGCGCGATGTGCGCCAAGTGAGCAATGTTCTCCGCATAAGCTGCTCTCACAATCACAGCTTCGTCCTGAGTTAAATGAGATAAACCTGGAAGAATGTATTCCGGGAAGATATTCACGTCCGACGAGGGAATGGTTTTTACAAGATACAAACACTTTGTCAGTGTATGGATTGCTGATACTCGAACACGAGGCGCTGGATCGTGGACTAAATGGAACTGAAGTAACAAAATTAAAAGATGAAATTAAGCAAATGTTCAATTGATAATACATTTTGAATTTGTTTCAATTACTTACAATATATGGCAAAATTCTGTCCAAGATCGTTTCATCTGAAACGTTTTCCGCCAACTCTAAAAGAATTTCCAAACTTTGCAATTTGGATTGCGAATGGTGTAGACCTCTAATGCATGATGTGACCAACTGAGTTATGATGACAAGCCCATCGACAACATCTTTTCTTGTTTTACACCCGTCATTTTTCAATTCCTCAACTTTATTTTCCTCATCGTCTTTAGTTTCTATTTCTAATGTTTTTAATCCATCATCAACATCAATAACAATATTCTCTTCTTTGTTTGTCTTGATGCAGCAGCCACCATTCTTGTGCTGCTGCTCCTCGGTTCTTAAATTGTTGATTATGTAGGTGATGTCCTTTTTGATGCGACTAATCTTTTCATCTGGCGACAGTATCGGAGCAGCTGAGAATATAAACATGTAAGGCTGCAAGAACGAGTAAAAGTATTCAGGAAAAACTTTGCCTTGTGCTTGAGAGAGATAAATCTCGGCAGTTTTTCGATCGGCGGGATTCATTTCTATCATGGAGGCTAAGAGTTCTCGGATACTGTCATCTTCGATCTTGTCCAGATGTTTTACTGCCGAATATTCACTGTTTCTGTAGGCTGCAAGACACATTCAAACGCTGTTATATTTTTAAATTTGACAAGTAATAAGTTGATGCAATTTTTGGCAGTATGGGTTACCTAGCAGTTGTGAAAAATCAAACGGAAGATGACCTTCGTTGTAGAGTTCTATTAACGCACAACCGGCGGAAAATATATCCATCTTTGGATTTAGATCACCGGTTTTGAGCTCGTGCTCGGGAAGCAGTATGGTATTGCTTACTTCTGAAGATAAAGTCTTGACAAAACGCTCAGGGGCAATGTAGCATGTTCTAATAATAAGAAAATCAACATTGATTAAATTATTAAACATGTATAATGTTATTTTTAACTTTACCTCCTTCTGGAAGTATCAAAAAAGTATGAAAAGTCAGCTGGATTATCTTCTGGCAAATATGTAGGTTTGAAACTAGCAAAATCAGTCAATAAAACCCAGTTCCAGCTGGTGATCATTATGTTTTCCAATTTTATATCTCCGTGACAAACGCCAATCTGGAAATTCATGTTTTCCAATCAATATCATGAAAGACTTATTAAATTCCTCTAGAAGATCATAGATTCTTTGAACTCACCTTATGCGCTTGGTTGAGTGCATACAAAACTTGAAATGTTATCCATTTTTTTTCAATGCTTGATAAAAATGGCCTAGTACTAATACGATCGTACAAAGAGTATTTAACATATTCTCTCATTATAAAACCTGCTTTCTCAGTCAACTGAAAATTATTTTTAAAACAATTATTGTTTTGTATCATTATTTTTAAGTCACTGTTTGTTTTCAGATTGTCAGGATGTCGATTCTGTTAATACTTACAATCATTTTTTGAAAAGGTAAACAATTAACAGCAGACGAGAGCTTTGATCGAATCTCTTCCAGTTTGTCTTTGTAGACTGATAAAGGTAACGAAGGATCATGGATAGCAAACACTTTGACCACAATTAACCCTTCTTGACTTTTTGCTCTTGCCACTTTAAAAAATCTTGTACTTCCCAAACTGAATTAAAAAATAAACAAATTGTTCAACATTGTCGAAGAAACAAAAATGTTTGTTTTTCACTGTCATCTTATTCTCAAACCAATTAGTAAAACATTATTAATGAAGACAAAAAAAAGAACATATAATTAATTTCGATATAAAAATCATTGATTTTTATTCATTTTCAAAAACAAATGTCAAACGTAATTTCGAATTTATTGTTTATAACAAATTAAAATATCCAATCAATTTATTATGAGTAGGAAAAAAAATTATCTGTAACGAGATATGGGAAGAAGATAAAAACGACGAACAAGAAAACTTACTTGATGTCAAACAGCAGATCATTGTGATCCGTCAAATAATGTTCCACAGGGAATATTTGACTCGGGGCTATTCCGACTAATTGATTCCCCATTGTTATTAGATAAGAATCCAAAAAAGAAGAGTCTCAATAATTATTTTTCTGCTAATACTGTTAACCTCGAATGTTCAGTTTGCTAACGTAAGACGTTCACATCTTGAAGGAAATGCGATCATGAGATTACATTGACGTTCACTGGACTGAACGAACAAATTTCACAACGCTTCAGAGTGAGGTTAGGTCGTCAGCTGTCTCTCCGCTCTCCAAAGATGGTGGTGTCTTTGTTGCATTTTGAATTCGGTCGTCCTGTCAAAGAAACTTTCACTGCGGTTTTTTGTCTTTGAATTTTGTTTCTGAAACTCTTCATTTTGGGTGCGATGAAAATTGACCGCCAATTTTTTCGGAAACAAAGTTGAAAGGTATCATTGTTTATTTGTTTCTAATTCGTTTGGATTTTACTTCCTCATTCCTTTTTGTTGTTTCTAATTTTTAATACACGATTTACATTTTTTTTTTCAGAACAAGAACTGAACGAATGAAACGTTGAATAGTTTTTTTTTTTTTTTTTTTTTTTTTTTTTTTTTTTTTTTTTTTTTTTTTTTTTTTTTTTTTTTTTTTTTTTTTTTTTTTTTTTTTTTTTTTTTTTCTGCTTTTTATCAGAGTTAACTTTCCGCATGTAGCTGTCTGCCAGTGAATGTTAAGTTTAATGACTCAGTCTCGGCTTGTGATTAGATGAGCACATATGATGGGAGATTAATAAAAAATAATTCAAGACAATGTGCATTTAAAACTCTATCAAATCTTTTTTCTTCTATTTTGATGATGAGGGTTAATCAGCCCCCTTTATTATGCATAATTTAACACTATTTGAAATCAATTAAAGACACAGAGGAAACATTAATTCAGTACTCATCTAATTTATGCTGCTTAATTATGATCTCTTTTTTCTGCTCATAATAATTTTTACAGTTTTGGAATTGTATAATAAATTATTTTTAATTTGCTAATTGTCTTTCTATTTTCTTAGACGAAAAGGGAAAGATTTTTGTTCTCTAATCTTGTATATTGTGTTATCGAATCACTCTTGACATGATGATTCATATGAATTTCCATCATTTGAAGGAATGTAAATAATACAGGACAAGTAATGGATAGACGCGTGTGTCATTTGAAATAAAATATTGATTAATAAATAATTAAATTGAAATTCAAATTGAGATGTAATCTGAGGTGTAAGTTTATAATGTACAAAAAGAAAATGTTTAATCTAATATATGATCTGATTTGGTCCTCCATAAGTGTTATTACGTTCAAGCCATTAATTTTCTAGACATCTCTTCTGCACTGCGGAAGGTCTAATAAGGTATTGCAAATTAAACTTGATGAAATTAGAAGGATGCAACTGTTCAAAAAGCACGGCGTGCATAAGAATATTATTTCCTCACACATATAATACGTGATTCGATATAAACTTTTGGGAAACAATTTTTATCATCAACACTTCGTGGTTGCGAAAAAAAAATTAAGTTTCAGATTCAACATTTCAATTCAACCATAACAATTTAAAGACAATTAGACAGTCATAACTTGAACCTTTTTTTTTCCTACCAATTCCCAAGTTTCAACTGAAATAAAAAAAAAAAAAAAAAAAAACATTAGGTAGCAAAAAAAAAGTTATTTGAAGCGTCATACCGCGGTTGACCTTATGAAATCATTTTCCAAAACTGTAACAAAGATTTGTACAAACTAAAAGATCAAAGAATAATAAGTAGGGTGCGCGATAAATCAAATCACAATTTGTTTTATCATCGGTTATTAAAAAAAAAAAAAAAGTCCCGGACTAATTTCGTCTTATCTAAACTTCCAGCTAAAAGGGTATAGAAAAGTTACAAGTTGAAATGACGTTTTAAATGATTCATAACAACGGGTTGTCTACGTAAACTGGCGTATAATTCGAAGGTTATTGCGCGTAATGTGTTATTGCACATTCTCCCGCGCGGGGCGCCTGCGCGTCAGCGACCTTTGTTGCACATCGCGCACACGCACACTAACGGCGCGCATTCTCGAGTCATTGGAACGCTCTCCGATATAACATGAAATTACCCTGGACCAGCGGCTGATCGCTCGCCATACGCAGACACGTCATTTTTGCTTTGACTTTCACGGACAAAAGTTCGCCAGGCCTTTGTGTCTTTATTCTCAATCTGTTTTCGAGTTATGGAAGGTGCGTTTGTGTGCAGTTTCTGATGTGCCACTGGTGTTTTCGTGTCCAGTATAATAATTATTCAGTACTATACCAATTGGATGTTTAATTAACGTGAGTTTTTCCTTTTGTTATTTCCATTCTTGCTGGTTTTTTTTTTCTTTTTTTTTTTTTTCAAATTCTCATATTTTTATTCCCAACAATTGTTATGTTATGTTTTGAACATTATTGATATATCTGACCTAACAAGTTTAACAAAAAATGATTTCAGAAGAAAGAAGAAATAGTTGACTCTTATTTGAGACTAAGAGTGTACTGTTTACATGACAAGTTGGTGTGTATTGACACATTTGAACTTGAAGATTCAAACGACGCGTGAGTCCAGGAGGGCTCGACCAATTCATTTTGATGTTTATTTTTAGCCTGCTTTCCCTAAGTTGTTATCTTAGAGCGAGATTTGAGTGCGCCGGTTCAAAGAGCCCAAACAATTGGTGTGCATATTCTTTTGCGTTAGACGTTTCATTGAACCGTGGAAAGTTGTGTGTAAAGTGGCCGAACGTTTATCCAGCTAGCTTTCTAATGCTTTGCGACACACGTGGTGCAGCCTGTCCTTTACCAACAAGTTCTTTTTATCGATTCCAAACTTTAACTTCTGGATTTATTCTACTTTCATTCTCGCAAACAATTCCATTAACAAAATCAAAGAACGAAATATAAATAATTGAAGTATTAAAAAGTACTCGGGTTTATAATAAAAAAAACATCAAGTGCAGTTGCAATTTCCGAGGTTGTTTAATTATTGATTAATACTTTCTGATTCTATTTAGTTTCGAAAGTATTTCAGTTTGAGATGAACAAAAACTTGGATGGTATAAACGTGCTACTTTTCAACATAGTATGAAACTTAATTTTTCAACTCACAAGTTTTTGATGGGATTACAATAGATACCATTCGAAGATAATGAGCGGGTATAGAAAGCGATTATAGGAGTTGAATGTCAAGTTGAATTTTGTTTGAATGCAACAGTGCGAGTTTCATTCACATCTAACATAGGGCATTTGCATATTTCGAGTGGGAGTATGTGACACAAGTTTTTATCATAATTATATCTCAAGAAATTGAGTCATTGCAAAGTTGAAATCAATTTGTCTTTCCGTTTCAGTGTTGCGCAATCATTTATCGATCGGTCTTAACAACATAAGCATTTGTTGAACAAAAATTGATTGAAAAGTTACAATATTTAAAGAAAAAAAAAAAAACTATGTAGAAAAGTGATGCAGTGTAAAGGTGCTCTTGAAAATTTTTCATTCCTATAAATACAAATCGCATGTGTTCTTCAAGTCTAAGTATAGATTTTGAAGAAAATTTAGGAGTTCGATACGAGAAAATTCCAAAGAATGATTCAAGTACCGATTAAAATAATAAACATTTCTCTTGACATTGTTTTTTTTTTCACCAAAAAATTATTTTTCACTGTCTCTCAGAAAAAATGTTCAATGTCAAATTCAAAAAGTTACTCTTTCAAATGTATAAAACACTAAATTTAACAACTTTTACAGCTGTAATCTATATTTCAATACCGCCGCAATCGATTCAGAAATATATAAAAAAAAAATCAAATGAAGAGGTGTGAAATACCACAACTCCTACCTAAGCAATTTTGTTACAATTCTAAATCATACCATAGAATAAATTCAAAGGAAAAAGAAATTATATTTCATCAACAAAGAATACATTCATAAACTGTATTTTATGAATTAAAAAAAAATGTTCTCTAACAATGTTGAAATGTCTTTTTTTGTTGTTAAAAGATGTACTGAAATGGTGATAAATCATATGTTGCAGGACAGCAAAATGAAAAGAACGGAAGTGAGCATAATTTTGCAGAACACTGAATCAGGCTCAGCTGGTTCGCTACGGTCGCCCGCAAATGTGAATCATTCGCACATTCCAGTGCCAAAGATTTCGAGCAGTTCTAAATTGCATGACAGGTTTCCTCCGGTGAGGCGAGATTCGATTGAAAAAAATGCCGGAAAGACGCTGTCAGTGGCCGCACAAAGACTCGCGTTCGAGAAATTGGAAGCCCAGGAGAATCAACAGAGGACGCGACTAAACGCCAACATTCCATTCATTGAGAATCACAGGAATGGACCCGGTAAATTAGCGGCGGCCAAAAAATTCGATAACCCAGTTAATTTGAACAGGAGCAATAGTTTCGGTGAAAATAAATGGAAAACGAAATTTGAAGAGTCAGAAAAACGAAGGAAAATGGCTCTTTTGCGAAGTGAAACTGGTAAATTAAACAAACGTAAAACAAATTCTATTTCAAAATAAGTGATTAATCATGTTGATGGTTTTTTTTATAGTAAACAAGGAAATTGCTGATCTGGACAAAAAGTACCAATTTATTAATAATGAAAACCGGAGATTACACGAGAATCTAAACGAAAGAGAACAAGAATTACATAAGTTACAATCTAGTATGATTCGTCTTTTTATACATTATTTGAACAAATATTTGTTTCTTTAATGCTTATATCATAATATGTTTAATTTTAATATTGCAGTATCTGAAGCTGTATGTAAGGAATACGAGCAATTGAAACTTAAATATGACATCGAAACCGGAGCAATGCATAAAGCTATGCAACAAGCATCTCAAGTATTTTTGTTTCTTTTGTTTTTTGAAATGAATAGTATTTTTATTCTGAAAAATTGTTACAATCTGTCAAATTATTTTTAGTGGTACAAACAAAATCGTCAGCTTAAGCGAAGATCGCAAGTCATAACTCAGAGAGTCCTGCTCCAAAACCCGGATATTTTACCAGATCTAGATTTAACTGATGACGTCGATTCAACTGACGACGACGCTGAACAGTTGAGAGAAACTATTAAAGGTGCAGTCACAATGACAAAAGATATAAATTTCACTTGTCATCGGGGAGGTAAAAATGGGTACATAAGTTTTAAAATTTGACTGTTTTTACAGAACTTAGCGAGGAAGTTGCAAAATTGCAAACAGAATTGAACGCGGCGCGTCTTCAAGAATTTGAAGCTCAAGAACAAATCACTTTATTGACAGCTCAATTGGAAGAAGAAAGAGGGGCTCGGAGAATCGGTAAGATTGATTTTTCAACAAGACTATAAACATCTTGATCAAACGGACTTTGTGAATAAAATTTGAATTTTGTTTTTTTTTTCTTTTTGCGCAGATAACGAGAAGTTGAGAGAATTGATGTTACACAAGGAAAACGTTCAAAGAGTTTCAAAACTAGTTACAGAGGAAGTTCAAACTCTCAAAGAACAATGTGATCGAGAACGTGAAAATGCAAGGATTATCAAAATGGAAGCTGATCGAGTGAGTTTATGAAATCTTCTTCTTTTTTTTTTCACAGAATCATTTATGAACTTTTGAAGAACTTCATTTTTTGATTTACAGGTACAAAAAGAAAGGAACGTTTTAGCACATCAGTCAGCTTTGTTGATGTCGGAAGTAAATGGGGATCCAAGTGGAAGGGTGATGTCCCTTTTGCAAGAAATTGAAAATCTCAAAAGGACTCTAGAAGAGGAGCAACAAAATCACACGTCGCAAGTGCAGTATCTGCAGGAGCAATTAGAAGAGAAGGAGTCAAATGTGGAATTTGAAATAGTTGAAGAGAAACTGAAGTTGGCGGAGTCTGAACTGGAAATGGTAGTAGAAAGGGCTGAAAGAGCAGAGAAAGATGTGGAAATGCTTAAGGCCAAAATAGCAGAGTTTGAGGTGCAAAAAAGTAAACAACTTATTTCTCCAGCGGTTATGTCACCTCCGCCTCCGCCCCCGCCACCACCACCGCCATTTTTACCAACGCTCAACAATGCTCAGTCGTCCGTTAAGCTTATAACGAAAGAAAGAAGAAATAGTGAGCACAAGTCTGCTGTCGCTGATATGGAAAAAATGCTTGGCCTCACTAAGAAGACGCCTAATATTTCACCACAGCCTGGTACATATGATCTATCTATTTATGATTCAAATAAATTCTTTAACAAATGATAATGATAAATAATGATTATCCCTTTTTTTTCAGCCATTGATGATATTATTAATCAAATTAAAGGAGGAAGATTTACTTTAAAACATACCGATGTAAGTTTTTATATGAACCTGAGAATACAATTAGTGATATTTTACAACAGACAATTCAACAATTTTCTCTTATTTTAGAAAAATAGAGAAGATGAGAGAAAGCGTAAAGAAGTGGCGGAAAGTACGCCTCCAGCTGTTTCAGAAATGTTGAATATTTTAGGAACAATGAGGCGCAGAGCTAAGCCAATAAGACAATCAGTCAATTTAACTAACAATACTGTTAGTTAATGAGAACAAAACAAATGCATTTGTAAGAAAAATTTATTTCAATGGGTATCTTAATGTTTTTGAAGTTGAGTTTTTTTTAATCAAATTTGTATAAACAACTAATTATATTAAGAAAAATGTTAAATGGATCGATTAAGTTGTCCGCGTTGCAAATGTTTCGAGAAAATTCTGGTTTTTGTAACGCCAACCAACAATATATCAGTTCGTTTGTTTTGGTGTAAATTAACCAGAAAGATTATGTTTGTGTATTATGATCATCTGTATCATCAAGAAAGATTAATAACTGCTGTAAAAATAGTAATATTGATTGATGTAATAACAAGTATTTCACTTTTATAAATGATACTTCTATTTAAATATAAAGTTTATCATGAATTTATTTCGGGACATAAGTTAAATATATTTGAAAAAAATTGTGCACATTGAAAAGTACGAGATTTCAATTTTTATAAATCTTTTGATACTATGTACATAGGTATACATTTCGTATAAAGCATAATGTGTTATTTTGATAAATAGATGTATAATTTTTATAATGAATTTGTATACACTTAAAATGTTGATGTTGAACAGTTTAGGACTGGTTGTGGAAGATTATAAACAAGGTGTACTTATACAAAATGTTTATTCAATATTCACATTTTTATTATGATATTATTTAATCGTACAACTGTATTTTTAAATAATGAATTTAATAATTATATGATGTTCTTGTAAAATTTGTGTTTGCGATTATTCAATAAACAAGCCACGGTTTAATTTTGTTTGTAAAACACTGATTGTTTTCTAAAAATAACGGGACACGAAATAAATGTTGTACTGATTTCTGAATAAAGCTGCCATCTGACGTACACTTGGTAGGATTTTATCTACACCGTTTTCAGATAAAATAGAAATTTATTAAAGCAGAAATAATTGCCAAAAATTGAAACAATGAATTAGAAATGATAAAGTTTTATTGAATGTGAAACAATTCTCGATGCACATTGGAATTATTTGTCTGTGAAAAAACTGCTACAAAAGTAAACACGTTATATAAAGATTATTATACAGAAATTACTTATAAAAAAGATATGCATATAACGATTTTCAGCAAGTTAGTACAAATTTAGTTAAAGAGAGTTATGAAATTTAAGAAATACGTGCTTCAACGGATTGTAATAAGGATTCCGCCTAAAACGGAGGTACCATTCAGGAAGAGCCTTTTGCACATTTTATAAGTGCTGGTTTTAAGTTGGCTTGCACGCTTCACCGCAAGCGGCTTTACACGCTCCTTTTAATTCAGCCGCTAATTCATCAGAGATGTATAGATAATCCTACAAACTAAACGAGTTTATAACTTTTGTGTTGAAACAATTCGCTTGTTTCAACAAAATTAAAGCCATCCGAATTTCATCTCACACGTAAATATATCAAAATGACATTTTTTTCTGTCAATTATTTTTGCTTCTGATCAGGAACATTATTCTTGCTTCCATAATGCGACATTTCACGATTTTCTATTTAATTTTCCATAGCTTGTTCGATGAAAAATGTAAAACGAAATCGATCTTGTCTGAGTTGAATGAAATTTCAGAGCAGTGGATATTTTTGTAGATGCACGGATCAATGTCTTTCGTGTCTGCTGCTGATTTATATCGACATATCACATCATGAATGCGATTACAATGCTAAGTAGTGCAATCTTGTCCGTTGTTCGATTTGTCGATATATGCTAATCACTTTTCTTCTTACGACCGGATGCCCCATCCTCAAGATGTGATAAAACCCTAATTAAAATTTCAAGACTCAACAACGCAGTCATTATACAGACTAAATTGATTCTAAAAATAAAAAAAGGTGGCTCAGATTTTTCAAAAAAAAAAAAATTATATTCACATTTCGTTTATCTTGTTTTCATCCGTTGAATTAAATAAAAATGGTTGATTTTTGAAAAGTTAATTTTCAATTTAACATTTAGAAATAAACAAGAATTAGTAGTGTAAATTGACAAAACATTTTTAAAAGTGTGCTCATTTAAAATAAGCCGCAGTTGGGAAAAACAAGTTTTTTTCCATTAATATAAAGCGCAGTGTGAGCGACGTTTGTTTGTCCACGTATTACATTCGGACAGTTCTTTCAAAATCACATTCATTGATGAGACATTGGATACAATCTAGAGAGACAGTTTTTATTAGTGGAAAACAGAAGCGTGCTTTAATTCCAAAACGATTGATTTTTCTTGACAAAGGAAAATCATTTGTTTATTTTTGTTGTTGTAAATCCTGATTGATTTAAATTTAAATTCAAATCTTTATCTGTCTCTGTCTTTTACTAAGTTTATTTAAATGCATTTTAAAAATTAATTTACGAGGGTAATAAAATGTGAATCTGTAAAACTCTTGTGACTTCATGAGAAGACTTACTCTTTTGTGAGTGATTGTTACTAGACGAAATATCGATTCCTTTGGCACTGCAAAATTGCTTCAAAAGAGCTGAGTATACACTTTTTTATACTTTGTAAGTACTTTTCCGCCTCGCGTCAAGATTGGTTTCCAATATAGCATACCTAAGCAAATTGCTGCCTTATTCGATATTTTTAATTAACGACATCTAATAAACGTCTTACAAGTCATTTGATTCTCTCCTGATGATAAGGCTGGAAAGTGCAGATAACTTGAACTCATTTTAATCACGTTCCTTTAAGCATGGAAAAAAATATGAAAAAAAAAAAAAAAAAAATTTACAATTCACAAAAGATGGTTCACAAATCCAAAAGACATTTGTCTAGAAGTTATATTAACTTTTTTTGTTCAAACGTCTGTTTTGCACGAAACGGAAATTTCGATTCAATAAGAGTGAAATTAACTGAGCTTCAGCAATCAGCAGTTTTTGACCAACTACGAAATTTCGTGAATTGTTCAGAAATTTCTCCGAGTTCGAATGGTTTTGTTTTTCGTTTTAAATTCAATCAAGAATTTCGAACTGTTTCATAAGCACCTCGAGATTATTATTTTATAATACCTAAACTCTCAATGAACTTTTCTGATCTTCGGAAAACTGTCTCGTTTTTTTTTTTTTGTGTTTGACAGTTTAATTTAGTTCTTTAATGAAACTATTGACTAAATGGAACACATTTTTCACGTCAATCGAAAGCAATAATTCCAAGTGCATATTGCTTTTCAAATTGCTTTTGTTTAGAAGTCACTTTCAAAAGTAAGTCAACGTCGAAAAAAGCGTTAATAAAAAAGTAACAAAGTTCGTGGAACTTAATTAAACGTTTATATATTTTTGATTTTGATAAGCTGGTATTTAGGATGCAAGTTATTTCACAAAGCAGCGTGGAACCTCGTTGTCGTCGAATGTCACAATTTGCAGGGTGTGCCGACAAGAAAACCTCTTACACCCGAGTGGTTTGACGGCTTGAATTCATGCGATTGTCGTACTCTTTTGCGGAGCACGTATATATGAAATAGTAGACAATGGGTGTAATCAGATGTGAGGTGCAAATTCGCAAGTGACATTCAAACTAAGGTATCTTGAGTCAGCTGCACTTAACCAGCTTGTAAACCTAATTATTTAGTGCAAGAATTTTCGATAGTTAAATTTCAAAGGACACCAAACTTTATAAAACTCTAAACTTGCTCAAAATCAACAACTCGATACAATTATACGAAATAATGTTAACAATTATTATCATCTATATAATTTCAAAAAAAAGTCAACGAATTTTTAACTTTTCAGATCTCGTTTTGTAGTCCTTCAAGTTTAAATAATAGTAAAAAAAGGTGATCAAAATATAATGACAGAGATTTTATTTTCCATCATCTCTCATCAGGTCTTGAATTTGAATAAGTGAAATTAAATGAATTAAAATGGCAAAGGTATAAAAGACTGGGTCAAGTTCGGAGATTTATGTTTAAGAATAAATATAGGTTGGTATATCGTTTGAATATATTTCGTATTAATGGTTTTATAAATATTCAGATCGTATATTGAAAAAGAGAGATGTACAAAAAATGCACGTGATCCTAGTTTTACATAAGGGATGTGAGTTTTATATTTATTTTAGACTAGCGTTTTGGAATATACCTTGTTTGTATAGCTATCACATTCATTTGGTAAACTTTGTATGTTATGCAGATTAACCCTTTCGCGCCTGACGGGACATTTATGTCTCAACAAACTGTGCATGTACTCCCGCGAGTCGCGACGCATTTTATTCAATCCCATTTCAGCACTAATAACTTTTTCGTGTCCTTGAATTTTTATTAAAGAATAATGTAAAATTGGAGTAACCTTCGATTAACTTTTTCATACATTTTCAGAAAAAATTACATTTTCTAATTGTCAAGACTATGATTGTTTGTTTTTCATTATCCACTTGAACAATTCCAAATGCAAAATAGAATGATTTAACTATATAAATATATTGTTTTATTATTTCAATTATTGAAATTAATTAACATGAGAATATTTTTAAATCAAGTTAATGCATGTCAGAGATTCTACGAGTTGATTAATATTAGTTTTTGCGCTTTTATAATTCGTATAGGTTTTGGCGAAAGTCATCATATTTTGTGCTATAAACGAAGTAGGGACAAGATTAATTTTGTACGAATGTACATTACATAATCAACTCGCTCGATTTGTTGATTAGTAAATATTTCTTTTCAAACAAATGTCCATATAACAAATAATTAAAAAAAATGTTAAAAAAGAAAAAGAAAATTTCAAAGTGCAGAAAAATATAATTATAACATTTTACGTGTGAGCAACATAATAGAATTGTTGTTAAATAGAGTGTAAAATGTTTGTGCAAAAAATGCATGGTCTTGAACATAAAAAGTATTTAATTTTAATATTCTTCTTTTTTTTCAAAAGCAAAATGAATGAGAATACGCTTTATTTAAGTCATAATGTATTATTATTTCAATAATTCATTCAACCCAGGTTCACCTTACCCCAAAGCATTTTAAATGCCGATTGAAACCTTATCAAAGCTGTTTGAAAATAGCAGCAATATTATTGAATTTTAATCATAGCTGTTTGCGTCGCGGTTTCATATTGTATTCTTATCTTCGACTTGAAGAAGAAATATTAAGAAAAAAAAAAAAAAAAAAAACATCAAAGAACTGTAATATAAAAAAGTGCCAGTTGAATTAGTGTCAACTCGTGGTTAAAATTTCGAAATAATTTATTTTAAAATTGATAACTCAATTGGTCTTATGATACTAATTGATATTCATATTTCCGAGTTATATTAAATTATAACTCAAGAGAGACTATAACTTTATTTTAATCAATTAGCCCAACAGTCTAAGGTGTCAGTAATTGAATAATTATTCATACATAAATAATAACTGATAGCTATATAAATGTGAAAAGTAAAGAAAACTCATTAACACAAAACCGAACCAATCAAATCAATTTGAAAATCAACCCAAACAATTAAAAGGTTGAAAAAAAAAAAACAAATTGATTACTTTTCATTTGCGAGCAAAATTATACGCGGTGGTGATAGCTAATGAAGTGATTGACATCAAGTACGGATATGAACTCTCATTAGTTCGAAACTTTGTTAATTTTTCACCCGTTTCTCCATAAATTCCCGAGGATATAGTAAAACAAATGAAGCCATATGACAATCAATCACAAAGGAAAAAAAAGAAAAAAAGAAAAAGAAAAAAAAGAAAGCTTCATTCAATAATCAAGCACACACAGAGCTTTGCGATTAACTTGGGAAAAAATTCCGAGCACTTTTCAAAAAATCATTCCCACCTTTCCCGCTCGAGAACAGAGATTCGCTTCATTTATACACTTTTCTTCAACGACGCAATTTCTCGGATTCCAATTTAGTTCTTTTATAAGGACACATTTAATTTGTATTATCGCGCTGCATTTGCGAGATGGTTTTTAAAACTGTTACTCGTTATAAATGTGCTTTTAAGTTACTGTAATTTAACTCAGAATAAATGCACACATTGGCTTGTTACATCATTTCAGAATCATTTGCCTTTGCAAAATGAATAATAAAAAAAAAAAAGTTCTGATCTAGAATATACACTTCCATCAGGATCATTTGATATATATCTGAAATTTGTTGTTAACTTGAGGTTTCTTTAACTTTTGGATACCAGGTGGTTTTTAGGGGAATAAGTTGGTTTGATGGCTTTGATGGCGCGAGTTTTTGCCTGGACCAAGAGTGTGATAAGAAATAGCGAGAGCAACAGAGGCGCGAATAAAGAGAAAGTGGAGAGAATGGATGGTTGCCTCGGGTGGGAGCTGAAAGCGAAACGTGAAGGCAGATGAGGCAGTGGCGCGGAGAGGGAGGGGAGCTTTATGGGAAATCCTGGGGTGGGAATTCCACCCCAACGGGAGACGGACGTTTCGCCGAGCCATTCAGTCCGCGCCCCGACACGCATTCTAATGCAACCCGGTCTCGCCGCTGCACCTCTGAATCCGAAACGCGCAATTTTTCGTTCGCCCGAGACAACCATCAACTTTCTACGGCCAATTAGCGCATCCATGATAAATACCTAAGACTCTAGCCAGGTATTCTTGCTGTCTTAAATCTCGAAACGTTTCTTTACTTCGACATCCAATACGAAACCGTACTTTGCTGTTTCCTTTTACTGTTTTATTTTATTTCTTTCTTTTTTTCTTTTTTTTTTTTGTTGAACCCACACCCCTGTTTCTTAACTGTTGTTTGTTTCGTTCAACTTTGATCAACCAAACTTCAAGTCAATTGCAAATTGTCAAGTGCCTCAAAGGGGACGGAAACGTTCGGTTGGCGTTCGATATCAGCTGCTTCTGAGATTAAAAATTTTAATTAAACCGACGCCGCGGAAATAATTACTCACGGACATTCCCAGTTATAGCTACTGGCAATGATAATAATTAAAATCCCGCTTTTTGGAGTCACGAATTCAATAAACCATTTGTCAGAGCGTGCATCTAATTTTCATGCATCAAACCAAATTTGTTTGTTTCTTGTTCGACGAGAAACAAGTATTTCAGAAGCAATCCTGCTAGAGAGATGGTCGCTGTCGATTAGTGTGAATTAAGCCAATGACTCTCGCGGCCTTTCACTCCGACCGTAGAAATGCCTACAAACTAAAGCACCCCAAACACACTCATCACTTTTGTATCGGCCTTCAATATTTATATGCGCTTTCGACTTGGAAATTCGCTTACATTGTTCCTCGCTTACAGACATTCCTCGACCTCATTCAGAACGAATTATTCATCTTAGTGTATCTTATAGAAAATACACAAGATTTAACGATCAGTACTTTTCCCATTGATTTAAAAAGACGAATATTTTGTTTCTTTATTTGTTGTACGTTTTCATTTGTTGAGTGCCACTTGAAATGATGTTGCGATTCTTTTCTGTGTTATATTCATTTTGTTATTGTCATCAGAGAATCCACAGGTCAGTTGTACAGAGAAGACGAACAGACATATAAAGAGTTTTGGCAAAGTAACAAGCTCAAGCGGCTATTGAAAGAGCTGCCAGTGTATTATACAAAAATTAATGCTCGGGGTCAAGTTCGGGCAACCGTCGGGGAACTTTGGTGTTTATTGATCATTAGTTAGCGCTCAAAGTATGTGTCAAATGTCATATTGTTCTGGCTGAGAAACCTGCACGATCGATCCCTTTGTGATCATCTTATCAAACGAGATTGCATCAAAATATTTGTGCAAAACCAAAACTGTTCAAAAGAAAGGGGAGAATGTTGCTTGTGGTATCGATGGGAAAAAAGAATCTGAAGAATTTTCATAAAGGAACAAAAATTTTGGAAAGAAAAATTTATACTTTTTGTTCATCTGGTTGAATCCAAAGTTATCAAATAGAATTGAAGAATCGTAACTTTGGAAAGTATGATATTTCGGACAGATGCAGTGAAAAAAAAAAAAAAAAAAAAAAAAATCGAGTTTTAGTTCCGATTCCATTCCGATGACCTGAAGTTAAACTGTCTTCTTGGTTTCTCATCTGAGATTGCAATAACTTTTAAGGTCTGAGTGAAACTATCGTTTCGCGGTGCATGTCATTTCGGTGTGCATCTCAAAATTGAATATCAACTTTTTATAGGTCACAAATTTTTCATTTACATTTGTTGATCAACTCAGGCAAGGCAAACTTATACCACCTTCCACACCCTGATGCCACCTTCTTGTATTAGAACAAAGATATTCAATTTTTCTGAGATAAGATGAACGTTTAAATACAAAAATAATGGATCGAAAACAAACAATTGTTTTAAAAGGAATTCAGGATTTTCTTTCAAAGGTATATTTTGTTCTTAATGCAGTCGATCGAAGAATGTCAGATAAATTAGCCATACATCATTGTCAAACTTTTTCATCTAATAACAACTTCTCTCAATATAGACAACAATACATTATACAAAATTAATTTTTACAAAATTGCTGACGAGGAGAAAAAAAAATTATTACAGCATTCCGAGTGAATGCTGGCGTTGAAGTTATAGAGCCGTGAAAAAATGATGTAAATTAAAAGTCAACATAGAGACGTATAAAGTTAGGTATAATGAAGAAAAGATGAAGAAAAAAATGTATAACAATTGAAGAGGGACACATGAAAATATTCTCTCTTGAGCTAAATTGAAAAACGAAGCAAATTGCAACCGGTCTCTTTTTATAACTTAGTCATATAAAAAATTGATACGTTCGTAAAAAAAATGAACATTTTTCCGCATTAAATCTTTATGATAAAGATAAATTTATTCATTTAAACTTGAGAATTAATCCGAGAGGGGGAGTCTTTTTTTATTTTGATTGCGGCATGAGCACTCGTTTTAATCATTTCGTTGTATTGATATTAATTAAAGCGAAGAGATGAAATTTGATTGTCACACATAGTTGACAATAATGGCCGTCGATTTGAGTCTGAAATGAAATGAAAAGGGCGTTTAATTGGCGTGTTATTGGTTGGATAATGGTATTGAAGGACATACACGCAGGGTAAAAAGTATTGCTCTGAATTCGAGATGTGTTTGTATCATTTCGAACGGTCACGTAAATTAGTACTAACTTAATTCCAGTCGGGTTTTCAAGTATTTCATTTCCAAATATGTACTCGAATAAAAGAGTCCACGTCTGATGAGACCTGGAAATATACCTAATTAACAAATATGCAAAATCATATAAATATATATACAGTCAGGACATTTTCCAGGCTTGGTCATGTCTAAAAAAAATGTGAGTGGATTTGATTGAGGTCAGAAAAGATTTAAATTCAAATTTGATCATGCTCAATCAATTTTGGAAAAATTTCTGAATTCAATCCGATAAATTGAATGATTTATTGTCCAGGTATTTCATCATGTTTGTTCAAACCTCGAAGGCGCTTGATTTTATCAAGAATTTAAGCTTTCGTAAAAAAATATACGAAAGAAGGATAAATCGATACTCATTTGAATAATGTATTTTGATTAATGTATTTTTTGTTAAAATTTAAAACCAACTTTTTGGATACAATTTTTGAAGCTGTGTATGTTTTAAGTGTTCAATTATAAATACAATATCGACTTCCACTTTACCTCGATAGGCTGCAGGGGGAAAAAAATGAGGATTGTAAAACGAATTGATTGAACCCACTGGTTTTGAAAATATAATTTATGACAGAAATTAATAATGTCGAGCAATTTCGTTCGCTGAATCGTAACCGTTCAATCAGCTGAGTCGAATTGTCATGTACTCTGAGAGTAATAAGGCAAAAATGAAAATGTACCGAAGAACCGTGATTGTTATATTCATCCGGTTTAAGCGAGCTTGCGAGCAATTTCATTGTTCGATACAGATCTCATTTTCTCCTCAAAACTATTATTTTAACCAAATTATGTCATTTGTTTGTTCTTTTTTTTCATTCAAAAATCTATAAACAAAATAAAACGTTTGCTTCTTTTTATATTATACGTTTTCTAAAATAATAGCGAAAAGCTGACACAATTTGTCTTTCATTTCATTTGAGCCGAGAGTTTTCCTTCATTTCAGATATACGTCATTGCCATACCTAATGCGTTTAGTTTTTTGGCCAAGTATCAAGATTTCTTCTCTTTTTGCATAAAATAAAAACTGAATAATAATTAATCATATTCGATGTTCTGATACCATTTTTAATGCAAACACATCAACATTCAACATTTATTACTGAATCCTAAACCTTTTAAAAATCAAAACCAAAAATATTATCCTCATAGACTTGACTATAGACAATTTTTGTTGAGTAAAATTGTTGTTCCAGTCTATTCATTTTCAAGGACGTGAGCGAGTTAGACGTGCGAATTAAAATGAAAATTGCTTAGAAAAGCTCGCTATACTTTCATTCGTAACAACGTTACTAAGCGTAGTTTTACTTAATGCACAAGACCCCAGACCTAATCGTAAAGCGTGCCGTAACATTTCATGTACAATCTTAGAAAGGTCTCTCGCAGTGACATCGAGCTTAAAAAAAAGAGTGCACCTCTCATAAAAGATTCTATTTGAATAAGGAATGCGAAACTTTGAGCAAAAATATTTGCTGAAATTAAAAACTGCACTATATGCGTCACATTTTAAAATGTTTACTTTATATAAACTATATTTCTGACAACACATTCCTGTTGAAAATTTTATGTTAACTTATTCCTAACTAGTAATTTGTGTTAAACAACAAAGAAAGAGAAGGAAATTTAAATAAGACTTTTAATAAAAGTGTATTGAATTTTTTTTGTTTTTTTTTTTTTTATTGAAATTCTGTTACTCGTTTGCTATTTGTTTTTTCATCGGAAGTGTTTTTTCACGATACGCCAACTTGATAGATACAATTAGCTAATGAAAATACGAGATGCCATAGAAGTTACAAGAAGAAGACATGAAAGTACAGATTTGTACGAATGTAAAAACACAGTGCTTGCAGCAAGGGGGTTTTTATCTTGTAGAGGGATCGAGTTAATTCTGTGAAATAAACTCTTTTGAAATCGGAGACGTTGATTAGTTCACATCAGCCGTTCGGATAGGTTTCTTCATATATATTTTCATAATGCATGCACACAAGTTTGTCGACGCGCCCTGAATCGATCGCCGCGCGCTATAAAGGATTGGCAAGGAGTTTAAGCAGCATTTCAAAGTAGAGTTTCGAATTTACTGTAATTATATAAATAATTGGCTTAATTCACGGTAATCACCAAATTCTGTGCTGATTATATTAGTACCTGGCAGTTAACTCTGACTCGATGGAAGATGTCTTCATTAGAATAAGTTGAACAAGTTTGGAATATTTCGTACAAAATATGAAATTTTTTTATTTTTCACCTACTCATGCTTCTAAAAGTGCTACACCCGAGAAATAATAGGCGTTTTAATAATACAGCTTTGAATGCTATTAGGTGCAATTTTATCTGACTAGTTTAATATGCAGATAATAACCGTCGGATTTTCATAATATAATTTACATAATTATAATCTCTATAAATGAGTCAATGGTATGAATATAACGTTCAGTAATTCTTTTTGTGCATAAATGTCTAGTCAATTCAATAATTCAATGATAAAAATAATAATTAATCATTGCAATTTATCGAATACATTTTTGACAAATATCAAAGTTTGTTTTTTTCATTTTCAGCTCTTCAAGAAAATGAGTTTTACAAACTTTTGTTTACACGGCCATTATGTCGGAGCATGTGTGACAGCAGTTAATAAAACGGATTACAATTTTTTTTTTTTTTTTTCTAGGCCAACTGAAATTTCTGTTTCGTATAATTGTAATCCAACGTAGCAACGTCAAAATTGCATCTCCCTTTTTAATGAACATGTTTCCAATGGGAAATCACTGTTATTTTGCATTATCCAATTTTGCTCGGCTATGATCTACACCTCGCTGCCCACATGATGAATGAATTTTATACCAAAATTAACAGGGGAAAAAAAAATTGCGTCTTTCTGACCAAGCTGTAACTCATTCGAAATAATCTGGATCAGTCATCAATCACTGGTTCAGACTTTTCTGTATATTCATGTAATTGCAAATTTATTTGACCAACGAAATTTATTTCCAAGATATAAAATGGTTTGCACAAAAATATCAAATCATAATCAATGAATAAAACGAACACTGAACTCTTTGTCGTTATTCCTATCAATTGACTTTTTGCGCTTTGTTCAATTTTTATTTGATGCCGAAGACAAATTCGAAATTCGAGTGATCTGTCAGGTCGCGTCTAAAAAATGGGATACACTACGCTGTTACTGTATAGTTTACGACCGAGTGATCTCAGTCTTGCAGCCTTCTCTCCAGTGATATCAAAGAAACTCAACTAGTTTCGTTGAAATGGTTGTATTCGTGTAACGAACGTTAACAATATTACGAACTTTAATAGCAATAAAAAAGGGAGATTCTTTTTTTTTTTTTTTAAGAAAGAAAAAAAGTAAAATAAAAACGGATATATGAATTCCATAAAGCTTGATCCTATTTATGAAATTACTGGACTGCGGCCAAGTTCACGCAACAGCACAAAACGTGCGAAATTCACTTCTATTTTTCTTTATAACACAAAATAAAGTGTACAACTCCTTGTGCCATTATACTTTCAAATAAGGAACGATACATTGAAAACTCGCTAGTCATACGATTTAATGGCACTTGCAAGTACGAAGCTATTATTCGCGTAGCTTTTTATACTAGCTTAATAAACATTTCTAAATTTGCTTGCAAAAAAAAAAAAAAAAACAAAAAAGAAGAAGAAAACAAAAAGGTGAAAAAAATGTCGTCATCAGAATTAGCCAAAGACTTTATTGCTCTTCTTAAGGTCTGTTATCAGGTTTAATAATTTGCCATTCTTTTGCACGGTAATAAGTCCCAAAAGAGTTGAGCGCAGTTTAGCTTGATAAGTGGAATTCAGTGAAAAAGCGACCCGCTTTTGCATAGAACTTTGCAAGTCTATTCTTTTCTTGTTGTCCCTTAACATTGTAAGTGTCAGAAAAACATTTCCCAACTGCTTTCTTTCACTCAGGCTTTTGTCATGGTAATCCGCGAGAGGATGTCTTTTTCAGCGATTTATTCGCAAATTTATGATATCAATGCATTAGTTTGTTTTTTCTTATTAACGTTTAATAATAATACTCCTTTTTTTTTATCCAACGAACAGAATTTCGAAAAACTACAATAAAAAGCTTGTAAAACCCCATCAAGAATTGACAGTTGTAGATGGAAGATAAGTTTACAATCTAGATTTATCTTGGACGATACCATTGGTTGGAGAACAATTATTGAGAGCACAGAGTTGATGGATCCTTCCTGGAGATGAACATAAAATGGAAATACCTATTTAAAAAAATGTCTTTCCGCTGTGAAACGAAAACAAAAATGTAATAATAACTTTGGATAACTTTAAGGAAAGAAAGTTTAATTAAATATTGAATGAAACGGAATATTATTCTTAAATTAGAATGACCCACAAATGTTGTCACTTTTATTGGTACTTTGCAATAACAGAAGTTGATAAATTATTTGTTCTTTATATTTTGATATTTAACCTTATTTCAAAAAGATAATAAGGATGAAACTTGTTTAAGTTGGTATTCCCTTGCATTGGAACAAATAAATTGTGGAGATACAAAAGTCGTATCGCAGTAAATTGCACTTCGTAAATCTCGGATAATATGCATTTTTATTTTCGTACCAAATTCAGATGCAAAATATGTAGGTTAAAAAGATGGAGATATTAATTCTGTATTAATTCGGAGCTTTTTTGTGTTTGTTAGTTTTCTTCTTTGTACGACGATGAGAACGAAACAAATGACAGCAACGAATTGGAACGATAAATCAAAAAAAAAAAAAAAAAAAACGATTTAAAAAATATGAAATTGAACTGGAGGTTGTAAAGAGACGGAATTATGGGCTTGATCAGGCAAGCATGGTCGAGCAACTGCAACTGAACCAATTCGAGTCCGATCAGAGTTCTCTCTAGAACAATAATATCTTCAATCACTCGGACTAAGCTATTCGTTTCTCTTTGACCTTTCGCATTTCATGACAGATCGCGACGGATGTGGTTCAACGAGTTAACGACACACGTGAAATGTGTCATTTTACGTTCGTTTACATATAATTTACTCGAAACGTCACATGCACTTTTTTACGACATCACATAACAATTTCATTTTGCGACTCATGACAGTTAACATTCTGTCGATATTATTTCACACTTTAACGGCAACTAAATGTTTGTATAATTATGTAAAATACAATTTCTTTGATTTACAAAAAAAAATAAAGAAAAAAAAATTATTTTATCATAACATTTGCCCGCATGTTATATTTAAACGAAATTACAATCATCTCCATTCATTCGACTGGCCTCTGATAAAATTATATATATGTATTCACCTGTGAACGGTTTACAAAAGAGGCGATAAGAATAATGTTCAGTTTCAAATTGCAGTGAGAATATGGCTGGATAAAGCATATTGAATACATTAATATGCACCGCAACGCGCAGAGTTATAAAAATCAGATTTTAACGCATCGACGTTTTTGACACAACTATAGATGATTGGCTTTTCTATTTTTTATTTTGTTTTTCAAAGAAAAAGCTTCATTTAAAAAGTAAAAGTGGACACGCCGAAGTTGTCATCAGCTCGTCAAAATTAGTGCTCGCTGATGCATGCGCTTTGGCAATGTTCATTAATATTTATTACTCTTGCATGAAAAGTTTATTACGCAATTTGAGATTTTGACGCGATTTTAATTGTTTTTTCATTCGCATCACATCGTAAATTTAACACTCGAGTTATCATAACGATAATAACATCGAAAATAAAATTTACCATAAATTTCATGGTAATGTATAGGTATTTGTAATGTAACTTATTTATTTTACACTATTTTCAGAACCTTTTTATTTTTTCTCGCTTAACCGCTTATAAATTTGTTTTTACCGTTGGTACATTTCACTTATATTTTCACAAATAAATTGTTTGATTATATTTCATTTGGTATTTGGTGCACTGAGTCGTCATTAAATTCACAGAACAATTTTCGATTTTACCAATGTTCGAGTTTCCGGATGATTCTTTGCAAGGAAAAAAAATTAAATCAAACATTTACATACGGCGTGACACAATTGAAATAATCTTGTGCCATCCACGATGGAGACTATTGAAAGCCGTACCCATTCGTGATGTATACAACGGAATTTATATTATTTTCGTATGCGACATTTTGTATTACCATACATAATGTTGTACATGCCGGAATCACAAAAATAAATGCACACATTCGTCAGACTGTTTGATTTTAATCTGATCAGAAAAAAAAAGTTATCACGAAACGATATTCCAAAATGTTGCTGCATTGCTTTGTAAATATTTGACGTTAACAATTTTTTGAACTGTCGGAAATTGTTCAATCAATACGTTACTTCTCCTTTGCATAATCACAAATGAAATAAAAAGATTGTTTCTGTACTTTTCCAATTCGAATTTGAATGATTCCAAATGTCACAACTTCTGCAAACGAAACCGACATTCTTATATTTGCATATATTATTGTTGAGAATAATAATAAAAATGATAGCGTCGGAATTCTCGAATAACTGATTACATGCATTTTCAAATTTTGTTGATTTTTCTCAATATTATATAGCACATTAGTTGATGCTTGTTAATTTACCAAAATGGTAATCAATTCTACATTTCTATATGAAATAGCATGCGCCAACAATTCTGTTTGTTTGAGGGCCAAAAATTAATCAACTTGTTATGTAAGAGACAAAGGTTGAATTTGTGCATAATCTTAACAGTTGTACGAACAGATTGTAGAAACAATTAATAGTTGTAGATATCAGTGGTTTGTACGTGTATAGTACAATTTAACTTTATCTATACAAACTTTGCGAATTGACTACAATGTTCATCAGCCACTTGCAAGTATTTTGGTTTGTTTATTTGCCAAAAGGGATGGAAAAAAATATAATTGAATCACAACACTTTTAACGAAAGTTCCAAATTTATGGGAGTGTATCTTCGACTCGATCTTCATTTATTTTCACGTCTCCCTGGAAATCCTTATTCGAAGCATAAAATAAATAATGGGCAGTAAAAATCCGTGATACGACTTTTAATTATGTCAGACGTGAACGAATGTATTTTTTAAAACTCCCAATCGAATCATCTTTTAATCAAAAACGTTCGTTGCTGTTTGAACATGCACAGTCTAACATAATAAATAGATGGTTAATTTAAACATCAATAAATAAATGGTTCAGGCTATAATTACAAAAAAGTGTCATCGATGTTTTTTTTTTTTTTTTTTTCTTAATTTGGAATTGTGCTCGAATGTCTATAGAAAATGTCTACACTTGAATCAACTTTGGTTGAAATTGCAAGTACCCAATTGAATTCTCTACTTCATACGATCCAATCTGTTTCTTGTTTAACCAATCAGTGAAGTGCATAAACTTAATTGTCACTCAAAATCGATATGTTCCGATCAGAAAAATCACAACATTTCACCGCGAGGCTAAAACAGAAATATAGATTTTCGTCAATAATTTGAACTCGTTACTCCAGCTGTAAGTAGTTATCGAACAAGTTTTATAAAACAACCGAACTATAAAAAAAAAAAAATCAATTCCTCCGACTGAAAACGAAGAAAAAAAATGGAAGGAAAACAAACTTACACAAAACTAATTAGCAATTTTTACAATCACTATTTCCTATGGTAAAAAAAAAATGAAAATGTTAAAACAAACTTCGAACAAAGTTGGCCGTCCAAACTTTTAAATAAAACAAAACCATGAATAGATTAACTTGATCTGAAACCAAAAAGTACATCCTAATGGGAAAAGAATATTCACCGCGTGCACAGATCAAAATTCTGCGCTCTAAATTTCAGCTACAGCCATTAGCGCACGTTTCGCGAATAATGTGCATATGATAAAGAATGGAGAGTCCGAAAGTAGTGCGCATGTACAAATTAAAAAGCAAAGGAAAGAAAAAAAAAATTGAATGGCGATGGTAACGTTGCGCATATTATCATCGGCATTAGGACATAATTGCAACGTGTGTTGTACGATATCATTTTAGCCCGGTTTAATGTTACACAAAGCAGTTCTCATGCGATTCAATTTTGCGGCTTCGGACCGAGCACTCGTTCGCATGCTGCGCTGATATTTCCCACGAAGACAATATATTAGCGAGAGCAAAATTTTGCCATTTCGCTCGCTACATTGTTGTTTAATTGGCAGAAAAGTTACGTTGCAATTAGCTTCACTTTTTGCCGAATCATATTACGACTTCGGATATTCACTTTCCCGCGATGGATCAATCGCGAAACGGTTCAACAAATATTCACGCTTTTTTGCTTCCACGTCGGTTTTACACAAATTTAACATTTAGATTTTGTAATGCATCGATCGCGCCAAGCTATAAACTAAAACGCGCCTTTGTGTTTACGTTTGACATACTGTGTCCGGAAATTACGCGTAAAGGAGTACAGAAATATCAGGAAGCGGAGGATATCCTTAAAGGGTTATTAAGAGTTATGTTCGGTGGAAAGTAATAAATTTTAAAAACCATATTAAGTCGTTAAATCGAATCTTGGCCCCATAGTTTAGCATTTGAATTGTTACATTAAGCATATTTGCATCCATCCTTTACATATCTTTCATCGTTATTCGTGATAATGCTGCAATTACGGGAAATTAATTTTCCCCAAAGTCATCCAAAGTGTATCATTTTTTAGAAAGTTATTGATTATATACAGAAATATTTGAAAAAAAAAAAAAAACATAACTGGTGATTATATCAAACTTAACCCTTCATAATCATCATTTAGGGGTTGGAGAGGGTTAAACAAGAATTAAAATGCTTATCATTATTAAATATGCCGCTTTTCGTAACTTATATTTACGTCGATATTTGCATAAAATTTACGAACGAATTTTCTAACCTGTTTAAGATAATTATATTTTATACTTTGTTACAAGGCTGTATACTTTGTTACCTTTTTTTTTCTGTCTCAATATTCAATCTTCTGCAATGTAATAAAAACCTGAACGAGCGTTTAATTATTTTCTTCCTTAAAAACGACGATTAATGCAATTCACAAAACCCAATGAAAAAACGAAAACTTATAAAACTGAGACCTCGCAACATTATCATTTTAATAAATAAAAAAAAAACTGTTAATTAATTTTTGCAGTGTGTTTACAATAATGATGATTATAAAACGTTACTTTCTTTTTAAAATCTTCAGTTGCTTTGCTACGAGAGTTTGGAAATTTTTTCCGAACTAGTGGCACTAAAATATTTCGTTACTTGACTTTTACGCGCGTTTATTGCCGGCTTATTTTATCATTAATTTCAAACATCAGATTGTTTCAACAACGTTCTCGTGTTGATCAAAATTTCATCCCCGTAAAGGACACTTTTTATCAAATCTGAAACTTTTCTAATGAACAGAATGTTTTTGTCGTATTCTTATTGATGTTAGCAAAGACCGGTCAACAAATCAGTAAAAAAACACGGATACGATCAGACATCAACTATTTTGGTATGTTTCCGCTGTTTTATTCCACACACATAATTTCGGTCGATTTTTCATCGAGGGATTTTCTCCGTGGGAATATCTGCAAGTCATGAATGCATTGTTAATATAATAAAATAAAGTTAAAGCAGCTGACCTCGATATTTTACAGACGGAATTATTACGTTGCAACAATTTCATCGCGGTCGCAAAATGGATTGATGAAAATTTGGCATTCGAATAAATAAAAAGTGGTCGCTAAAATGTCTCATGTTGTACATGTGGTAAACACTCATACCAAGGCGAAAAAGCACTCTCGTACAGAGGCAAAAAGCCCGATTTATCAAGCAGTGGATGATGAACGAGGATATATTTACATACGACCCATTAACAATGTGCCAAAGATGAAACAATAAATTTTATCGTGTGATAGTACAAGTTAAATATAAAAACTTGTTTTCCGACAGGCAACTACATTCTTAAAACTCAAGTTATAAGAAAGTGTTTCGACGATTGAGGTGTCGGCTATGAAAAATATAAAATAGTCTCTACTGGAGCAGCGTGGTGTTTCAACACAATTATCCGTAGTACAAAAGATAAAAACTTTCATGCCAAATAAACACTCGATTCTCGGGGCGTCCTGATAGTATATAGAGCTCTAAATTTTTGCTGGCTAGCTAAAAATGTCTGACTGTATACGTCACTTCACTACTCGTTCAACCTTTTTTTTTTTATTTATTTATTTTTATACATCCGAATGACTTTTTATTTCTTTTATAACAACAACAACAAAATTACCAATCAAGACGGGGTTGACAAATTTATTTCTGTTCCGAAATGTTTATTTGTCAACTAAGTATGAATTACAAAACTGATGCTTTAATGAAGACTTGTTTATCAATGCAAAATATTTGACCGAGTTATCTATGCAAAACTAATGAAAGCTGCATCGACAAATTTTGTACTAGACGGTTTAATTAATTATTTATATTATTATTATTATTATTTATACAAATCGTCGAAAAATGTTGTTTCGTCGAACCGAACGAATAGAAATTAGTGTAAAGGATCAACAAGGAAAAACAGGATGTTCAATCAAAGCTGTGTAACAAAAAATTTAAGTGAAATGAGATGTCGTGCAGAATCGTGCGATGTTGCATGGGTTTTAGAGAGAGAGAAAAAAAAAGGTTTACAACGCCAAGACATATGTAGAAATGTAGAAATGTGATGTGACGATCCAAAGCAGACAAAAATATTTTCACGAGGATGAGGCAAAAAAGATGGGGCATATAAATCACGCGATGTTTTAGAAACTGCTGCGGTGTAACGAGAGCGTGGTTTTCAAGATGCCAGCGACGATACGAAAGGAGTGACGAGGCAAAAGTAGCGTCAAAAACATGGAAGCAGATACAGTAACAATTATTATTAGCAAGTTTCGGGCGGAGGTTAAAAAACAAGAGAGGAAAATGTTTGGCTCGTGTATTTCCTTTTTGTCTCCGGTTTTTTTTATACTGTACGTAATTTCAAATAACAAAAATGGTAGTTGTTGAAGTCGGAGAGCGGAAGGAACGAGAGAAAAGTGTAAACACAGCTGGGAATTTTTTGTCACGTATAAGATTTGAATGGAAAATGTAATTTAAATGCAAAGACAATAATTTTTGCAAAAAATTGAGATCAACGTCATGACCTGAAATAATTCGGATTTTAATTACTATGGGAATACTTCGCAGCACATTTCATTAATGCGACTGAGGAATGAAATTATTTGCACCGATTAAGAAGTAATAAAGAGAGTCAACAAGCCATAGCTTGAATATTAATAATACAAAGGTTTCAGATTGCCATTGAAGATGAACTTTGCGTTCAAATATATGTAAATCGGTAAACGTAATTACTTTTCGATAAAAATCGAACGGATTATCGTTTTACCTGATATTATGACTGGTGTATGAATAATGCATGAAATGTTTCCCAGATTATGACCAGCTTGAAAAGCGATTCACTTAAAACCTTACATTGAATATCGAATGCATACTTCACTGAAGTTTGTTTCATTTTGAAACATTTGATCAATTTTTTTTGTTCGTAAACGTTTAAAACCGCTGAGAAGGTTCAAAGTTAAATAAAAACAGTTAAATAAAGTGGTTCAAATTAATTTCATTTTCGTTAGTGATATTACAATGATGCGTGAACTTTTATATGATCACAGAAATTTATTCATTTTATTAAGAAATAAAAAATAACGACGCGTCTTATTTAAAGACAACTATATTGTTTGTAGTTTCAGAAAGGTCACAGAAATTATCAGATCAAATTTGATCTTTAACACGTAGTACTTTTAACGAGTAGATAATCATATACGGTTTACGATTCCAATATCGATAAACTGAGATTAATGCGGTCTTGTTCGACTATATATATGTTGGCTGTTCTGATTGGAGAGATTTTTATATAATAAATTGTAACAATCCAATTTAACTGTTATTATTAAAGGTTAACTTCAATTGACCAAATCATAATACTTTTGGAGAGGGACTTGGATTAAAATTAAACAACTCGTATAAATTTAATATTATATAGATTTTGTATTATATGGGATCAGAGTTTGGATAAGTATTATATCCGCGAACATTTAGCTGAACATTAATCTTTATTTGCTATATCGTAATGATGCAATATCCTGCTCTCCGGAAATTCTTTTTCAAATCTCTTGAAAACTTTGAATTCAACTTTTTGGCAATAAAGAAATGTGTACAACAAAAGCTTAATATCTTACACTTTCATCGCACATAACTTTTGTTCAGAAAAGTTCACTGCCAGTACATAAAATATATCAAAGTTTATAGAATCATACATGTAACGTATGCGACATCATTTTTAACTGTCCAAACGTGATCGAAAAAAAGATAGAAGAAAAATGGGACAGCCTGAATCAAGGTTTTAATTTCACACAGCTTTTAAACGCGCTCATTTTACTGCATTTTTTTATATCCGACTGATATAAAATGATCGCAATATTTATCGCCCAATAAAAGACACGGTTTTTTTCTTTTCTTTTTTTTTTTTTTTTTTTTTTTTGAGACAAACTTTTCTAATTGGATAAACTATTGATAAACGTTTTTGGCGCCTAAGAAACGGTTTAAATTATCAAGTGCAACGTAAAGAAACAAACTTACATTCTTTTGCGGAGAACTCTCTTATACGCATCATTTTAAATTTAAGTTTACATTTATTGTTCAGAAGGATTTTCGCACTGTTTGTTAATTCTTTTTCGAATGAGCAATTCAGTAACATGCCTACAAAAGAAAAAGCTGGACATGAATTTTACAAACGTGTACAACAAAAAAAAAAACAAAAAAACAAAAAGAAAAAAAAAGAAAATAAAACGAAAAAATTTGTTCTTCCACATTCGTCGAATTGGTTTAATGCCATTTCGCTACATATCAAAAAACAATACATACATACAAAAAATCAATAATTTCTAGATCGACGAATTGGAGTTTCATTTATTGAAGTGACCAAGCCTGCTGATTTTACGTTTAATTGAATAACAAACACTAAACAACCATAACAGAAATAATTCTGTTCAACTGTTAATTCATGTCTAATATTTTACATATAAATCACGATTCATTAGTGTGAAAGCTTCGAATTTCTACGTATCGACCTTCACATTCAATTACAATTTTCGGTATCCAAATTTCATTTGGCAATATTATCTTAATGCTTCCATTTCAGACGCAGCGTTTCAAAATTTGCGGCTATATTTCGATGGTCGCTGCTCTTGTTAAGCTGTCCTATATTGGACGCTGCTCAATATTGTCGATCTTCCCTTAAATTTAACCTAGAAATCTTTTTGGGTCACGTTTGACAGAATACAAGTTAAAAATTTTCAAAAAAAAAAAAAAAAAAAGAAATCACCAACAAAATAAATTGCGCGCATTTTCTAATGTTTGAGAAAAACTGTTAACAAATAAATGAACAAAAGTCGATGTAAAAATGAAGTTATTGTGAAAGTTGAAACAAAGATATTTTTATAACTCTCACGTTTGATATTATCGACATCAGCATATCGTAATATTTATAACATTGAAATTGCACAGGGGAGAGTAACATATTGCGCATAAAAATGCACGTTTATACATACAGCGTACAGATATATAAAGTATTTCATCCATATTCTCGGATTTGTGCCCGGAGATTTATAACAAAGGGGTACTCAATAGTATTCTGTATTTCACGTTTCGCGTATACTAAACCTCCTCGATTCCTATTTATGAAAACCTTTATCTCTTTATCTCTCAAAATTATGGCACTGAATTTATCGACGATTTGCGAAACCCATAAAGATGAAGCCATCCATCAAACACAAATTTTTCATCCTCCATCTTTTGTATTCCTTCCTTGCAATGATGCAAGAAAAAGTTCACCCAACAATATTATTATTTCTGTTTTTTTTTTTTTTTTTTTGGACGTTGAAAAATATTTCAATCTTAAAATGTCAGTGTAGCGATATTGAGAACACCCAAATAATAAAAGTATATAAAATCACTTGTATCGGTCTCTGGGGTAGATAAAGAAACAGAAAAAACTATTCAAGAACAAGAGAGTGAGGGAGTGGGCGAAGATACTCGTCCCCGGGTGGCACTGAAAACATCCTGCGCTTCACGGTACTTGACCACAGAGCTAATTAGCTACTTGAATATGACTCGTGTCAATCAATCACAACACGAATCCTCGTCTTGGCTGCTCCAAGTTCCAAAAAACAATAACCCACTAGCACCACCCCATGGAAAAATGATTAATCATGTGATTAAATAATTCACTTTTCATTCTTGATCTGATTTTTTTTTTCATATTTCTAGTTACTTATTTTCTTATCTTCTATCATGATAAAAATTGTTATTTTCATTTATCGAGTCCCATTGTACAAGCTATAAAAAAAAAAAAAAATAAAAAAATAAAAAAGTTATTAATTGAGGACAACTGCATGTAGCTTGATTGGGCGAACACGCCCAGAAGCGTATTCGAAAAAAGGATTGTTTATGAAATGCAATTTGAATCAAGGCAAAGTTAGTGATATCCACAGTTTGAGTGAAGCTTCTTTTCTCTTCTCAGAGGAAGTAAAGCCGCGTTTGCGAGCTCAGATGCGATTTAAATTTGACTGGCAAAAGATACGAGGAGCCATAAAGCCATGCTAACGTTGGCGCGGTGGAATAACTCGTGACGCCAAAAGGCAAGTTCGCAACTCTCAGAGCACACAATGTCCGACACAATGATCCAAGATACACGACTGCAATTACAATATCATGAATGGCTGATCGAAGCTATTTAAGCGACGTCCGCATCAGGGTGTATAAATGATGTCGCGAGAGGAGAATTATCGCTCGTGTTTGCAGAGTTATATATTTACTACGAATGCAGTGCAGTTGCCAATAATTATCATGATATATGTTGGTTGCTAAAAAAGGCTCGGATAATTGGGTAATATTGTCTTGCGACGGTTTCAATTCAATTGATTTGGACGCTCTCATTTGCATGCAAAAGCTCTCGAGAGAGGTAGGCATTATTAATAAATTTGAACTTTTTATTGAGCAGTTGGTTCGCTGAATGTGTGATCTTAAATTTTGTTGACTAACTTCAAAGCTTATCTTAACTTTGTTAACAATTCCAAATTCATTTGATTTCATTCGAGTTTTTATATCAGCCTGGTGTATATTTTATAAGCAAACTTTGGAGCCTGAATGGTTTCTTAGTTTGTGATTAATGTTGAAAAGTGAATCGAGTTCTCGTATACGGTGAAACACAATTTGAAATCTACAAAAGTGTTTCTCAACACGTGCAAAGTACCTTTGTGTTCTAAAATGCTCGAGCTTTTCCCAGTTGCACTATTATCTTTATCGAGCAGGTGCTGTGGACATCTGAGACGCGATTGTAACTGCCGACGATCTAAGTTTTGCATGAAAGTTATGAGCGCTGTAGACTTAAATTACACTACTATTAAAACGGAACAATCACATTGTTCAAAAAGTGTAATAATGGTATGTCATGAGAAAACACCTTCTTTAAGGTAGACACTTTCTACGATATATAGCTAGTTTGTGACACATGCAAACACTATACAGCATTTTCTCAATACTTCTCTCAATACAAGCAAGATTTGAGGAAATCATATCTGTATATTATATATAATATATCTATAATTATACTATTAAATTAATTAATTTTAAACTATATATAAAATTTGTATTATATAAATTGTAACGAACAAAAACCATCTTGTGAATTGTATTCAAAACTTGATTTAAAATTTAAGTATGCTACGAGACTTATTTATTATGCCCAGATGTGTAAAAATGTAATCTCACTATAGAAAGTTCGATGTATAAGAACCAAAATTGAACATTTAATATCTTTTAATCTATCCTGTGAATTCGACAGATTTGGTTAATACGTGTATGTAAACTTCAATATTAACTTTTTAACATGAAAAGTGGTTTGTGGAAGTACTATCTTAAACAGACATTTGAAACATTGCCAACCCAAATTCATATAACTATATTCATTATTACACCTTGAATAAGAATAACAATGTCGGTATTTTTGTTATTATAACTAATAGAATCGTATACGAAGCCTTAGGACCAGCTCAGCCATCCCCATTTACACGAACTTCGCTTTCTCTAATCAACACTAAGCACTCGACATTCACTTTATTCTCTCTCTCTCTCTCTCTCTCTCTCTCTCTCTGTTAGCACACATTTTGTCCTCACTATTAAATTAATCAATTGTTTATTCTTACATCGGTGAAATATCTTCTGTTTATTCCTGCCTGTTTCACATTGTTTGAAATTAATTAAACGATTATATTAAAATATTTGTATAAAATAATAATGATAATGTAACATAATGTCGATGATGATGAGTCTCTGAATAAATGATCAACTATACAGATTGATAACGAAATAATTAATCTTCATTCTCAACTATGACCTTAAACAAAAAAGTAAACTTCGAGTTATTAATGTTAGCTGCTGTCTCATACGTACATTATATGCAATTTTGAAAGATACCTCCGCAATATTACATGGTAATGTAAATATGATGCATAAGATATGAAGATCTTGCATAAGATAAATTTCATGTCAGAGTTAATACTGACGAAATAATGTAATTAAACAATCCAGTTTGAAACTGTCGATAAAGTTCCAACCAATCTGGCACGTAAACTAGGTATCTTAGAACGAACGATCTTTCCATCTATCTATGACTGCTTGAATATTATCATGCAGTTCTGATAATTCGAGGCGAAAATAAAGCAAAATTTTAATTTTTCAGGAAGAGGGGGAGGGGGGTTTAAAATTAAACCATCTTTAATTTTACAAATTAAATTTTTTATGAGAGATTTGAAAATGAATCTCAAAATAAATATATTGAGTTGGATTTGTATTGGCACTTTCTAATTGCACAGTCTTTTATTTTTAATGAGACTTGAACACATAATGCCAAGCTGAAATGGAACCCCAGGAGTTCGGTAAGTTAAAATGAAGAGCGAAGAGAGTTCATTGACGGTGACGAAATAAAGAAAGAACGTATTACAACGCCAGACAGTAAATATTATCTTATTATTATTTGATATTTTATTTACTAACTTATATCAAATCATTATAATTTGAACTGAAAAAAAGGAAATAATTGATAAATGTAATTAGAAAAGAAACATTATACCAATTTCGTTTTTTTTTTTTCGTTAATGAAAGAAGTTTAATTAATAAAATAAGCTTTTGTTAAAATCAATGTGCAATTAACCAGGTAATCATAAAAGTAAAAAAATAAATTTACATGATTTGTAGTTTGTGGATAAAATGTAAATGTGGTATATAAAAAGTTTTCGCGTCGACACTTCTGGTATACACAAAGTTTTTCTACATTATACGTATGGTTATTCACGAATTTCAAAACCGAATGACATCAATTTCTATTTTTGGTGCTCCCTGAAAATTGCCTGAAAGTTTTATCATTTGTTTGCCGTTGTAAAATCTGTTTGTACAATAAAAAGATTTTAAAGTTATTCAAATTTTCAAATAAATAAACGTTTATAAAATTAGTGGAATCGCTAAAAAAAACTTGTGCATCGTTTTTCATCAACTTTATATGAAACCAAAAAAAAAAAAGAAACGTGTTAAACGACAAGGTTTCGCAGTTTTATTATTCTTTCGACAATTCGACATGAAAAATGACATTTTACTCTGCCCGTCATTGCAAAGCAATAGTGCAATTGAGGCAGCGAACAATTCAGGAGCAAATTTTGCCAAATAAAAATGATTGATTACAAGTGCAGTAGAAAAATACAAATATAGTCCGACTGTCGGATCAATCTACTCATTTTTCTGTTTTCATTAGCCAACACAGCAAATTTTTGACTTTTCATGCTTATTTAATAACCGAAAACATCAAGTTTTATATCTTGCTGAACAATGTATTAAACATTGCTAAAAACTATAATGACCTTTATGAATTGCGAAACTATTTTTTTTCATGCCTCAGTACTTAAATAAGAATAAATACTTATTTATTATAAATGTCTACTAATTTTTCTTTGTTATTCATAATTGGATCGAGATTTGTTTTACTCAAATTTTAAATCATAGTTTAGAACATTTATGGAATTTAAGCCTTCGACACATAATAGTTAAGCGAGCGTAGAATCAATGACAGCCCCTACGAGACCCTACGGCATTATGTAATGAGTTGCGTATACTGTATTGCACGTATATTGCTAAATTACTTATAGTTGAACCTATTAACAATATTCATTGTAATAATTGTAATCACGGACCGGTAGATCTTTATTGCTCTGATATTGCTTCGAATGAATTGTCATGTGCAGACCGTACTCAATCTTGTCTTGGAAAAAAAATAAAGCTCCACTTATACGCGCCAGAATCAAGAGTCAAAACGCGACTACCGTGTGTTGTTAAAGAGCAATTACATTAAAAAAAATAATGTCGTTCCGGTAGATAGTTTTTGTTTAATCAGTTCCATCAGTTTGAAAAATCTTGTTCCAAATAAAACGCGTTTGAAGTTTGATCGCAATGTTTAGTTAGTGAAACCTTTTCTTTTTGTTTAACCCGCTGTATGTCTAGAGCATATTTTCTTGGATAGTTCAATTAAGCTTTTGAACCATACAAAAATCGATAATTGATTGATTCAATTGACCATGCACTCCGAGAAAGTCCTACTATTTCTAGTAAGCAAATTGCTTTAACGACTGTGATAAAATTGCAACATGAATAGGAGCCATGATTAGTTCAAGCAGTTTCTTTATTTTCGTTAATTACACTGCAGTACTATTTCAACGAATGGGAGTTGTAAAATTAATGATACTCCAATGCAATTGTAAGTTAACACCGAATCTAAAATAAATTTCCAATCTTACAGCAGGTTAAAATTTATTTCATGAAGAAAGCATTTTTTTTCTTTTTTTGATCCTGAGATGGACAATTTGTTTAAACAAATAACAAAGATGTATGTAAAAATGTTCTTTTCTAAATTTTTATATCAAGTTGGTAGAAACAGTTCAACTTATGCCAAATCATTACTTATCATTTTTCGACCGGCAACGGCAAGTTGAGTGGATAGGAATTTGTAATCTCAATATTACTTAGAGTTTTCTCGATTACGGCCTAGCTCAGTTCGTGAAAATTGATTTCAAATTGGCTCTTGTCCAACTTTTGTATGATTCTTCGTTTCTTTGAAAAATTTTACTCTGAGACAATTGTTGGCTTTGATCTAGCAAACAAAACCCGGAATAAATTACAATGTTGGCTAACTTTGATCGTTTCTTGAAAGCCAATACAGACTAGAATCAATTGTGCTGATAGTAACAATTTTAAAACTTATTTCTTCTCGTTCATCATGGTACCAACAAAGTTTGCACAAGTACTTGAAATTCATAGATTGAATTTGAAAATATACAACATTACATAATAACTTTTTCATGTTTTAGCTAAGAATTTCCGACTGTTTATGTTGACAAGATTATATTTCTTGTTCAAAAAGTAAAACTTTTTAAAAATAATAAAAAAAAAATCTCTTATACAAATTTCATTTTCACACAAAACTGACAGAACTAACAAAAGTGACAGAATTAAAAATAATGAAGATATACTACCTGTCAGTTACAGCTAAGCACGAAACGCTAGTCTCAATGACCAAAATTGTTAGTTAATGACGATTATAAGATTAACCCGTGTTTAACCGCGCATTGTCAAAATATATGTTGGAATAATTCTAAACCTGCTAATACTAGTTCAATCAATGATACTCTATACTTATCACGGTTACATGACCTAATTTTTAAATTTGGATCACATGACGAATAAAATAGACCATACCAAAGATTTACTGGAATACATTTTTTAGATGAAAATCAAAGATGAGAAAACAGTTAATTTTACAAAAACGTAGCGATGATTTTTTTATAAGTGTATTAACGAGAGGGTTTGGTAGATTTTACTTTTACGGCAAAGCCCGAGAGACTAGACTGTTTTTAATAAAATGCAAACAATTTCTATTGAGCTCGTCTCTGAGTATATATTTTAACTCATCGAAATAAGACATTTGGAACAACTTTCAAGTTTTTGTAAGGTCTTTTTATAGGTTGGAAAAGCTGTGCAATTAATTATGACTTTATTAGAGAAGATTGTTTAACAACTGAATGAACAAACCTTATTAAAATATTCAAAAGTTCCGTCATTATATAATTTTCACTATATTTTGAATTAAACAAAAAAAAAACTTCAATTTGATTTGTTCGAAGAATTTTTTTCAGTTGCGCTGTAGTTTTTTCAAAGATTCGTTTTCGATATCAAGAGAAACTTTATCACTGAAAAAACAAATCTTTCGTCAAATACCAATAGCAAATTCCAATGTTCTCAATAGCCGCTTTAACAGTTCTTTCATTTTCACGTCCATACTGAATAGGACTTTGAAAAAACTGAGTCATTCCACGGACTCAAAAGTACAGATAAACAATGGACCAACCTTGAATGTGGAACTGAACAATATAAATGCAAGCATTTCGCATATATCCATCCGATTTGGATTTCAGACAATTCGAATTGTTTATCTTGACTGAATACACTGCTTTTGCCAACTACCTAGCATGACTCACTGCACCAGGAGTGCATAATTTGTAATCATCTCGGACTTTTCCACCCGAAAACTAAATTATGAGCTTTAAAAGTACGAGATCTCAGTTTAATTATTTAATCGGTAAAAATCATTTTATAATTTTAAATTCTCTTTTAGACATGCTTCGCACAACTTTCACTGTTGTTTGTCATGACAGTCAATTTTTTATTAATGTACCAAAATATACAATGTTAAATGCTGTGTATTTGATTTATATGTGAAATTTGTTACACACGCCTCAGGGTTGAAGAGAACATTCGTCCGTGATAAACGTTGTAAACTTTATTTACGGAAAAATTGTTATATACTTTACAAATACTTTTGTATTTTCTCTGTATATAATACCGAATGATTTTGAAAACTATCCAACTAAATCAATTTGTTCGCAGATGCACTTTTCATTCGCATTAAAAATATAGCGCATATAACATTTTAATCGTGTTTCTTCTCATCTTTGATAGATAAAGCTGTGACTAATATTTGTATTTTGGACGTCAATGTCCAAATGTTTACAACTGCACTTAGAATAAATACGACATTTCTGTTATTCATCTGTGTATGAATATTCATCTGTAAAGCATCAATAACTGAAACCGGATTTGATTAGATTTTCAAATCTTCCTTAAAATCATAACGAATAAAAAAATGAAAAAAAAAAAAATACAATTAAAAAACTGAATAAATGGAAGCTGAATCAAATTTAGCGCTGATATAAAATGTTGTAGTTCAAAACTCGAATACATGCACAACGCCATCGAAATTGTGTTGTGTAACCTTGGTATGCTAGCTAATCCTTATTTTAATGAAAATGGAGTTTGCAGTTCGCATTTAGTTATTAAGTGAACACGCTGATGAGTTCATTTAATCTTTGATCATTTTATTTCTATGAACTTTTTAGATGCAAATAAGAAAAATCGTAAAGTGATATGCAGCAAGACTCAATGATGAATCTTATACTATATAACTCAATGAAATTTCGTAAACGGAATGAAGAAGGTGAAATTTAAAATTTGTTGTCCTCAGATGCATCATAAATTTGTATTAGGGCAAATAGGTTCACGAGTTTAACTTGAGTACGCTCTGAGTTCGTGTCATCCTCAATCGGGACATGTTTGCAATTTAGAAACTCGAATGGCGTTGGACTATTTAAACTTGGGATCTAATTTTAATCTTAAATTCGAAAAATAGACAAAAATATCTTCGTGAGTTTTTAATTGAAAATATTCTTAAGTGAAACCGAGCGACATTAGTTCCACATTAGATTTACTATACTAAATTAAATTTGTTAACTAATATCATCAATTTGTGCGACTAACTTCTAACCAAGTTTCAATCAACTCCAATTTGAAACGAGGAACGAGGAAATTTCTATATCACTCACGATATTTCTAAATGATATTCCTAGTTGATTTCTAAATTTTTTTTTTTTTCGTTTTTTCTATAATGCAGTGGACTAAAAGAATGTTTTACGATTCTGTTCCAGGCGAGACAAGCTGAAATTGAACGTTTCAAAAAAAGGGACCAAAACTAAACGACCTAATTGCATACGACGAATAAATTCAAGTACAAATAAGATATCGAGAACAGAATTTTCACAAGAGTGGCTAAATCGAATTTCGCCAAAGATTATCAGTAGAGCGTCCTGCTGTTGCCAGAGGGCGGCGACGTAGTCTAGAAAATTGTGGGCGTATAAGCAAGGGCAGCTTGAAACTATTCACCATCAGTTCCTCGGTTGCGGGGAGCGCTGGGGGTTGTAGCCCTTTTGTGGGGTACCCCTCATTTAAAAAACGTCAAGGTATTTCATCACTATACTCACATCAAAATGATAAAACAAAAAAAAATTAAATATGAATCTCCTATAAAAATGACTCCTATAAAAACTGCCTGCTTAGAATATGAACATTTCACTAACACCGATGAGAAAAATAATTCACATTAGAAAAATAGACAAATGTTTAGATTCAATGTTTAGTATTTTTATTTATGTATTTAGTTTGATTAGAACTCACTTAGAACCTAAAAATTATAACAAAATAAAAACAAGTACGATCATTTGAAAAACAGATGATCGTTAATTTAAATTAAATGTTTAGACCCCTTAGATCTTAGGGACTGATTTTAGTTGGCATCTTTTGGTTGATTTTGAGATGGTAGAATCGATTAAAAGAGCAAGTGTGGTTGTTCTAGAACCTTGGTGTTAATTAATAAAGAAAAATTGACCGTCTCATAAAGAGATGATTTGAAGATTACTTATATAGGAGCAACAGCATGGGGTCGAGGAGGACGTGTCCGGGGCGGACGGGGAGGACGCGATGGTGCGAATCATGTCCTGGCTTCTGGCGTGACAGGTGCAAACTACGCACCTGGCATCCAAGGAATCGATCCCGAACTTCGTGAAGTTGTAAACATTCTTGGAAAACGCAACCAAGCGGGAACTCTGACAGGAATACATCTACCACCAGGTTCTATCGACGATAACGAAGAAGAAGTAGAAATCCCTAAAAAACCACCGAGGCCACTTTATATAAGACTTATAGAATACGTACGGCAAGCCTGGACTGGTGTCAAGTTTGCACTCGGTAAGTGAGCTTTGATTAGTTGCCCACCGACCTCGCCACCAACACCAACTTACTGGCTTTCAATGTTTTCCTTGATTTTGTTTCCATTTTCCGAACGACGGCTCACACAAGATGCATTTCGATGTACATATGAGTTTGTTTAAAAGGAGTTCGTTACACACTTGTCTTCGAACCGCAATTAGTCATGACAGAAATTAATTGCTTACTTTTTCCCATAGCTAACGTGTAGATTGGGTTCAATTGATTTTCAATATGACCGTACTTAGTAGAAGAGTATTTGAGTTTGTTCTGCTTATCGATTGTTTGTTTAATTTTATGGTTTATCACGTTCATTAAACTCGCTCGTTAATTATGACTTGTATGAATAATTTCATAGAATTGTATACAAATTTTAAAATAAAAATAAAAGTCGTTATTTTGTACAGGATAATAAAGAACTCAATGAACATAAATGGTTCGCAAAGTTTCATGATGTTACAAATAACGGTGCGGAAAGTTATCATTTTCAGCACGCCTGCGGAAAATACTCATTTTCCGCACGAGTGGAGGTAGGTATTTTCCGCACTAGTAAAAAAAAAAAAACTTTTTTCATTGGCATTAGTTTTTAAAAATATTTCATAATATTCGCTTCGAGTGTTTTTATGAAGCTTTTATTAATGTTTGAGCGAGGAAAAAATACTTTATGGTTTCGATGTTTTGGTCACCGATACTGAATCAGTACAAGTATTGCAGTACTATTGGATGTCAGTAATGTTTCGAACATTAATATCTCGACAAAGAGAAATATTAGTCCTCGTTTGGACTTGCAGCAGGTTTTATTTGTTTGTAAAAAAAATAATTTTCTTACAACTTTTTCTCTTGAATTATACATATTTTTTCTTTTGCATATTAATAATAATATTAATAAACATATTTTTCAGGTTAAAACGAAATTGATAACAGTTACAGCAATTCTTTTTTTTAACATTTTTACTATTGAACACTAAATTTAAAAAGCAAAACTTTGGAAATTTAACTTGACTCTGCAAATTAAATGTCGCCGGATGTTTGGAGATCTAAGTATAGTAAACCAAATGAATGCAATTATTTGAGAATTAATAAGAATCAAACGCAAAAATAGCAAAATATAAAATAAAATATTACAACAATCATTATTATGTTTCCCTGGTTGCAGATAAATTATTGATACAATTTGTAAACGCGAAATATTTCGAAACAGTCATTAATTAGTTTGCAACGATCGATAATTGTTTATAACATATATAGTTGTCAGTTTTATTTTTGTTTTGTATTTATAGATGTTGATTGAGGTCTCTGTTCCAAATTATTTTAAGAGACTATAAATTTTATCTTCATTTAAAATTCTATGAATTATTGCGAATTTTTCAAGTAGTAAAATTATACATTTCATAATTTTAGATACAACTGTAACCTGATTGTGCAACTAGTTACATTTTGTAGATTTTGGTTATTATTTTGATTATTTTTTAATTATTTTGTTTACTTCGATATAGGAATAATGTTACAAAATTGATAATAATTTATTATTAAATTATAGCAAATTCTAGCTATAATAAATCAATCATATCAGATATCCAGATATATTTTGTTGGACGTGCTGTGCTACTTTTTATCAGTCTTTATTTATTCAGTCTTATTTACTACATCGTTTATATATTTTTCATTTTCTCATTTTTCAAAATTCTTTCTTTTTATCGAGCGAAACTTGAACGTCAGGTAATAGTTATAAGCAATTTAATTCTGCAATAAATATATTTCCCATTTTTTCACGAACGGCTACAAATATGAACTAATATTAAAATGTTAAAAATTTCTAATCATATTGCGCTACGAATAAAACTGTTTTGCTTTAGTCATTTTATTCAAACAATTTGATTAATCAATAGAATAAATTCAAATTTTTTTTTTCTTCAAATTTGAAATAAAATATTAAGTTTGAATTTTCCCATCATTTTAATAATGTAAGTATTCATGCTTGTTGCCTTTTTACAAAACACTTTAGATGACGCAAAAGTCAGCTGACGGATAGTCGCCGCATAGATTGTTGTTTGAATTGGAGAATTCCCCTGCTCATCGCGCATTTCACCTGCCAGCCGTTGGTCAATTTTTGTCGCCATTTACGACCACCAAGTGTGCCAGCCGTCTGCAAAAAGTGCCGTTTTCACCCACGATATTGCCGCCTCAAATGCATATGTGTGCGTTTATTTTATTAGTGCATTATAGCTCTGATGATTCGCTATTTCTCAGCCAATATTATGCCTAAATCGTTGCACTTACCTGCTTTATCAACATCTGCCTTTATGTATGCATTATTCTTGCTTGCATACGATAGCATAGCTTTTGCTTTAACAAACTTTCCTTTTATTCATTTTTTTTTTGATTTTAAGGTATTTTAACGCAAATTTGATTTCTTTAATCATTATGGTTCAAAAATTGAGGACTTTCTCTTTTGATGAATATGTTCAATAATTTTTAACATCTAGCTATGTATAATGTACTGATTTCAAGTTTGAGAGACCCTTTAATTTCTGTGGTACTGCCAAGAAGTGATGCAACTATTCTGCCTTTATAATTTCACCTTGGACCTGACTATTTTGTCTGTATCAGAAAAGTAGAATAGAAGCAGAGAACAAAGAGATTAATTTGAAAGAAAGAAAAAGAGGGATTAAAATTTTTTTGAAAATCGTACTTAATTTGATAATAATTTTAAAGAGGACGTCCTCAAGATATGCATTTAATAATATATCCTTTTCGAAAAAAATGTACAAATTGATCATCCAAATAGTTACGAAAAGACCAAAAATTATATGATTATTCAAAATGAGAAAGTTGCGCAGATCGCGTATCTACGTAGGTGCTCGACTGCACTACCTGGGTAGTATACTTGCATTGTACTATCTATGTAGTAAATTCGACTAAATTTATAGTAAAAATTTGCTGATTAATTTTTTTTTAATTAATTCTAACATTAATTCAGAAAAATACACTGGACAAATATGGACTGTGAAATTGTATGGTTCAAGATTGCAGATTTTAATTTGGAAATTTTAGCAAATGTGAATCTGGTTCATTGCAAACTTTGACTTGTTAATAATAATAGTATGACAGCTTTATAAGGGACAATTCTTATTTCAATAGTCCATTTCTCCAGTGCATACAAATAATCAAATGAATACAGTGTATTTGAAGAACGAATAATTGAACATTAATGAGACCATCCACCAAAATTGGTCTACTATCAAATGTTCAGGACATTGTTCTAAATATTTTGCAGCATTCTGAAAACTAAGGAAGTTTCTGATACAATTATATATAATATACAAATATATTATAGATACAAAATTTTATAAAAATAGCAAAAATGAATAATAAGTGTTAATAATAATAATAATAATAATAATAAGAATAAATGAATAAGGATCGCAAAAATTTATTTTGTCCTTTAATATAGTAATTTATAGAATAAAGTAATCATAATTAGTTGAAAAATATTAATTCCTGTTATTTTGGTGGACAGTCTCTTCGTTGTAACTTTTATGAATGTGGATTACAACTTCGCAGATTCAGAATACGAAGAAGAACAGATACCAAGGTATAGGCCAGATTCGTTGGCTAGTCTTTGCCAAGCAACGCGTTTTACAGAAGCTGAACTAAAAAGAATATATCGTGGCTTTAAGGCGCAGTGTCCTACAGGAGTTGTTCGCGAGGACACGTTTAAATACATCTACTCTCAATTTTTTCCCCAAGGAGGTACGATATCTCTATCATTCAATATTCTAGACGCGTGCTATTATGACCGTTATGTCGTGCTAGGTAATTTTAGGATTCAAGAAAACTACGAGCAAGTAATTAGTGTCGCTATTTTTCACGGGTATCTCTAACATTTACATTCTCTTATCTCCCAAAAATTCTCCTCAACGATAAAATCCATCATAATTTATTAAAAACATCTATTTTACTCATTTTCAACAGCATAAACGAAGTCTAAACAATCTCACTAACGAGTGTGTCTCAAACTAAACTTATTATTCATTTGAATTTTGCACTTTAAAAAATATATTACTCAAATATAATAGGTTTAAATAATTTTGAAAAATCTCTGAATATATTTCTATGTTACGTGCGTCATCGTAAAATATTCTAATTTGAATTATTCAAAGTTTTTGATTAAAAAAAAAAAAAACATTGAGTTGCAATTATAAGATTTTAACTTGGGATTGCATTTTAAGAGGATTGCATTTATCAGAAGAATCTGATACTGGAAATTCATCCGCATAATCGATTTCACCTTACTTCCATACGATGGTCATTAAGGATCACAATGCATTCATCAAAGATTCTGTTTTGCATCGAGCACATAATTCAGCATGAATAGAATGGATTATAAATATACATTTCTAAAGAAAGATTATTTTTTATGACTTAAATAATTTTGAAGTTACAGCAGTATGAGTAATTGAGAGATAAATAAATTACGATGAATGTACAAAATAAATCGTAATATGGGTGGAGGTATTGCCAGCATCGGAGAACGTTTAAAAGAACCTTTTATCTTGAAGAATGATCGAAGAATCTTTGATCTCTAGAACGTTACTATTTTGCGTGCTACCCCCCAATTCATGATGTTAAATGATGCTGAAATGAAAATTTAACCCATTTCATTTAACGTTATAAACGCCTTTACATAACCTTAAAAATCGAAAACCAATAGATAGCGCGTACTACTGTAGCCACTTCACTCTAATCGAAATTCAAAATACAATTTTGCAAATCTATTTGTTTTGTCAAACAAAGTAAACTAAAATTTTGATTTAAATAAATTACTGAGATGAGAACGTCTACAAACGTTCTGAGAAGAACTTAAAAGCACAGTGAAACTTAGTTGATTAGAAAACAATTAAATAAAATCAAACAAAATGTAGATAATAGTCAAAACCGTCTTTGACTATTATCTACATTTTAAACTTCAGGGATCAGTGTGAAAAGTTTTTTTTGTCACAGGTCAAATTTAAATGCAGCCGAAGTGAACGTGAAAAGTGGATTTTAATTTGAACTAGATTATAATACGACGTCCTGTAAAATAAAAACGGTCAACGATTAAGCGTGGAAAATCGCGTATTCTCCAATTAAATATACCTTTTGGAAGAAATGATCTTTATTAACGTGAAATGATAAAAACGGTTCTTATAAAGTGGAAACTGAACGAAAATCGATTCCCAATTCTTCTTTCTATGCGATATTATATTCTTCCAACGAATAATTTACTTCAACATTAAACGAAAAAAAAAGAAAAAAAACACAAAACAAAACAAAACCAGAGAGAACTGAAAAAGTCAATTAACGGGTTTTGATCGATCAATAAAAATGACTTAATTTTGTTCGTTGTATTGCAGCAAATTCAAGTCACTATGCGCATTATGTGTTCAACACTTTGGACCAAGATCATACTGGAATATTAAGTTTCGAGGTAACTTGTACTCATTAATTTGTTTCATCATTTAATTCGCGTTATCATTACATTCGTTGTTCTGAGAACCAGTAATTTCGAATAATAATTTATGAATCAATTAGAAGTCACATTAATTATCGTAATTATTCATAGAATGTTATTAAAAAAGTTGAAGAAATTTGAATGTTCAATTTTGCAGGATTTTGTAACTGGACTGAGTATACTTTCACGTGGTTCGATGGATGAAAAATTGCGATGGACATTTTCACTCTACGACATTAACGGTGACGGATGTATCACCCGAGATGAAATGACAGATATAGTGACAGCTGTTTACGAACTACTAGGAAAATTCTCGGATAATTTAAGTCCAGAAGGAATTCAGGCAAAAGTTGATCGATTGTTTCAGGTAAAACTAATTCAAACTAACTTTGATAGGAAATAAAAATTGAAACGTTGTCCAAACAATTCACCGATATTTGAACTTGTGCAGAAAATGACACTGAAAAAAAAAAAAACAAAACAAAACAAAAACGCAAATTGTGACTGTTTAGATACGCAAAAGATGAAAAGCACGTTTATGGAAAACAAACTAAATAACTTGCCCTAATTTTTTTTTTTTTTTTTTTTGAGCGGACGACATAAAATTGTAATTACTTGAAGATAAATTACGATGTTCCAGAAGATGGACGAAAATCACGATGGTGTTGTTACCCTGGGCGAATTCATGGATGCTTGTCATAACAACCCCAACATATCTACAAGTATAACAGCGCTGGATTCAGTTTTTTGACACTCAAACGCGATCGTTTTGCTACAACAAAATTGGACTGATGTACTGAAAACCTAATGTGGATCATAATGGTTAAATTAAGGGAACATAACTGCTCAAATAGCATCAGTGCGAATAGCCAAATGACAAGCAGATAACCTGCGTATTCATTAGAATTATATAAGGAAGGTGTCCAAACTGGTTCAAATCAATTTTCAACACAATCTTGATGTCCTGTGCAAATGTTCAACATCCAATGATAATTCTTTGGTAGCACAATTGACATCAAATTTATATAAATTTATCCCCATCTGTAGACCTTTAATTAATTCAAGCTGAAGGCGATTAATGTAACAAAAATCGAGTTACTTTCTAATCTTTATGTCCCATTCCTGAATAGAATAAAACTCTTTGAAATGAATGACATTTGAACATAAATGAAATATAAATAATTTGTCTTTGGCTATCAAGATTTCTTTACTATTTTAATGTAAAAACGCTATACTACTGATAAGAAAAATGCTTTCAGCCAAACAAATGTAACAATTGATTCAATTTCTAAAATAGTGTACTGTAAAATTTACAAGATGAATCTTGAGTTATTGATGAATAATTATTGCAAAGTTAATAATCAATAAAATTGTAGATTAAACTATATAGATTCTTAAACTCGCTAATTATTTGACGATTATTATTGATAATCTTTGAACTAAAATGGAGGATACCTTCCTTGACAGCAACTATTCTCTTCTTTGTGTCAACGTCGATTCTGAATAATGTAATGTAATAAACACTCAACTGTGTACACGTTGTTGGTTTATGATATATTTACAGTTGTTGATATTTAAATTTTGCTTTGAACATTGTTAAAAATAAACAAGAAATGTATGCCCGAATTAAATATTTATATGAAGAATGAAGAAGGATACAGCTGAGTATGATAAAAAATAGAAAACTAATTTTTCACATCTTATAACAGTGATTGAAAAGTAAAAAAAAAAAAAAAAACGACTTCTCATATCTTCGTACGTAATAATAATTTTCAATATTTTTGAAATATCCAGTTAACGAAAGAAAGCTTATATTAGACAATTTGTTGGTATGGTAATATGAATACGAGACAAACGATGTACATTGTTGCAGCTCAGAGTTACCAATGAAAACATAGAACTTCCGAACTGACGTGCTTTGCATGGAAATGTTACACCATATAAAAAATATATAAGTAGGTAACACTAAAATGTTATGAAGTCGAGATTTAAATATATGATATATTCATTTATGTGATGATATTATATTTGAGAATGAACATAATCGGTAGGATATAAATGTCTGAAATGAGATGTCTGCGAAGTGTTAATCGGTGTGTAAGTTCTCAATGTCGTCGATGTATAAGGGCTGGGAAGTATACTAATTATTTAAGAAATAATAATTGAAAAATATATAATGAAACCAAAAAAGTGGATGGCATTGAGTGGACTTAGATTTTAAAATATTTTTACTAATTTAACTTTAATTTTCTTAGAAATTGTAATAAAATGTCAACCCAAAAAGTATTGCAATTGCTCAAAAAAAAAAAAAAAAAAAAAAAATAACGAATTTCGTATACTGATCAATATCATGTTCGAAAGAGCTATAATTCTTTCATATCCAATAGAGTTTTTCATTTATATCTTTGCTAACAAGAAAGTTAATGCCAAAAAGAGGCACATGTAAATACGAAAGTCTTATTTCAAAGTCCATCTTTCTTTTTACATAATAATGAAAGAACAAATTTACATAATTTCGCAAAGATATCCATTTTCATATAAATTGGAAATTAGCGATGATATAATCACCAATCAAATGTCTTAAATAAACAATTAATATCCAAAAAAAAAAAAAAAATACTCTCAATGAGCAAAAATTAACAGCGTCATATTATCGTTAGCTTTGCATTGTCGTGTTTTTGAATTGCCAAACAAGCCGATGAAAAAATATAGCGCAAATAAAAGTGCGGAACCATGTACGAGATATAGGATACGTAACGCAGTATGTAAACGGCGCATAAGATTTGTGATTGATATTGATTAAACCCCAGCCCTGAATGTGTAATTCAATGAATCAGTGTTATGTCGTATTCTATGAAATAAAATGTTGTTCAAGTATTGTGAATCAGCTACGTATTGTACGACGCCAATTTATGCGACATTATATTGATTAAGTGCTTTTCATTTAGCCCGACAAAAATTTATCGAAGGTCTGAAAGATCTGAAGCAAATATAATTGAGCCACATGTACCATCTTCGTGATTCAGATACGATCCACGGCATTATTGTTTCATTAGACATGTTCAGATGTGCTCAGAGGTATTATATAATTATTATAATGGAACCTCCTATATCTGGTTCATTATACTTTGTTAATTCAGGAATCTAAGACCGATAAAATTAATATAATTATTTCACGACCAAATGAACAAATGAGATTACTACCTTTTATTTATTCCAATTTAGAAAGAAATAATAATTTTCAGATTTTACACTAATTAGGAACAACGCACCATATCTGAATAAAACAAGTGAAGAAGTAAAATAAATTATATAATTTTGGATTCGTTTAAAAATAAGTGCAAATTATTCTGTAAAGCGAGCTTGGATAGCAGGATTAATAGATTTTTGATCTCCAAATTACTATACACTGTCCAGCTTCTGTTGTTAAGCGATGACTTGCAGAGGCAATTATAATTCGACAGAAAACGGCGAAAAAGAAAATAAAAATTGTGACGTAAACAATAGTACTAAACTATAATAAAAAACAAAAAGAATTGAATTTATCAAATAATTGGATACCTACAGAGGAAATATTCCTGGTATAAATGATAGATTGTAATATTTTTGTGATATTTTTATAGATAGAATTTAAAAATAGTGCTCTCCAAACAGTGAAGAAATTGTTTTCATGTTTGATAAAATTTCATTTTCTGAAAATAGTTAACTGTTATCAGATTTTGTCATTGTTACAGTTTGAATCGACTGCAAAGAAATAATAACTCATGACGATAAAAAAAAATAGTTTGAACTTTTGCCAATTTTTTGAAAATTAATTATTTTTATATTTCACCCTAGCTTGCGATTTTAACAATGCACTAAACTTACAGTTATCGATTAGTACTATTTTTGAATTATGGAGATTGATGAATTATTATTCATTGTTGAATCTTGAAAATTGTAAGAACCAGTTAAGATTGAAAAAAGCTTTTAAAAATACTTCTGAACAATTGTCAGATAGTTAAATTGAATATTACATTTAATAATTAAATTTTAGATCAGTTACATTTTTTATATGATAAATTTCGCAGTATCAACAGCTTGATATGCAAAATTAACGAACCTAATAAGGAAATTGCTGAAAATGTATGTTGAACCTTACATAACCATATTTAGCATGAAATAACTTAAATTGTTTATTTTAGCTATCATATATGGAATCATTGAGAACTCAAAGTACCACTATTTAACCTTCTAGGTACTGATATGTGCAATATATGCAATATGACCAATTGGACCTTTTTTAACAAAATTTAATTGAAATTCGAGAGTGAAATTCAATTGTTTGCCAGTCAAAATCGTTCAATTTTCTTCAAGACCTATAAACAAATACTTTGATATTTTTGTTTGTTTTTTTTTGTTGAGGGGGAGGGGTGGGGCGATTGAGTAATTAAAATCTTGATCAATAATAAAATTTGTGATATTGCTTTGACGTGTAAACAATTTTTGGAGCCACAAACAATTGAACTGTCGAAATTCAAATATTTTTGTCATAAATTTGATGAATTATATGACAATGATGTCCATATTATAAATGAATGTTAAATTTGTTGATGATAAGAGGAATAAAAGCGAAGAAATTAAGAGGGTTAAATAACTTTAAAAATGTCATTAGACCAAACATCTGAAAATGATGTAAAATGTCCTGTAATGAGATTTTGGACTTGAAATAAACAAAATAATTTTTAGACGAAAAAAAAAATACCTCGAAACAAATTTTGTCTGCTAAAACCAAAAGCTTGTTGAAAAAAAAAAAATCACCGCCAAAACAACGACAGCTTCGTATACTTATGAATTGAAAATATTTCCAAAGATGAAACGTAGGTATTCTTAAAACAACGAAATTTAAAAATGTGTGCAACGCATCGCGTATGCTTTTGCTAACGAAAGTATAGGCTGTGTGTAGACAAATATAAACATATAATTAAACAAATGTTATTTTCTGCGTCGTTAAAAAAGCACAAAAGAAATAGTATGTTTAACTGTCTATATTTGACGTTTTTCAATGTTATCAAGTGTTCAATGTCTCGTGGAAAACATTTATTTTTGTGATTTCTGCAACATAAAAATTGAAATGTTAAACAAAATTGAGCGAAATAAAAGTATATATTATAGAAAATTACCATTTTCTGTTATTTTAACAAATAATAATTTAATGTACATTTATTCCACGATCCCTGCGTTGTGAAAAACACACCTGTTGTGTTAATAATAATGTTCGAAATCCTGTGATCAATTAACGATCTTCAAAAGGAAGACACATTTTAAAAATTACATCTCAGTATAAGAAATGTCAAAAAAAAAAAAAACTTTTCTCCCTTCACCATGACTTTGAACTGAAATTTCGTTTAAAATCCAATGTTTACTAAGATTCAAGCGATGCTGATATTTTTATAAACATAATAATTTTCTCAAATATTCTTTCTCAATCTTAGACAGCGATTATACTGCAACATTTTTATTTCAGTATCTTATATTTACAAAAACCTAAAACTGAATGTTTAAACAAGGTGAATGTCCCGCCAAGGAATCAAAACACTGGAATAACCTAATCAAAATGTTTTGCTCACTTGTATAAACAAAGTTACATCAAAACATCTCTTAGTTCAATTAACCTTCAAAGTCAACCACAATAAACAATAAAAAGACTCCGCAATATTTTGTTTGCTTTAAAAACAAAATCTTCAAAACTATTATTCTACTCACCTCTCAGCAAAATCGAACTTGCATTCAAATCCTCGCAGTGCTTCCATCTTACGTTGCAAAGAGCTATCAAGTGAATTTTCACTTGCCAACCACATGACTCTGTCTCACTTTGCGTCTCTTACACATCCCTGGTAGTTCCGAAAGCTACCGAACCCAACCCACTGAACTCGGTTGGCAGCACTCTAATTAGCCGTCTGGTTGGCTCTGTCCCTCTCTCTCTCGTTCTCTCTCTCTCTTCCCCTCGATCCAACAGAATAAACGAATCAGGAGGGACAATGGCTTGGCACTCCTGCGCCCTCTTTCACCAGTGAACCTTGGTTATCGCTCACGTATGTCAACGGTAAGAAGGGCCGTCAAATCAAACATGGCGTTCACTGGGTAATCGCCGTGAGTGCCAAGGATCCGTTTGTTTGATTGATGCCGTTTTGTGCGAGGTCGCACGGGCTCTCGCGAGGCTGCGGCTCGTTGGTTCGAGCGCCGCGATAAAATTTGTCCGCGAGCCTTTGATCCAACGCCGAAGGCTCCCGTGTAAACAGTGCCGCGGCCCGTACACACCCGTCAACTGTTCGCCGCTGCAGCTTCTCCGTAACTGCGTGTGCTCCTGCGAGCACACTTGCTTTCAACCGTCAGCTCGTTGCTCCGACGATGACTTGTTCTGGGCCAACCGCTCGCGAAAAACTCTCCGATGCCAGACTGGTGCGTACTCGTCCCTCTTAGCTTTGTTATTAATTATTAATCTGCAACAAACACAAAAATGCAAAAAAAAAAAATTCGGCTCAAATTCACATTTCAAATGTCAAACTTTGGTTCGGTCATTGAGACTGGAACCTAACCGACGTGCAATATCATTACATCCCTTTCCCCTCTATTATTGTTGTTATTATTATGATGATTGTCATCTCTTTTATCGTTTCTTTTTCTTTTGAACGTTTCGGTCTTGAAGACATTTGAACTTGAGTTTTGAGTAAGAGTATAAACAAGTGTGTTGCTTTTGTAATGATAATAATAAGGCCAGTGTTTTGGAGCGGCGAATGGTGTTTTGGAATTGTTTGTTAGCGAATGATGAGAGATGTTTTTGAATTGGATGGAATGTCGGTTTGACGATTGTTGTTTTTGCAGAGGGTGTGATTGTAGAGCAGCAAGCGAGTAGGTTAGAAAGGCTCCGGGAGCTGTCTGGCTTGTGTCTTTGGCTTCTATATGCCGCCAGCCGGACTTTCCGCAAAAGGCTTGTCTACCTTGATGGACCACGGACAACCAGATGCTCGTCATCGGAGCGAGCGCTTGTTACACTACACGGAGAATGGATCTCAATCTGCAACCGCTACTTCTGCTTACTCGCCTAGATACCAACACATTTCTAGGACGAGTAATCCTTTCAAGTATGATGCACCATTTGTCTTGTGCCGATTGTAAAACATTCAAGTTGTTCATTAACAAGCTGAATTTAATAAGAATGAAGTGTGATGGCAAATTTTGATTTTCAACGACGATTATAAAATTTTGTTTATTTTGTGATGAAACAGTAATCACGGGTACAGCAGCGCATTTGGGCGTGCGCAAAGTACGATGTCAGACAGTAGTATCTCCGACACCCACAGCGGTGGCACCTCAAAGACAATATCACAACAGACCAGCCCCTCGCACGGTACCCACTCATCTCAGTCAAGGCAGGATAGCGGCACGTTCTTCACCGCACTTTACGATTATCACGCGCAGGGTGAAGATGAGCTCTCGCTTTCGCGAGGTGAAACCGTCGAAGTGAGAAACAATTGTTTATTTGATTTTCACAGAGGAATGTTGGTTTGATTGTTCCGATTCATTGATACAAATGTCAACAATTTGCTACAGGTTTTGTCAAAAGACGCAAAAATATCAGGCGACGAGGGCTGGTGGACGGGCAAAATTCGCGACAAAGTTGGCATATTTCCGTCTAACTTCGTCGGCAAGCCGGAGTATATCGAGAAATCTGGTTACATCGAGAAGATGTCACCGGTGATCGAGAAAGCGCAGCCTGTTGAAATTGACTTTGAAGAGCTCGAGCTCGAAGAAGTCATTGGTGTTGGTGGATTTGGCAAAGTTTACAGGTAAAGTTTTAACGGCAAAGAATAAAAGAGCGAAAACTGAAAGAAACTGACGAAGAAAGATTGAACAAATTGAATGTTGATAAATTTTTTTAAATTCTCTTTTTGTGTTATTAACTTACAGAGGTTTTTGGAATAAGCGAGAGGTGGCGGTGAAAGCAGCGAGGCAAGATCCTGACGAGGAGCCAAGTGTGACATTGGAAAATGTTAGGCAGGAGGCAAAGCTTTTTTGGTTATTGAAACACGAAAATATTGTACAGTTGGAAGGCGTGTGCCTAAAGATACCAAACATGTGTCTCGTCATGGAGTACGCGCGCGGTGGCAGTTTAAATAGGGTTCTTAGCGGTAGGAAAATCAGGCCAGACGTACTTGTCGACTGGGCGATACAGATTGCCCGGGGCATGGATTATCTCCACAACAAAGCCCCGATTAGACTTATTCACAGGGATCTAAAAAGTTCCAATGGTGAGCTTCAGTTTGCCAACTACAGTTTTGGTCGTGAAAAATCTATCTGATCTAACAACTTTGTTCGTTGCAGTATTATTAAGCGAACCAATAGAAAACGATGATCTTCAATACAAAACGTTGAAAATCACTGATTTTGGCTTGGCTAGAGAAGTTTACAAAACTACACGCATGTCTGCAGCCGGCACTTATGCTTGGATGGCTCCAGAAGTTATCAAAACTAGTAGTTATAGCCTTCAAAGTGACGTTTGGAGGTACAAATAATCACATTGGTCAGATTCTAATCCAGTTCAGTTCATGTTTCTAAAGATGTTAAGTAACTTTTTAAATTTCAGTTACGGCGTTTTATTATGGGAATTGTTGACCGGTGAGACTCCTTATAAAGGTATAGATGCACTAGCAGTAGCGTATGGTGTAGCGGTGAACAAATTAACTTTACCTATTCCATCGACATGTCCACAGCCATGGAGAGTCCTTATGGAAGGTACATAAGCTTGTATTTTGATTGTAACAATTGGAAGATGAAACATTTATTGGAAGAACAAACAATGTAATAAATCTAATTTTGTTTAGCTTGTTGGGCTTCGGATAGTCACAGTCGACCGCTATTCGAGAAGATCCTCATAGCTCTGGATGAAGTGAGAAATGCATTTGCCATGACTCCGCATGAATCGTTTCACACGATGCAAGAAGATTGGCGACTTGAAATCGAACAGGTTCTTCACGGGCTGCGCATGAAAGAAAAGGTGAAAAGAAAACTTGAATGTCACAATACCTCATTATCTGATAACAAATATCATTTAATGAACTGTTTGTCGATTCGAGGGAAATTAATATAACTGTTGTACATTTTGTTTGTATGCTTAACAAAAGGCTTGTCGATCGCTCGAGGAGGTAAGAACAAATTCACATGACTAAAATATCAAAACGTCATGTAAAATTCACTTGCTGTGATTCAAAATAAATGAACATCCAAGAACTTTGACATTTCAGCTAAAAATATCAATGCCTCGATTAGCCTGCTCGAGTTGGTATTTTTTTGTTTTAATTTTTTAATTATATTACGGATAATTGATCTTTTTTATAATTATTTTACAGGAGTTGCGCTGTCGGGAAGAAGAATTGACGAAAGCACAGGTGCAACAGAGGCAGCACGAGGAAAGTCTGCGACAAAGAGAGCAAGAATTGGCGGCCCGTGAGATTGATCTCTTGGAACGCGAGCTAACTGTGATGATAATCCAACAAAATACTCCCACGCCAAAAGCGCGACGTGGAAAGTTTAAAAAGTCAAAATTAAAATTGAACAAAAAGGAGCCTGGCAGTAATATTAGTGCGCCATCAGGTAATATACAAACTTCATTAAATAGTAGTAAGTTGAAAAGAATCATGAATGAAATTGTATTGAATTCGTATTGAAATTGTATTGAAATTGTATGAAATTTTAACATCCATTCAATTTTATGCAAAAGGAAAAACTTCAACTGAGTGTAAAATGAGTTGTAATTTTAATTTTTAGATTTCCGTCACACAATAACAGTGCAGCATACAGCGTTAGATCGAGGGAAAACAAGGAATCCCTCGAGGCCTAATAGTCCTCCAGGCTCACCAAATATTCCAAGGCTACGAGCAATAGCGTGTACGTTGAATAAATATTTTCATTTGTCATTGATAAATTCATTTAGTACAATCACATTTCAAGTTGTCAAATTGTTAAAATATAAAGCAAGATAACAGATATGTTGAAAAATACCACATACCATGGTGTGTTATTTTTCACAGTCCCTTGAATGTGAAACTTCAATTTTTCATGAAAAACTTTTCTCAAGTGTTCATTGAATAACTGTCGTGAAAGATGCAATTTTTGGTCATGCGCTTACGGCTTACATTTCTTGAATGCACAGTGAAGTATAAATCGAAAGAAAACATACGGTTACTCGACCAAGCACTCATACACGTTTATTTCATTCGTAAGCGTACCTTAAAATTTTAGAAAGTGTCGCATGGTGTGATATTTACTTTGTTTCGATTTATCATTTAATGTATCTCGTTGTTGATTTGTAATAATTTTTCAATGTCAATGTTGCCTATACATTTTTGATTATATCATTCAACTCAAGTTTTCGTTCTCTTCTGTGGATGACGTAGCACAATTGTTCAAACTGTCCAAATATTTTCACTTGAGTTACTGATTATAGAAATATTTTTATTGAAACAACACCATCGTCAACGTTCAAACATTTTCATTCCAGTCCATCGATCTGACAATCGAATGAAAATGTATGACCGTCTGCAAGAAAGTAGTTAGCTGAGTAGTTAGTAGCGTTGTTTTCTTTTTGTTAAACTCTCTAGTACCAGCGGACGGCGTGAAGGGTAAAACCTGGGGCCCGTCAACGTTGCACCAGCGCGAGCGCGGCGCGATAATCTCGCAGCCGACGTCACAAGCGTCGCCCGGCTGCAAACGATGGTCGCGCTCGGCACCCGACCTTGAAAAGACGCCGCTGCGCACAGCCCTGCTGGCAAACGCTCATCGCTCGCCGCTTCTCCAGGAAATAGGTAACCCCTCTTCTAGAAAACTATACTCATCGGCAAATAACTTGATCGACGCGCCTCAAACCTCGGACGACGAGAACCCCGTCAGCCTTGTGCGCCCCCTCTCGTCCAAGAAAAGCAAACACCGCGAGCGCAGCAAGTCCAAAGAGAGTGGCGGCGCCAAGCGACGCGACAGCTCCGAATCGCGGCTCACCTCGCTCGCAGACTTTTTCCGCTCGCCTGCGGGCTCGCGCAAAAGCTCGCTTACCGGCCCTACCAAGGCCAGCTCGGTCGCCATACGCGTAGAGGGCCAAGCTGCCGATGTCAAGCAGCAGCATCAGCAGCAGCATAGAAAGTCCCGCTGCTCCAAGAGCCCGCTACGGGCCTTCTGCAAGATCAAGCCCTGGGGCAGCAGGGACGAGCTTGACGATGCTATCATACCTGCTGCTGCTGCTGCTGCCGCCGCCGCGGAGGTGGCGCTACCTATCATCACGACTCCGCGCTTTCTCATAGCCAACTCTCGCGAGGGCATCGATTTCGAGAACTTCGAGGCCGAGTTCTGTTACACGCTGGACGCGGATCACTCGAGCGACAGCGCCAAGTCTAGGAGCGTCTCCCTCGACGGCTCCCTAGGGGGCGCTAGGGACGAGTTCATTGGGATCGATGAAACAGACGCGCCCGAGCTGGACGATGGCCTCTGCAACGGGCTGTCCGCGAGTCAAGAGCCAATTGCACACAATCTTCACGATCGCTGCCTTAACAAAGCTCTCTCATCCAAGAGAGACGACGATTGAGGCTGTTTCTTAGATACCTATTCTTCCAATTTTTCTAATTTTCTCTAATTTATTTAACATTTCAAATTCACTACCACCCGCGTTAGTGCCTTTCTCTGAGATAACTAAATACATTCCAATCTACAGCTCTTGCTGCTAGTACTGTCTTTTACATTGCCAAAATGAAATTATGTATTTTTGTTTTGACACTTTATAAGCCATCTCTTGACTGATGTTTTAGACAAATCAATTTTCCATGGACACTTGCGTTTTGTGGCTTTTTTTTTCTGTATCTTTTTCGACGCACTATTTTGCCAATAGTGTTTGTAGACGCGTTTTTTCGAGATCGATTTCAAGTCTAGTCTTTATAAGGAACAGCCTCGATACTAGTTTAAGCTGCACAACGTTTTATAGAACACACACGCGCTATTTCTGACCCTTATCAAGACCCGTTTGAGTCTTTTTATTGACCGAACGTTTTGTTCACCACAGGCCTTTCCGAGGAAAACATCTACTCTAAACGTAAGTCGCCTTAAGTTCTGACTTTGCAGCGAACATTAAAACATAAAACAAATCGGACGAAAAAAAAAACAAAATGACAGTAGAACAAAAAAAACAGTGAATTCAGATTCAGATATCCGTTTGTAACGAGTCCTTATTTTGTAATTAAAGAAAGAACTGTAAAAGTATTTCGAATCCCACGCTTCTTTCAATCTCTATAGAAAATGATTGACATTCAGTCAACGATGTCGATCGATCTCTACGCAAAACAAATTGTCAATGTATTCGTTTAGTGTTTAGTGCATGTTACAATCTGTTCTTTGTCTTTTTTTTTTCTCAAAGATTCCGCGATACTTCGAGACCTTTGTGACTTTTTCTGGATTAGGCCTGAATTATTATTATTATTAGTTGTGTACAGTTTTCTTTGAAACATGTCTCATTTTTTGAGTATTTTACTTTTACATTCATTCCAATATTGACTTCATTCAACACGCATTTGTAAATAAGTTTGTAATTCCTTTTGTTGTAAACTCAAAGTAGAACTGTTAACTACATAGGCGATTTGATAAAAAAAGGAAAAGTGTCGTACGACCGAGTTGGTGATGGACTTGGTGACTTTTCCTCTCACCATACAAACTATGCAAATTAATTTCAATCTCCAATTTGAATCTGTGAATTAAAAACTGTTTTAACTTTTGCAGAATAAAGAGCGGATACGCGGAGATTCTTTCTGGTGCTGGTTCTTATTGAAAACAAATAATAATAATAATAGCAATAAAAATAATACCGTATTAACACTAACAAATGCAAAGCTTATGATTAAAGTTAGGATGGGCATTCAGATTTTTGATTTTCATCATCTTTCTCTCTAATCCCTTCGAGATTAGGCATTCTGAACAACCTCGCTGATTTTTAACAAAATTGATCAATTCCTTCCAAATTATTATTATTTTTTTTTTTCGTTTATACTGCGAGATAATTCTTTTAGCCTTACTGTACACTTTACAGTTGACGTTGAATTTAATGTACATATGTATATATAATTTTTTTATTTTACTGATAAATTATTATTTTTGTACGTGCTTGTTCAGTTTGATCCACATACGCGGTCTCTGATTTGCGTCATTGATTTGGTTGTGTAACTCCAAGATCTGACTCTTGATCCAAAATTTGTCGCCGTTCAAAATTCAATCTTATTCGCATTGTATTGAATCAAAGATCAACGAAACTTTTTTTTCTCTTTTTAGAGTGACAGGCACACACGATATACGTACAGTTATGAAAAAAAAAAAAAAACAACAAAAAACAACAAAATACACACATTTGTATTTAGCATAGAATTTTTTTCAATAAAACCTTTTTTGAGTTGGAAACGTTGGATTTGTTTTTTAGACTTTTGTATAATTTTTACGCTCGGATTATGAGGACGGATACTAACTTTCCATCAAAGTTCTTTGATTGAGCCGCATAATTCAAAAAAAAAAAGAACAAAAATTGTATCAAAATAAACTAACTATTACTGTACTTGACTCAGAATGTCGAGCGTAAAATTTTCCTTGCATGCATCCCGTAGACAATCCTCTTTTTATTATTCTTAATTTTGTTTGTATCTATCACTTTGGTATCACCAAATCTTAATTTTAATCAACATGTAGTTAGTCTGATTCTGGATTATTCAATTAATAGGACTATCACTTCAACATTTTAACTTGTAATTGTTTGAATAATATATGATCCTTCTACCAGTTGGACCCTAAACTGTTGATCATTTAGAGACGATTCTTTTCCTTTTTTTGTCTTAAAAAAAAAGCGTCCAGCTTATAGATGTCGAATCCGAATCAATAAAGTTAGCTTAAAATGTTGCATGCAGTCGGCGCGGTAGCAATACAGCCCAAAATCCGAGCATCAGGTAAGAGCTGGTTTACATTTGATTAGTGCAAGATTGTCCGAAGCATGTCGTCTGATTAACGGACATTGTCCTCCGAAAAAATGTTCGTTGAGTTTGATGTACCTCAAATTTGGGACCTTGATATATTGAGAGCATGCCAACGAATGAACTCTGCTTGCTAGAATGATGCTTGTTGAATTTATCGCAGAATCATCGTGATCGCAGTGGTTTGCCTGCGAGCTGCGCCAAGGTGATTTGAATGATTGCTTCTAGATTACCCGATGCTGACTGGTGAGCTGATAGCAGGAGGAAATGACTGGTCTCAGAGCGAGCTTGCCAAAGGTGCTGCCACTGGAGCTTACATCATGCCAATGCCCATCCCTATGCCCACGCTGTACAACGGGGAATTGAAGAAACCAAAATTGGGCATCATCGAGCTGGTGCTGTACAACATCGCGGCCATGCTGGCAGGAGTCGCCACAGGATACGACGTGAGGATGTCGAACATATCGCCGATCCATCCGAGGTTACAACCGAGACTAGCGGAAGGCGAGGATGAACCTGGAAGGTGGTGGTTCCAGGCTGACACTGGGTCCAGTCGCAATTCCGCCTACTTGGGACCTGACTACGAGTTTAGTTCAACCAGTGGTTATCCCCACAACACGTATCACGGTCCGGCCAAACATTACAGGTGACAACATCATTCTGACATACAATTCAATCTCAATGTTCGTTCCTATCAATTCAATGGGACTTTCAATTCACAGGCCATTTTTGAGTAATATGGGTGGGATAGTGCCTGGTCTTCCTGGAGTCATATCTGAGAAGCCTCTGCGGTTCACGGATTCGCCTCAGCATTACAGTAGCACGAGTTCGAACGCGCCCACGCCAAGCCCAAGGCGGAAGAGCTCAAGCACAAGCAACGAAGATGCCTATTGCTCAGAGATAGCTAGGATAGAACGAGTGCCACCTATATATATGCCGAGTCCACCGTTTCCGGACTACGCTTCTTCCTCGCCGTACAGCGCTGCACCCTCGGATTATTACAGGAGTTTGGAACCTACGTATTACGTACCCGATTACCAGTAAGCTCGAGTTGAAAAAGAATTGACAGTATAGCTTTGAGGCATTTGTTAAAACAAGTTATTGTTTGTTTTTGCATTTTTAGCGACCGGATGTTGGAGTGCTCAGAATTCCCCCACGCGTACGATAATCCTAATAGTATAGGAAACTCTGCGAGGCCTTCGCCTCGACCGTCATCGTACAGCCACCAGCGTACCTCCTCGAATGTTTCGAACGCCAGCACCTCGAGTCAGAGTAACGTGAACCCAACGTTCCGACTGGAAGACGAAGGTGACTATTCAATGTACTCGCCCAGCCACTATTACCGCCCTTCGAACACCAACTACTCGCCAAGTATTTTGAACCACGACTATGGCCTGCAATATTTCGTGCGTCACGACTCTGGCGACCGGCCCAACAACCTTGATGTTGTCACGAGGCTCAGGTCGAGTTTGAAGAGGTCCAATTACTCGTACAATTCACATAGCAAAAATGCGAGCAAAAACAATTCCGGGTCGGGAACGCCCACGAATCCGACGCCACCGGATTCATTGACCTCCGAGGATTCGAGTTATGTCTCGGCAAAGGACAGTCAAATTTCGATAAACAGGGTGCGATTTTCACCGGTGACTTTCGATCGAGACACGCTAGGCAGCAGAGAACATCGGGATAGTTTGTTGGACACGCCGGTACACGGACAGAGCCAGGACGCGACGCTTCCGATGCAGGCCAGTCGAAGAAGCAGTCGCAATAGAAAACCAAGCATTTCTGAAATCGAGAGGGACTTTTTGTCATAGCATTGGCTTATCTAAGGACAACCGTCGAGTTGTCTGTTGCAATTCAGGGATTTCAATTACAATTCTCGGGTTAGGCTTAGATATATAGCTGATTAACGGCAACAACTTAGGTAGCTGTTCTATCGGCAACAATAAATAATTGTTATTTCAATGATGGTTGTCGGATTTTATGTACATCATTATTTGTTACCATCTAAGATGAAAACTTTCAGATGAGAAGGACAAATTTCAATTTAAAAACAAGACGAGAAAAAAAATCTTATTTAATTTAAAATTTTAACCTCTTGAATTAATATCTACAAGATGTTTGTGAATTGAACGTTTTATTTAATTCGAATATGCTATGGAAGTAAAAAATTGTTTACTATTAAATAATTTTTTTATTAACAAAACAAATAAAACAAAACAGTTTATCAATAAAAACAACTGTAGTTACAATATCAATTTAAGAGAATTTTTGTACTCGAAGATTAATGTTTGCAACTTGTTAAATGTGCAGATAATCTAAGACTTGTCAATCAACTGAACGTTTTTGAAACAAAATTTATTGGCAATTATTGCGACTACTATTGATTTTGTATTTAAATTGCAGAATAATCGAGTGAAAAGTATCAAGCAAGACTGTAGAATTGTTTCTTCGACAAACTTATATAAAAAAAATGTTCCAGCTTTCAATTTAATAGCGAGATCCAAAGAGACGCGAAACAATCGTCTTGCATCTTTCTCACTGCCATTGCAGTCATGAATCATACATTCCATAAACGATTCCAGGCTTTCACTGAGCTTACGGTCGAAGACAAGATCAATCGGTTTTATATTTTGGTATCACGATTTTTTGAATGTATATATACTATTAAATATTCTTTGTCCATGGCCAGAAAGATGTGCGCTAATGCATATTCTATTTACTTTCCAAATCGTTACCAAGTTTTCTTTCCATTTTGCATTTTATTTTGATGATTTTCATCTGTTCAAGTTTTCTATTGTTTATATTCTCAGTCACAACTTGAATCAATGAAAATTCGAAATTAGCAATAAAACTTATCATTGCTGTTGAAAACAATAATTTTTGCTCTCAATACAAAAACAAAGATATCAAATTTTTGAAATAACAATAGCAATGATTAGTGGCCGTTAATTTGTAAATAGTGATATAAAATGCATTTTATACGACATTTCGTATGTTGAAGACTTGAGAGATAAATTTTGCACGATAGTGCGAGATTGTTGTTTGTAAATCATACTAAAGCAACCAAATGTGCGATGCGAGATCAACATTGTAAATACGCAAATGAGATCCAAATTAGAATTATCGACTAGAATAATAGGCTACGAAGATGACATTAATTTTATGAATTTTAAATATGGAGATAGAAATATATATGAGAACAAGAGAAATTGTATGCATGATTTTATTGGTGATGTTAACTAATGAATCAGTTTTCAATGAGCAGTTTTTTTCACAATTTCTGCGCCAGTGTTAGCAATTTAAAATTTTTTCATTTGTCGATTGGGTGCATTGCAAGATTGACTGTGCCAATCGGTTTTACTTTTATTCAATTCAATTTTTCGATTAGCTTTTTTTCCTGTCAATTTCTGTTCTTTTATTCCTAAAAACCAATCAAAATGGTAGAGATGCCAATTTTATGAGTTTAAATCAAAATATAGTTTCCTTATTACTACTTAATTTTAATATATCTCGAAAGATGTATTTTAATGCAAAAAAGTGTAATGCGTATAATTTAATTTAAGGTCTTATGTTATTGTCAGCTAACATAATTCTGTAAATCGAAACGACTTGTATTATTTCGTTTATAGTTGAAAAATGTTGAACTTTTGGAACGAAAATTCAACGCGATGATATTATTCATTTACCTCGATTGGAAATTTTTCATTAATCGCAAGTACTTGTCAAAGGGACGTATGTTGCTTTTGTTATGTTACAAATGTCTGTTACATTTTCCAACAAATTTTTCAACAAAATACAAGTTGAATACTTAATTCCCCAGTTGTTCTGAACTGTCAAGCATTCTGTATTGGACAATGTAACGATATTTATTAGGTGCTAATCATGTGTACTTAAATGCAAAAATTTACGTGTCAAACAAAAGAAAATTACAAAAAAAGTTGGCAATATAAAGGAAAACATGCTTCCGTAATGATCGAAGACCTTCTCGAGATTAGTAATAAATCTTTCCCTATAATTTTTTCAATTTATCAATTTGTTTCCAGAGGAAAAAATTATGATGAAAAATTGTTGACATGTATTGTACAACAAGTGAAAATCAATGATTGAAAAACGTTTTGTTTGTTGTGCAATAACTTATTACTATATAAAGTAAAGAATTATTATTTAACGAATGAGACGTGAAATACTCTGCAGCTACAAAAAAAAAAAAATAATAATAAATGTGTAATGGCGTGTAGTCGCCAGCAGTGCTAGTCTAAGATAATATTTATTTCTTTTGATAAATTATAAATTATATATAAATATAAATATATATATATATACATACGAACTTAATGTAACTTGTGTTATCAAGTTAGGCGAGACTAGTTTTCAGTTTTTGAAAGTCTATGAATTAGTTAGCTAGTGATTTCAAGAACTGCACATCACATCTCTTCAAAAATGAAAGCTTTTTTTCATTACTCTGGAATTTCTTTCTGAGGTTTCTTTTCGTTTAAATTTTCTGTATTTATTTATTATGTTCGTTTGCAATTTTGTGCACGGCGACGTTTGTAACCTGAATTTCAAAATGACATTGGTATATGACCTGAGCTAAAATTCATTTCTTTGGTGTGAAAATTTGTAAATTAATATAAAAAGTTGAAATGAAAATGATTCAATTAAAAAAGTTGGTTGGCATACATCGTAGTTTTCTGACAATCGCATCGTATAGATAATATCAACATTGCATCGCGTATGTCAAGTTGAGAATCAAATGCTTATTTATATGACAAATAAAACAATGTGTACGAATGATTGAGCAACGGTAATTGTAACCAATTTTGTAAACGCGCCTCTGATTTAATAATTTATACAATTTTAAAATCAAAATTCATTTTTGTCATTTCGAGTCTAACGATTCAGAAAATGTTTCACATGAATCTAGTCATGCATTTATTTTAAGGGTGTTTGTCTGTCAGACTAAGCCACTAACTGAAAAACAAATAATAACAATGTGTATATTAATTTTTTTTAGAGATAAAAATTTTGCAATATTTGTTTTCAATGTGATTGACTTTTTGATATAACATTTTCGGGCTACAAAAAAGCCCCTTTCTTGAACATTCAATCAGGTGTAAATTGAACATTTTTGTGTTACTTCTGACACAACATCCTTGAATTTTGTTCCCTCTAAAAGAGGGGAAAAATTGATAAATGTTTCTGATGAAAATCGGACTTCATTTTAATTAAATTAAGATAATGATTAGGTTGCTGAGTGCAATGTGTTCTATATGATATGTACGGTATAAAACTTGACAAGTTACTGCTTTGGCATGCAGCCTTATGAAATGTGATGCGAGATCGACGTGGAGCCTTGCGAAGCTGAATATAAAAATCTCTTATATAAAATAATAACGCTATGAAACTTGAAACAAAAAACTGTATGCAAACTGTGCAAATGAACGGATGATATTTTTGACTTTGAGCTTTTTTGTTAAACGATGTAACTGAGTATATATTGATGCTAAGACATCCAGAAGTGCAAATTTTGTATTTTATCTTTTTTGTAAACGATGATCTCCAAATGAATTCCATAAGTGAGCTCCGAGTTGTTTATTTGTTGAGTTTGTTCGTTGTGACGGTTTGTCTATGAATTCATGTGTCGCTGAGTGAATGTAAAATGATCAAGTGTTACTGCGCTGTCAAACATGCACTACAAAAATTCATGTATTTTTCCAAGTATTGTACATTGAATTATAAATAATAATTATACAAATTATAATTAGTATTCGGAATATATATGATGATTATTGTAATATTGTAATATTAAATCGCGAATTGTAGGCTACGTACATTATTATTATTATTAATAACAGAACATTTCAATTAATGAAGTTTTTATTTATTCAACAAATTTCCGTCATCATTTGATTCATTTGCTCCAAAATATTTTTAAATGCTTCAATTTTTGGCGCGCTTTCATAGCGCCATCTACTCACGATTGCCTGGACCGCGGTAAACAGTTGTTCTTTATTAAAAATTGTCACAAATCATTTCAACATTGTTGTAGAATTTTAAGACAAACAATTAACCAACTATACGAAAAATCAATAAATATTTATTTTTTGGAGAGCTTAAAAAATGTCAACAATTGAAATCATAACTACGAAACAGAAGTAGAGAAAAGTGTTCAACTTAGGTTGGGGTAAGCTTGAGTGTCGATGCTTTTATTAAGCATGCAACTGTTCATTCACTCCATGTCCACAAATATAAAGAACTTGACAATTGTTGTCTAACAAGAAACAGTGTGAGCAAGAGAGACAACGCAAAATCCGATAGTATCTCGGCGAGTGCATTGATATCAGAGTAATACAGGTGAGAATTTCATCAGAATCCAAGTCTACATGCTTTTTTTGCAGAATGTTTGAACCAGCCATAAACCACAAACGTCAGCAGTAGAATGCAAGAAGCGATTTCACTTAATCTCATTAAATAATCATTAACCACGTGTGAAATTTGCAGGAAGGGTACTTATTTATTGAAAAACATTTCGACTGTGTAATTGAAATTGTGTGGAACCGCCAGACGGGTTAGTGTTTGTTCTTATTTTGTTATTTTTGTTATTCAAGTGTTCAATCAATTATGAATTATACTTTGATTACGATTATCTCGTACGGATTTTCCCTCTTTATTTAAATTGATTTTCTTTCATCAGCCAAAGTCATCGAATAATGATGAAATTTTTGATTGCAGCGTTCTTATTTGATAAGACATGGCAAAACGCAGTCAGCCTTCTTGGAGCCCTCCGGATAGCAAGAACAGGCCAGTTTTGAAACTTTACAACAGTTTAACTAGGCAGAAAGAGGAATTTGTACCTCAATATGGAAACCGAGTATTATGGTACAGTTGTGGACCTACTGTTTATGACGCTTCTCACATGGGTCATGCGAGGTATTTATACAAAATGCGACAATTTGTTTAATATTAATAAATAAATGTCTAATATTAGGTAGTTCTTTGGAGAAAAAAAAATTAAATTAAATAAACTGTTTTAAACTGGTATTTAAATTTTCCTGTTTCCTGTTTTGCAGATCATACATCTCTTTCGATATCTTAAGAAGAGTTTTGACAAACTATTTCGGATTCAACGTTCTTTATGTGATGAACATCACAGATATCGATGACAAAATTATCAAACGCGCCAGGCAGAGATATTTATACGAACAATACCTCGAGGAACAGAACAATTTGGAGCAGATTGTCAGTGACACGAAAGAAGTGATGGGTGTGTTTGAGCAGATGGTCAAAAGCGTCACCGATCCGGACAAAAAACAACTGTACGAGAAAACTTTGGCCAACTTGAATTGCTCCGTTGAAAAACTTGAAAAAGCTGTGAAGGAAAATAATCAGGAAGATATTAAGAAGTTTCAAGAGGTAGAGCTATTTATACGTGTGTGTTCAGTATCTCTGTACTCAATGGAAGATTGTTTGTTTATTATTCGTTCGTCCATAAAATAAGAACATGATTCAATAGATAACAAACTGATTGTGCATCATTGAGGGAAAGTTGCCAGAATTTACAATTACTCATCAAAACAAACTGTCAGCTTGTTTATCTAACAATGTTGATTGTGTTTTCAGGCCTTACTCAGAGATGCTCGCGATCCCCTCTCCGAGTGGTTAGATCAGCGCAGAGGCAAGACAGTTTCCGAGCACTCAATCTTCAGCAAATTATCACAACACTGGGAAGCGGAATTTCACAAAGATATGGACGCTTTGAATGTACGGATGTTATCATTTAATCCTATAACGTGATGTTCATAACGCAAAATCTGCCAACTGCTGCAAAAACAAGTCCTAAGAAATTCATATCAGTCATTAAGATGTTAATTCCTTTGTCCCACAGGTACTTAGGCCTAACGTTCTTACAAGAGTGAGCGAATACATACCAGAAATAATCGCATTTGTCGACAAAATTATCTCCAATGGTCTTGCTTATGAGAACAACGGCTCTGTTTATTTTGATGTTAAGGCGTTTGATAAACTTGACAAACATCACTATGCCAAGCTAGTTCCTGAGGCTTATGGGGACACGAACAGTTTGCAAGATGGCGAAGGTGCGCTGATTATTTTTAAATCCATTTCAAATTTAGTTGGGTAAACGTTGGAAAATTCTTGTATTGAATATCAAAAATGTGTGAATGAATTTCAGGCGACTTGAGTGTATCGGAATCACAACTCATGGAGAAACGTTCCCCAACGGATTTTGCTTTGTGGAAGAACTCAAAAGCTGGCGAACCCTGGTGGGAAAGTCCCTGGGGAAAAGGCAGGCCAGGTTGGCACATAGAGTGTTCAGTCATGGCCTCAATGATTTGCGGCGACAGCCTTGACATTCATACCGGTGGTGTGGATCTTAAGTTTCCTCACCATGATAACGAACTCGCACAGGCTGAGGCTTACTTTGACAATTCAAATTGGGTCAGGTACTTTTTGCACTCCGGCCATCTTACAATCGCTGGATGCAAAATGTCCAAGTCACTCAAGAATTTCATCACGATACAAGAAGCTTTAAAAAAACACACGTCGAGACAACTGAGACTGGCCTTTCTACTGCACTCCTGGAAGGATACCTTAGATTACAGTGACACCACCATGGATATGGCCATTCACTACGAAAAGTTTATAAATGTAAGATTTTACTCCAATCAAATCTTTTTTTTTTTGTTTATTGAGATTGTTGATTGATCATTCGATCGTACCAATTTTAGGAGTTCTTCTTGAATGTGAAATGCAGGATTCGTAATATTGGTTCAGGGACAACGATTCACACATTTAGCAAATGGACTGAGAAAGAAATTGAGTTGAACAATCACTTGAACGTGGCCAAGGACGAAGTTCATAAAGCCTTGTGCGGTAAGTTATTCGAGACGATCTTTTAATTTTTCAAAGGTGTATTTGTTCAATTTTATTTACTCAAAAAGGGAATGTAAACTACTTCAATTCAATTTTGATTCTCAGATAATGTTGACACGAGAGGAGCGCTCGAAGCTGTTAGAGATTTGGTGTCACACTCCAACATCTACACGAAGAATTGCAAAAATCCCAACACTTTGTTACTCCGGGATATTGCCGTGTACATAACAAAATTATTCACAATGTTCGGCGCTATTTCATCGTCACATGATGCTATTGGTTTTCCAATCGACGAAGGAACAACAAATAATAACGTTAGAATTTAATTTTGGAAGACTAACAAAATTGTTGACTTGTTCTTGATTTCATAGATCGATATAATTATTTTATTTTAGGTCGAGGAAACAGTCATCCCATACTTGAACGTCCTGGCGGAATTCCGTGAGAAAGTTCGAGGTCATGCGAGGATATTGAAAGCGACGGAGATCCTCAAAGAGTGTGATACACTTCGAGATGATGTGCTGCCTAATTATGGAGTTCGATTGGAAGATGACAGCGAAACTGGATGTAGGATCAAGCTAGTTAGCAAGGAAGAATTGATGAGAGAAAAGGAATGGAAGAAACAACAAGAAGCAGAAAAGTTGGCTGATAAAGAAAAGAAAAAATTGGCTGCCGCTGCAGCCGCAGCCGCCAAAGAAGCGCAAAAGAAGATACGTCCATCCGAGATGTTCACAAGTGAAACTGAAAAATACTCCAAATTTGACGATAAGGTATTAATAATAAAATTGACAGAAAAAAAATATGAATTTTCATTTTAACGATGAATTTATTTTTTAGGGTCTACCAACACATGATGCAGCAGGCAACGAAATCAGTAAAGGACTACTGAAGAAGTTGCAAAAGCTCCAACAAGCACAGGAAAAAAGATACGCTGAATATTTAACGACAGTTCAGAATGGCGTCAAATGAATAAACTTCATTGCACTGTCACAAATCTTTCAGACTGAACAATTTTTGACTGAAGATTGTAATACAGTTTTTTAACTGCTGCATTTTTACGGAAGAAATTGATTGGTTCTATCGCACTATAATTGTACTTGAATTATTCATCAATCAACGATGCTTTGAATTCTGATTAAACTCAAATTACTGGTTGTAACAAACTGATGCAATTGTTGTTTCTTTAGTTTAATCTTGTAAAAGTTTATTTATTTAACAAAACGCATTTTTTTACTATTCAACAAAATGCAATGTTTCATTTTGTATGTGCGAAAAAACTAGATCTGTCTCGAGCGTTTCGTTTTGTCATTTACGATTGACACCACTGAAGGTTTTCAAAACTAATTTTTGTTCTCGGTTTATTTACATACCTTGTTTTTTTTTTAATAACAATTACAGGTTTATCCAATAAGTTTAGCAATACTTTTTATTTACTAATTATAATATAACAATGAAATGTTAACAAAATTGGAATGATTGAAATTAATAAAAATCGATCTGCTTTATACATTTTAATTGTTTTTATGAAGGAAATCAGATTGTTTGACACACAAACTATTCATTGCAACTGCCAATAACAAATGATAAGAGCAGCACGAGCGTGAATTCATATCAATATAATAACCAGCTGAATTCAGATCAGTTCTTTGATAATGCCACATTCGCAACTTTTAGATAAGGTAATTTTAATTTCAATTTTTTGATTATTTCATTTAAAAGAAATTGTTGTGTGAATGAAAATGAAAGTTTTATTCAGTTGAGCGTAAAAATTTGATTGGAATATTTGTGCTTACAAGATTGAAAAAAGAGCATCATTAATATCGTTGCTGAAGGTATGAATTAACAATTACAAGAGCCATTAGGCTTGGTGAACAATGAAACCGGCGAGTTATAAAAACGTAGAAAAAGAAGAAGCAGCAAGTAAAAGTCACGCAAAGGAAGGGTAAGAAAGACGGGAGGAGGGTCTAAGCTGCCGCGCAGCCAGCATATCATTAGCTTGGCTCGAACTCACCGGCCCTTCGTTTACCATCTCCTTAGCTTTGCTCGCGTTCACCCTATCATTTCTCCCCTTCGCATTTTTCGATTTGCGCTGCTCTATAGCCGGAAAGGTCGGAAACAGTATGGCCGCCATACCAGTTACATTATTCCTCGTTGTTTAATTACACGACACGGCATTCTTTTGATTTAGTACGAACGAATGGAAAACAAGTTTGCAAAACTGGGGAAGCAAATTAAGAGAGCCTGAAACTTTTCTTTCTTCAGACGCCCGACGGCTTCCGCAGAAGCTTGAAAGACCAAAGTTGCGAATAAGAATTGTACCTCCGGGTTTTCGCTTCATCATATTTATGCCTCGTTCAGATTCAATGGAATGAACATTTTTATTCGATTGCACTTAATTGGATCTTGTCGGACTTCGAGAGCCCGACTTGGTCAATTCTTTTACTCATTAATATCAAACATGAAATTTTGCTTCGAGTTTTTCTTCAAACTTTCAAATTTGTACAGCATTTAAATCTTTGAAAGAGAAGAAAATTTATTCAAAGAAATAAGAAAAACAAGATGTACAACTTTTTTATGAACGGGCTTGTTTATTTCAGGTGCTAAGTGACTGCATAAATCAGATCTAGTCTTTGATGCTATAGTATTGAGTTTCTACCAGTCGAGCTGAAAAGGGTTGAACATGACAAAAGAAGGAATCTCCACTTTTCAAATCCATTCGAACGTCCATTCCATCTGACCTCCCACGAATCCCTATTTGCTCTGTAACTTCTTTAGGAGTTTGAATTTCACAGTACCCTTTCGGCTCAACTTGCCGTGAAAAGTTTTAAGAAAATATAATAAATAAATTTCCACCAAACTTCTATAAGACGAGATCAAAAATTGTATACTCTCAACTCAAAAGCTATTGCGATTCCAATGAGCATGTCGGTCTAATTGTTTGTCCGCAGACGAACAAAGTGACCACATAACTTAATTTGAACAAAAACAATTGTTATGAAAATAAAATTGGTCTTTGGAAATGGACGGACTCATTCAATCTTGGAAGCTGAGTTTCAATGAAAAACATTGATTAAATGGAAGCCAAAGTAAGGTCGGTGGGTAATACCTATCGAACGATGAGAGAATTGCACCAACGAAAAAAAAGAAAAGGGAATGATCTCTAATATGATCGGGGCACAAAGAATATTCGACGCTCGTGTATGTAGACAATTTTTGCCACATCAATATAGGGATACTTTGATCGCACAAGTTTTCATCCCCTTGGAGATGTCGAAGACACAAGGAAGAACGTTTTCGGTTGGGGACGAAAGGATTCGTCCGTCCCTTCAGAATGAGCTATACTTGGGCGCGCGGACCCACGCAACCGTGGGCACACACACACAAACCGAGGGGTTAAAAAAATGCTTAGGGTGATCTCGTGGGTGACTCACGTGGGGTAACGCGCGAGAGCTCTGGGGTGACTGCGGACTTTTTATCTACAGGGATTTGCAGTCCGCAAAGCCTCGGTCCGGTTACACCCCAGCTCTCACCGACAGACAGAGCCTCTACCTCAGGCTTTAACCATCGACCCGCACAAAAAGCTACAGAGGGAGACAGAGACATAGATAGGCAAATTATTCATGAGATGCTCGCATATTCCCGGATCGGGGTACGAGAAACTAAATTAGGAAGGGTTGCACAAAAAAATTGCTCATAGCCAATCTTATAACTCGCTTTCCTTTCTTCCCGGACTCAAAACTAACCTTTTGCCAAGGGAAAAGTTGCCTATTTTTTTTTATTTTTTTACGTTCAATTTTAAAATAACACTTTCACCTGACAAGTCAATTTACCTTGCCGCATCTCCCAGAGCTATTAATTTAAATTATTATTTCTACACTGGTGACGGAGGATGAAAAAAAAAAACATTGAAGCAGTGCGAAACAATGGTACCCAAGTTGTATCGCCGAGGTGATGAAATGGAAGTCGACGCAGACGAAGTGACGTATTCAGAAGTCTTCTTTGGACCCTACTTTTGACATTAAAAAAAATGTGCACCCTCGCGGTATTTCATTCTGAAACATTCAAACCACCACCTCCCCTCGAGATTTTTACTAGCCCGGCTGGCGGCAGTGCTTCCTCGCAAGTTCGCTTAAAAACGTAATTAGTGGAGCCCTACGAGATGGGGTTGAAATTGGGAGAGAAAAAAAATCGTTACGGGGTGGCGGAGTTTTTTTTCACAGCAGCCAGGGGTGCCTCATGGGGGTGAGAGATGAGTTCCACCCTCGCGTATCTTTCTTTCTTTTTTTTTTTTTTTTTTTTTTTTTTTTTTTTTTTTTTTTTTTTTTGTTTTTTTTTTTTTATATTGAAGGATAAAATGAAAGCAAGGTGATGCTCGAAATAACAAGATAAAGACGAAATTCAGAGACAAGAGACTGTATCATCTATAATGTTTGCGACGCTTTTTCTTTTCATTTGTTTCAGAGCGAATACAAATGCCTTGATTAACATTTTTAACCAGGATGAGAATTATAATGAGCAATTTGTTGGCTGATTCATTGGGCGCGGATTGTTTTTATAAATAAAACAAAATTGTCTCCACGAGGGACAACCATTCAAGATCGCCGGGCGATGCAAATGCCCGAGTATTATGATGCAAAGTTATTGCACACGCTAGGCAGCCTGCGAAGTACTTGGCAAAGCGTATATGTCATGGTAGCAGGTGCTTTGCAAACGTGCGGTGGTATTTATGCCAGCGTTCCCGGGGCACTTTGTTTTGACTCAAATTTATATCCCTCGAAGTTCTCTCGCAAACACTTTGCAAATTGGAATGAGTTAATCAACAAGGATCTACTTATGGAACAATTGAACAAATTTGAGTTCGATTTGTCATATAACTTGTTAGAATTTTTCAAAATGATTTTACTTTTTGGTTGCATTATGTTTGTTTTAATTTGTTTCATTAAATTTTAATTAAGTTTTGACAACGACCTTGGGTCAACCACGATAACACTCATTGCGGTGTTCCTTGTTTCGAACAGGGTTTGAAGTTGAAGTAGATTTTGTAAGAGCGATCGAGACCGCGACGTTAAGTTGAGTGTTTAAAGTTGAGGAGAGAAGATAAGATTGGGGGTGAGACGCCGGCTGACGGTAGAACGTGGCGAGTGCGCACGACTGTGATTATAAATTTATAAAGAAGAAAATAAATCTTATGGCGGCGTGTGCGAGGGAACGAGCTCGTCTTCTTGATATTTTTTGCGAAAGAGGTGATGCGCGCAGGAAAGCAAGTTTAGCGCGCGCGGAGGAAGGTCAGGCTGAATCAAGCGGTGCAATGTTTAATTCAAAGGAACTCTCTCGCAAACACTCGCTAATGCGATACGCGAGAGCGTAGTGCAGCTTCTTCCTTTTTCCCATCCGCCTTTTAGTCGGGATGAAAATATTGCCATGTATTTTTGATGGCGTCACGTTCAGTTTGATTCGATTGGGTATATATGGTTCGCACATTTCATCAGATCGTTTCTTTTCTTTCTCTCTGTCTTTCACTTTGAAGCGCAATCCTATTTTAATCGGGCTTCCCTTTTTTCATAACATCGTGTGATAAATTTTTGACACGCGCTAAGACAAGATTTTCATGAGACCGGGCCTCACCCCAATTACGTGCGATCAAAGAGAGAATACAATCCTCTTGGCATGGCACATTTCGCCCGAGCGCTCTCTTCCATTTCAGTGATTAAAATTAATTACTTACTTTAATCATTCAGAACAAGTTCCGTCCTATCCTCGGCTTTTTCCAACTTTTGGTCCCTCCCAGAAACTTATTTGCATCAACGACATCTTGTCCGCCATTTTGCTTTTGCATGTCGCAGAAATGTCCAATTGTGTACATTCAAGTCCGCGCTCATTTAGTGCGCAGGTCTTCGAGGGAATGAAAGGGTTAAGCCCTCGCAGGTCTTCTTGCAACTCAAGGCCGCGTGCAATTATGTTTCATGTTTCCATAGCTCTGATAGGTGGATACCAACTTGTGCCACTGTCATGAACAAAAACAATTGTTTATAATTATAATTATGAAGACAAAGTTTAAATTGGTTAATAGATTGTTAATCAATTAAGATACAAAATGATCAAAGCGACAAATCCGAGATGAAAAATGGGTTTAACCTGTTAAGTACATTGGCTGATACAAATTGTACTTATGTGGTAGTACGATTGATTGGTCGAGTGCGTGCAAAGAGAGAAACGAAAGGTGACAATGAAAGGATTCACGTACCAATATGCGGTGATGATGGGTGAAAAAAAGTATCGAGTAAATCAAACACATTGTTGAGCGGTCTCATTTTTTACGTCAGGGGTACTCGGGGATACGTAGGGGGTCGCGCGCAGCCCACTTTTATAACTCTATCGACAATTTTCGGTTGCCCTCTTACTTTTTATCGTCTTTTTCCGAACTTTCCCAATCCCGCGTGTGCCATTGATTTATTTTTATATTCTGCCCAAAAATAAACTCTGCCTCCCGATCAATCATCCTATCTGTTGTGGCTCATCTTTTTCATCTGAAATTAACAATTTCAAACATTTAATTAGGAGGTACGTCCAAAGATTAGAGTGATGGATTAACGATTACTCATTCAAAGCGAATATATGAATCTATCACGGTATAACTAAACAATGAATTTTATTCGAATGTTTTCGATTTTGACATGTATTGATCTTATTCTAGTTAACCTACCGAAATGAACATGCATGGGATATTGTACAAAAAAAGAAAGAAAACTTTTTGCAACTCGAAAGGAGGATGATAAATTAGCTGCACACGCGCCATATGGGTCTTCGGTGCAGAAAAAAGTACAACCGCGCGGTTCTGATTTCTTATAAATATATACTACCTGTGTATTGCCTGGGCGAAATAGAAAAAAAAGTCGCCGGCACTCCACCCATCAAACACTGTGACCTCTAATCGCGCGTATTATGCTAATCCACAACCCTTTTAGGTTTAACCAGCTGCCAGAGCGTGGGCATTGTTTCGAGGTCGAATAGTTTTTTTTCACCCCGCGACGTTGCGTTTTTTTATTCCCGTCCTATGCGAGTTGTTTTTGTCCTCCCTCGAAGAAAAAACAAAACGCACGCGTCGCGCCAGGGGTCGCGCAAAACCCCCCGGGCCTTCTCTTTTCCACGGTGCCCTTTACTTCCTGCGAAAAAAAAGGGTTGAGTGACGGACGAAACGTAGATGAAAAAACGCCTGCGCACGCTTGGCAATAGCTTTTTACATGCTTCAATCGCATTATGCGTATTACGGTTAGCCATTAGTTACCTATGCAGTCGCGTATCTGATTAGCCATTAGAATTTCGTTGAAATAATATGCGCACGCGCACGGACCTTACAGTTCGGTTTAATTTTGTGATGAGAACACAATTTTTGTTTGTTTTGTTATTTCAACCAGAGTTGTTTATACACGTCAAAGGTAAACAAAAACGACAACCGAAGATAAGGTCATGTAAACAAGATTTGACCTTCTATAAAAAGTGAGTTTAGATGGACAATGACGTTCGTTGTTTTTTTTTCTGTTGAGTGATTTTGTTTTGTTTTGATCTATTTTTGAAGGTTATGATGAAAGGCGCGTAGATTAACGAGAAATAAGACTAGTTAAATTCACATCAATCCTTGTCACTCGAATGCGAATCGAAGAATGTTGAATCCGTCGATATAACTTGTTGCAGCTTCTTTCGCGTCTTTTCATGTCAACAAAAGATTCTATTTACCGGTTATGTACATATTTCTCTATTCAACTTCGCGAAGTGTAAATAAATAATTGATAATGAGTACAGTAACCAAATTTTATTTATTTATTTATTTTTTTTTTTGTGAAAAGATATAATGAAGTTGATACGTCATTTTCAGGTATTGCTTGTTTTCAACTTACATTGTAAACATTCAAGGTTAATCAGAATTAAAGAACAAATATACTCGTTTTGTGCGTTTTGTTATTAATTGATTTTTTTTATCACAAACTTTTAGGATAAAAATGTCATTGTTGTAGGCGGTTTGCTGTCCCATGGAGGAAGACGTGCAGGGGATCAAGTCAAGGTAAAGGATAATTTTTCACCATTTCGTACAGTGTCGAAGTTTATAAATTAAAATTGAATCATTTATTTTCAGGGCCTCAATTCCTTATTCCCAACGATGCAAAAGATTAATATGGTACTATACATATAGTTACTTTTGCTAACGTCATATTTATCAGCAACCTTCGGACTCGTCACAAAGAACAATCATTACATTACAAGAAACAAGTTTGACTCTGAAAATATGATCCCTCGGTGGAATATTTCATCCACTTTCGGCAGTTATAAGTCGATCTCCCCATTTCACACTTACGATTCATTTTGAATCTACTTTGCCTTTGAAAGAGCGCTTCGAGTACCAACGGCGCGTTCTTTCGCGTTTTTTGCCTTCATTTTGTCTTTGCTTTTTCTTCGCACCCAACATCTCTCGCTAAAAAGAAACGGGCTTGTTAAATTATAACAGTTACACCAGAATTGCTTCTGAAAGTCTCAAGCGAGGGTGACGCGCCAGACATTTTTTTTTCTCTTCTTTTTTATCGCCAAATTCGTTCTTTGATGCACTGCATATGCATAAAAGCGAATAATAGACTCCCGTCAATCAGAAATCCTGCCGAGGTTTCGTGTTTCCTTATATATTTATATCGATTGGTAATTCTTTTTTTTTTTTTCATGTGAAATTGTCCATGCTTTGTCAAGCAAAAGTCAATTGAGAAGTGTTTGCCACTTTTTTCGTTATTTTTTTTACTTCTTTCTCCACTTTTTTTTTTTTTTTTTCATTTTTGCATCCTCGAGTGCTACATTGTTGTTGCAAACCGTCACGCATTGTTAATGTCGCGCTGTATACACTCCACTTAACGTGTATACGCTCTTTTGAATATTGTGCTCTCAATATACTGGCTTTTTGCCCGAGCTTTTCTCTCGTGATTAGTTTTATGGAATCATGTTACGCCGTCAAAGGTCGATTAACATTTTCAACTTAACCATTTTTACTTATTATTTTTCATCAATGTGTATAATCTTGTTTAACTTTACTCCATTTCTTTATTTATTTTTCTTTGTACTTTAAATCTTAAAATAATTTCCAGTAAAACAATGAATCTTCACTTTCTCAATTTAATTCATGGACATTCACTGATCAATTTTCATGCTTCGCATTATAAAAATAGTATTATATAAATGAATAACAATAATTTTGAAATACAAATGTTAACGAGTTCATTCAATAGTGGAATGTCTGCAGATTGCGATAAACTAATATCGTTTAACATTTATTTTTTCTTTTACGTTATGTTTTTTTTCTTTTGGTTTAACGTGACGATTTTTCTTAACTGGTCATTCAATGATGTAGTTATCCTATTTGAAAAAAGGTGCAGGGTAAATGTACGAGCACTCTCGTTATATCGAACTAGAACGTCCTTGAACTTCAACTAGATTTACGATGCCATATTCAGTCAAGCGTTCTTTTTCAGCGGCTACGGTTCAATCGGTCATATTGATTTTTATTTTTTTTTTTCCGAGCCATTTTTTTCAAGTCCTAAGTCTAAAGTTTTCTCATTTAAATTTCATCTTTCTTTTAATTGACAACAATATAAATTAACTGAATTAAAAAATGAAATGATCATAATTAAAATAATGCAGTTCATTAGAAAATGAAATAACAGTTTTTTATTTTGTGTAAAATACGCATACATTCGTTTATATTTCTGTACAGTAATCTTTGATTTCATTCGCTGTTTTGAAGTCGGACTTAAAAGTACTACAAGGAAGTAAAAAAAAAAAAAAAAAAAAAAAGAACTCGCTTCTTACAGAAGAGGGCAGTTTTTTTCGATCGATACCCGCTATCGACAAGATATTCCTCAAGATATTCCTTCGGTTTATACAAAATATAAAATATATTCTAAAATCAATAACAACTCACACAGGTTCAAATTTTTCGATGAAAATTCAAAAAAAATTATAAAATATATACGATTGACTTTCAAATTGATGAGAATTTGAAAAGATGCTGATCCAGCTGGAGTCATCAATTATGTCATTAGGAATCTATAAATTCAGTAAAGCGGATTAATTTGAAAAGAAGCAGGAAGAAATTATAGGAAAAAGGGTGAAAAATAATTGTTCACGGTTTGTTTGGTTTGTAACGGTTATATAGGAGAGCGGGCCTGGCGTGTGTCATTAAGGCGAAATAGATCGAAGAAATGTAAAGAAGGGTAGTTAGTCCTTGGTCAGCTCCGCTGATTGAACGTAACCATGGAAATGGCTGTTTTGTTTGGGGGATACTCGCTTTTTTTCTTCACGGACCGTGTGCCGGACCGAAGACGAAAGGGCTAGTCGAGGCCACTGAATACAAAGAAGGGTTATAAATGGTGCACCGGAAGAAAGGACGAAAAGTGTGCGCTCCCTGACTTCATGAAAAGTCGATCTGGGCTCTCGCGCGTTCAATATTTTATGTCCAGTTGAAACAAATTTTTCTTTCGTCCCTTCTTTTTTTTTTTTGTTACAACTTTTTATCTCGACAAGAAAGCAACACTTTTATCGATGGAATACTTTTGATAAATTTCACTTTTTGTTTGCTACTTTTTTTTTTTGGGTAAGAGAAAGGATGAAATAAATTTTGTTTTGTAACAAAATGTGTATGTGACTAGAAGAGAAGGTGTAGTTGTTAATTTGGTATTCATCGTGAAAGTCGATCGTCGATGCAAAAGAGAGGGGTAAGAGGCGAGCAAGAGGGTACAGCGAAAAAAAAAAAAGAAACGAAAGGGTAGAGAGATACGCGAGAAAGAGACAGGAGCCGAGACGGTTTAGCACGGGCATCCCCACCGCGGGCCATCCAGCCCTAAAAAAAGAGTTAATATTGATCCGTTTTTTTATTTGAGTCATCCCCCAGGTTTTTTTCACCCTCGCTATTTTTTCTTCCCCCGTTGCATGGCATCTCTCGGGCTGTCCGGGAGAGCGAGAGCAAGAAAGAAAGAAGGAATAAAAACGAGAGAGACGGCCTGATAAGAATCGAAAGAAAATCGCGAGGAGAAAAAAAGTAAAAGAGAGACGGAATTAGTGTTTCTATAGCAACTCTACCCTGACCGGGCGTCAAGGTTCTTACGATTCGTTTGCAATCTTGCCATCTTACGAGCTTAATCACTTCCCGGGATGTAAGTCGTAGAGCGTGCGAACGGAAAATCAGTCGCCAAAACGCCTCCTTTTGGTTTTTCTCCTCTGCAACCACCTGCTATACGATTTGTCACGTTTTCTGACTAAATTTCAGTTGCAGTCCTTTCTTTTTTTTCCCACATTTTTCATTTCTACATTGAAGACAAGTTTGAACATCTTGTCTCATTCAGTTTCAAAATTGAGTTTGTTCAATTTCTTTTCAAACATGTTTAAACATTGAAAGGCAACAAGAACCAACTCATGAATTTATCACACCTGTGTGTTTATCTTGTCTTCGAGTGCACCAAAATATTATGTGCGCGTCAAGTTCAAATGTTCCCTTTTTTTTTTCCAAGTATTGCAGGTGAGGCATTATTAACTAGGGAAACAATGTTTCTATTTGCCCGATGCCCGGTCAAACAATTAACGAGTTCAGTGTGTCTTTTCACCCCCTTTTTATTTCGTGAAATTGCCTTTTGCTTTCACAAATTTGTGAATTTAAAAATGTAACTAGACAACAAAATAAGACCTTCCAATTGTCCTTCTAATTGTTATACTTAAGATCAGGGTTTTTGAAAAGAAATAAAATAAAGCTGAGAAAGTTAATTTGTCTGAATTCAATCGAATAATTCATTCAATTTGAAAGGATCATAAATAGTTCATAGTTCAAGTTGATTGAGGTTTAAAAAAAAAAAATAAAAAAAAATTGTTCATTCAAAAAGAAACCTTGACGACTCGTATTAGCATTTTCAATTCAATGGAATTCTGGCCTCTTGATTGTTTTATCGACCACCAAAGCGGGTAGTTCGGAAACTCTACTTTCTGTGTTCGACAGTCGCAACACGATCCATATATCCGCAGCATCCCCTCCTTAGTTGGAAGTTTACGACATTGACCGGTACATTTTATCGTTTCCCGACAAAAGTGGAACTCTGAGAAATAGTAGAGATAACAGGCGTTCGTCTTTCTTGCGTGCAACCACCTGTCGTGTCGCGACAACGAGGTTGCATCGTGTCTTAGTCGGCCAATGCCAAAAGGATTTACCATATGGCTCGTAATGGAAACGCGAGACGGATCCTCAACAGGCGACTGCCGACTCGGGAGTCGATACTTTTCGAAGAAACAGGCCCATTTACTTGGCACGAGCTATATAATTACGACTTCGAAGATCGACTCTTTTTTTTTTCCTCTTTTTCTGTCCCACTCTCTCGCTCACTCCCTTGTAATGTAACCACCTTCATCTTTTCAGCGAGAGGGTCCTTCGATTAGGATTTTGTGACGATGCCTGTCGTTAAGAATCACTTACGCAAATTGCATCAACGGAGTTTGCATAAGGTCATGACGAAGCTGCACTGCCTTGAGACATTCAATTAAATTGATGGTTGAATTTAGATTATATCATTCAGAGAGAACCGAGTAGAATTGCTCTTAATTTATTAACTCTCAAATGAAAAGTTCAAGTGAAAACAAACAAAATGTGAAGGCACAACTTTTGATTGCAACTCAGAAATCAGTTTTCAAAACTCAAAAATAGTGAAATTAACGGCGAAGTAAAAGAAAAAAATAATAATAATAAATAAGTTTTATTTTTTTAGGCATCCTTAGACCAGTTTTAGATTTTTTTAGATGCTTTTCATTTTCTTTCGATTCCGCATTTTAAAACGTAACTGGAGCTGATGGTCAGACAAGCCATAAACAAAACTGCTTTGAAACGTAACTTTCCAGATGGAATGCATTGGAAGAAGAATTAATCTAACTTTTTTGTTCCTGTTTGTGTCGAATGATATATTTACAACACATTTAGTCAGAGCGGCTAATTTGACAAGTTTCCTATTAAAGTAGACCTAGCGGCACAGAATAGAAGAGGCGAAAAAACAGAAAAGAAAAAAAACAAAATCCTGGCTGACAGACGCGTGAAAATGTTATAATCGCTTGAGTCTGTGAAACATTTTTTTTTTTCCTATCGTCTTGCCATATGTTGAAAATCGTTGGCTTGCGCGAAAAAGAGATTTGTTTAAATATAGGTTGCATTCAACCGAACCAGTTATCCTCTGATTGTGTCAGAATAACACTTTTGCCTATTCCACACGAAAGACTTGTATAATCTTCGACATAATAGGAAATAGACCTTTGTGTTTGATGCTCAAACAGCAAGTTGCACACAATGATAAGGTCATTAGTACGAAAAAGTAAAAAAAAAGAAAAAGAAAAAAAAAGAAAAAACTGAAACAGATCTAACACATTTTTCGGAAAATAACACTTTAATGGTTTCAGTCTAGGAAAGAAAATTATATAATAACTATATAGTAGCAATGTAGTCTAGTTTAGAAGAACGCAGACCCACAATTTCGTAAACAATTTTTATTGCCTCCAAAATTGAGCGTTGGATATTTTTGTTTTTCCCATCCAAGGTCCTGGAGTTGACCGTGAGAGTTCCAAGATGAATGAAAAAAAAATGAAACTGAAGGCCCCATTTTATCGGGTGCATTTCCGAATTTTCAATTATTATAATCGCGTTTGAAGGATTGGGTAACGGTTCGTATCAGACGACGAGGGGAGTCGGTAGTCGTCGTTTTATACTTTTTCATCGAACGGATTATACTACTCGCACACGTGCTTACACATCTAATGGAACTGCACTATTAAATAGACGAGGCGCACGTACACGTTAGTCTTTGCGCGCATTCGGCTCCAAGCTAAACTCAGCCAAACGTTAATACCCGGCAGTTTCACGTAATTTTGGGTTTCGTCGTTAAACGGTATCGCGTTTCGTCTCCCGAATCGGTGCATTGTCCAAGTTTCGGGTCGCCTATAAGGTCGGTTCTCTTTCATAAAAGGACACTTTTTTCCTTGGAAACGGATGATAAAAAAAAACAAGAATATAAGAGAACCAGAATCGAATTGGGAGAGAAAATCGCGTGCTGCGCACACGTCAAGATTCAAACCTCTCGAACGTGGGGTGAAGATTCGATAATGAGGATTAATAAGAAAGGGAATTGAATCAAACTGGAAGGGCAAAAGTGGTAGGCATTTTTGTATGAAAATTGGACTGATCAATTGTCTTCTCGTTGAATGTAATTATATTTGTTGTGTTTAAACTGAGGCCAAGTTAGCAACAAGTTTCCAGGTTGATGGAAAATTTTGTATGGAACAAAATTGTTTGCATAATTGTTGAACACACAAGTATTTACGTGCACACAAAGAAGGGCGATTTTGAAAAGCACTCGAGATAGATTGAAGCATACAACGATCTGTCGCATCTGTCGCGTGCCCCCACATTACGGCATAATGTGTCACTGTGCCATGAAGGCGAGCCCTTCTTCATCTCTCTCGGTCGCACTCGCTATCGTATATCTCGGACCCACACTCGTGAATACGTGAAATCCTGAAATTTGGAAACTCTCTTTCTTTCACGCTGAATGACACAGCCGAATGTAGGTCGTATGTGTACCAAGACTATTGTGGGGGGTGGCTTTTTATACCCTGTTCCCTTCCATTTTTTATTACTCTTTCAACCAAACCCGGGGCTTTTTCTTTCGCATTTTTTACACTGCCTTCCGTCATATAAGTGGCACGAGCAAGATGCAATCTCAGATGACTCTGACTATTCCATCATAATATGTATTTTTTCGTACTCTTTTCTTTCCAACAATCCATTGAACTTTTATTTTTTTTTTGTTTTGTTTTAAATAATCATCTGCTTAAATGTTCAACAAATTAAAATTACAACATTTATAACAATGAACAAGTTTTTGGATAGTTTTGCATGTTGATTTTGAGAGGAAGGGGTGAGCAAAAATAAATGAGAACAATCATTGAACAGTGAGTTTTTTTTTAATAATAAAAATAGTTTGACAGTTAGAAAATCACATCAACTACTCGGCAGCCGAATCACAAGAGATAATTGCAAGGATGCGATCCCGCCAAACGAAACTCTCGTTCAAACATGTGTCATTATTTATTGTTTGTTTTTTGATTTTCCTGCAATCTTCTTCTTTTCCTTTTTTGTACAGGATTTGATTTAGTTTGAATTATATATATATATATATATATATATATATATATATATATATATAGTTCCAGTTTCTTCTGTACTTCATCCATAATATCTTGTATTTTGCACACAGTATAAACCTTAGTTTCTATACGACTTAAAAAATGTTACTTTTGTCGCCTATCATTTAATATACTTAATCTCTTATTTTTTGTATTTTATTATTTTTTTTATAGAAATACTATTTAAAATCAGTCTTGTGGTTGAGATATATTAGGTGTTCGGTGAGGTAGTGTTAGTTTTCATATTAGTATACAAACTTTCAGTATCGTCGCAAATAGTCATTCGGACAAATAAAAAGTCAACTATTTTACGAGCAAGTACGTCAAAGACTCAATTCAAGTCCAACTTTTACAACAAATCAAAATTATTGACAACGTTTTTTTTTCTTTCATTTTCTATCATGAATAGAGGTGAAATTTATTTGATATTTTTTTTTTTTAGTGGCACCACATTTTTTTATGGCTGGGAGATGTCTTTCGCAAACTGCATTATTATCGTCGACAATATCATTGTCCCGCTATAGATATAAGGTCTGAATTTGTACCGTGCGTCGTGGTGCGTGAATTCAAGCGTGTCTTTTTTATACAAATTTCATATGGTATAGACACCCTTAAGTTCAAGCGAAGATAAGTACCATAAACCTATATTTACAAAGTTTCATGATAACCTGATATATATATGTTATACGACAAGTGTTGTTTTTTACATACGCAATTATCTCAACATTTTTACAATGACAATTGAAAAATTAAAAACGACCGTACTTATTTTCTATACGCAAGTACATGATTTTTTTTTTTTTTCAGATAATTCGATTTGGTTGGATGACAGAAGTGCTATAATAGAATTTACTTTTGAGTTGGCTTTTCAAGTCGATGCTAATTATGTGGATGGCACAACTGTCGCTTTTTTAATCGTTTTATTAGTTTTCACATCAAAATCCTATTTAAAGCGAGTTCGAAATATTGTAGAACAAAAAATTGAAAAGAGGTCAATCTCGCATAAGAATTTGAGAAAGTTTTGCGACATAATATTCTGTAACTTATGATAACGCAATAACACATACTGCAAGTTAAAAATCCAGACTTTGGATTGACACGTTTTAAATATGGCACAAACATTAGTATTCCAAGATTCTAAATAGATCACAAAGTAGGTCGTTTTGATAATGTGTTCTGATTGACGTTAATACGCTCAAATGTGTCTCTCAAAAGAGTATATTCACTGTAATTCCATTGACTCAATTTCAAAGTGTTTTTTTTTTTTTTTTTTTGTTTCTAATGTTTTTCATTATTTGTTGAATACGAAACTCACACAAATACCAATTCGTCAGATCGTTCGTGTTGTATATTTCGATATTAGTTTTTGTTGTTCTATTCTTCGTGATAATATGGCTTTCTTAAACGCAGTTCTAAGATGCTCTATGCTTTATGTACAATGATCTGCTGATGGAGTGGGTTTGTTCTGCAGAGGCTTGAGGTCGACGGCAGTCGACTCTCTGTCGCTTTGTTCTTTACTGTCTCTAGTCAATCAATATATTTTTATTCATCCTTCGCAACTGTTATCAAAATGGAACATCACATCTTGTGGCAAACCATAACTAGGAACTTTGAAGAATCATCCTGTCATTGGAACTATTTTTTAGGAACTTGAAAAAGGATTCAGATACTTTGATAAAAAGTTGAACTCTTGATTTGTCAACAAACATTCAACCAAAATTTAAATCTACCAGGTAATAAAAGATAAGGAAATCATCAGATGTCAGAATAAACCCTGAACTGTAGGAAATGCTTGATCCTATGAATGATTATTTCTAAAGGAAAGTTGTTTTTTTTTTAGCAAAATCGCGCTGTCCATTGAAGTGAATGACCTGCACATCTATCCACGTTTGGGGTATACCTGATGATAAAAAGAAGATGGATCTTCGTTTAAAAAAAAAACCTGTTCTAATCCCTTGAGTTTGTTTCTTCGCGAATCGTGCGTTGGCTGCAATCACGCGTGACGTTACAAAGTAACGAAATGGAGGCGTCTATCGAGAAACAGCATTGTCGGATGGGCAAAGGTGTAAGCGCTGGCTTAAGGGCCATCGGGAAAAAGGAAATCTTGATCGTATCCGATGAAGCGTGTTTCAACCGGGGGAGGGCATTGTTATGCCGCGCGCGTACAAGATGTATCGCTCTCGATTCGTGTGCAACGAGGCAAATTGTTGTTTCCAAAGTATAAAGTACGTAACATTTCCTGATCTGCCAGAACAAGACGGCCGAAAATGGACGGCCAGTCAGAGGGTAAGAAAAAAAGGCTGAAGAAGATCCAACAGAGAAACGAGGGCAATTTGGGGCTCTGATATTTGCACAGGGTGTCTACGTGGGAGGGAACAATGATTCCGGGTGGCCCGAGCGTTTGCATTGACCACCCATACATAAATCAACGCATTGCGAAAACTGGTCCGCGAATGTCACTCACGAGTAGGGTCTATTATTATGTTAAAACACGTTTAAAGCAAAGGGACAGAGAAATGAATCGTTCTCGATGAACAAGCGACAGAGGTCGGACGCGCCGGCGTCGCTCGCCTCGCTATGCTTACTGTCAGAGGAACTTGTATACCAGAACATTCATTCAGTGTTTTTCTTTATACGCACACGCACGCATACGTGCAACTTACGCAGTCACTGCTCTGTCGTAAACAAACAAAACACACCGATTACAACGAATAACGTTCTTTTTTTTTTTTTTGCTCTCTCTCTCATTTTCTCGCTTGTTAAACTATAGAAATATCCATTATTATTATTTCATTATTATGATTATGATTAACGTTATTTAGTTTATTCGATCAATAAAATTTGACCCAATCGTTTGTTTCGTAGACTTTTGCGTAGATAAATATCTTCTGTTTCTTTTCATAGGTAGTTATATTATATTGATACATCAATAATAATTCGTGTCCCTGAATATGATGCTTGTTTGTTTCAATGCACTCAGAATTGTGAGACTATGTATATACTTGTTGGTCGAGGGGAAAAAAAAAAAATTTTGTTGGACTTGTGGGTGGGCCATTCTTTTCCAGGTCACTTGCCTTTTTTTCCTTCTGTCCGCCTAATCTACCAGATTGTCCTCTAATGTGAAATGAATCCTCTTTTGATCTGAGACGCAAATAGAAATTAAATTTTAACCGTGGCTCTTTGTACGATGCTACTTATCCTCTACTATTGTGTTTGGCTTCGAGAGGAAGGGAAAAAAAAAGTGTGTAACGAAAAAAAGAAGGTTACGACGCAACTCTATTGTGAGATTTATGACACCGCTTCCTGTTGGGAATTCATTTTACCTAAGAATTAGAATAGAGCAGATAAATTTATTGCCGAATGTAACTGTCAGTTGTGACCAACAAGTTGACGCGAAAGTTGTATTTTCTCATTCCTCTGATGCATTGATACAGACCACATCGAGAGTAGACGAAACTGTTATTTTATTCAAATTCTGTTTTGGGGAAACTGTTTCGGTCTCATTTTCAGAATAAAATAAACAAAAAAATACTGCTCTAATGGTTTTAGTGTACAACTGTTTATTCGAAATTATAATCAACAATAAAAATCAACATCTCTTAATCATAAAAAATCAAACAAAACATTCGTCTGTAATAGTCGACGCGAGCGCCGTGCTTGGAACTATTTTTTTTCTCTTCTAATTTTCGTCAAACGTGTTAATAATTGGTTTTCGCACCTTAGGATCGATGTTTTGATAATAATGTCTCACTTTTTATGATACCGATATAGAGGAGAAAATACAGAAATACATAATGAATCATAAAGGGGTCTTAATTATCGAAATACAAACAAATGTATTGACAAAATTGAAGAAAGTCATTATTTGTCGATTTTGTTTCTTACTGAATCAACGATTGCTGTTGATTATTATTCATTCTTGTATTTTCTATCTCTCTATACTAAACAAATTTACATTTTGATTGAAATCGAGTAAGAACTAATTAAACCAAATTCGATATTTACAACTTAAAATTCGATCATCTTTAAGATTATGTATCATTACAACGTTTGATATCTTTAAAAATATACACATCCGTACCTACTCAATAAATATCAACACTGAAATTCAATGTTGAAACGCGCGTGAGGTATATCCTGACAATAAATATGACTATTCGAGAATCTTACCAGGAACCAAGAAAAATCAGCATACGAGCTAATTATATTATAACACAATGTTATTGAGATCAGCTTTTATCAACGAAAACCTATTTCGATTCGGTCTGATACTCTGCCCCATGGCAGGAGTCATCGGACGTACAGCACAACATTAATAAAATCTGGATTACAACAAATAAACCCGCTTTAGTCGCACTTATTCAAACTCTGTTAATAACACACAACATCTGAAGATAAGTCAACACTTTTCTTACGCCATTGTTCGTTATTAACATGAAAAATCTCTCATTCGTAATTAAATACCACGAATCCAATCGGCGTAGGAAGATTGCAAGTGTGCTCCATATCCAGATGTTGTTCCTGAGCCTCATCACTTCAGGATCGGTTTCAACGGAGTTGACACTGTAGGAACTGTGATTCCCAAGTAACTCAACTTTGTAAGTAGTGGCCATCAGTTTGAAATATGGTTGTACACTGTAACAGTCAATAGAACATACAATTAAATACAAATCTTGTTGTAAATGAAAATTTTGAAAACAAAAGAATGTCAAAATAACGAAGAAAGTCAAACAATTGTACGGAGATCAAAATGCTTACCTATTTGACGATGACTTGAGAATTTGGACTTGCTTGGGACATGTCCAGTTGATCGTCAACTTGGTCGTTGATAGTCTCGATACTAGGACTGAGACTAAGGGGAGAGTCCTCGTTGCTGTGCGTCCGAGAGTAAGGTCGGTGCATGCCCGTGGACATGGAAAGGTCTTCGGGTTCGGTTTGTTCGGGGATGTCGGTGACTAGCGTCCTCGACAAATTTCCCGACAGGTTGAGAGGGACCGGACTGGTCAACGTTCTTAGAAGGTCGTGTCTCATCGAAGCCGTTTTGTCAGCCATCTCGAAGTCCACTTCGACTTTCAGGTCATTGATGGCGGACAGGGGCGGTGACCTCGTTCCCGCGGTCAACTTGAGGTTACATTTGTGGCTGCTGAGCTGACTCTTCCTGTAGAATCGCATGTCGCAGCGCCGGCACTTGTGTGGTTTTTCTTCGTCGTGGATCAACTTATGGGCCTTGAGCTGATTTGAGTCACTAAACTTGGCTTGGCAGACCTCACAGATGTACGGTCGTTCGCCCGTGTGCACTCGCAGGTGACGCCGTAGATTCGCCACTTGGACAAACTTTCGATGGCAGTGGTCGCAGTTGTAAGGCTTTTCCCCCGTGTGCAACCTGAGGTGAGTCTTTAAATGATGGTCTCTGGTAAATCTGCGAACAATTTGAACAAATAATTCAATGACTTTTCAATTCAACAGCAATCAGATCAGAGGAACAATCAATGCATCAGGATGAAACAAACCTTTTGTGACACTCGGGACATTCGAAGGGTTTCTCTCCAGTGTGGGTCCTTTCGTGATTCTGGAGCACGTGCTTGTAACCGAACGACCTATTGCAGACCTTGCACTGGAAGTTTCTGTCTCTCGTGTCTTTGGTAGCTTCTAGAGTGGCTGGGCTGTTGCGGTCTGTACTTGCCGGGCTCGGATTCGATTTATTGTTCGTCTGATGGTCCACCGACGGTTTCCTCTTGAGCGCCTGCGCTCTCTTGGTTATTCTGTCCGCGCTGCTGCTCACAACGTTGTTGTTGTTCGTACTGCTGTTGTTGTTGTTGCTGTTGGCCTTTTGAGAGTTGCTGTTGCTGGTGTACTTGATGCTGTTGATGACAGGCGAGACACGCTCGGACGAGTGGTGTGACGTTGGCGACGGCGATGACACCACCGGTAAGGGCCAACTGCCCAAGAGGTTCTGTTGCTGGTGAAAGAGTGACGGGTTCGCGAGCATGGGCAACCCGGCCATCAGCCCCATGTAGATCTGGTGCTGAAGCGGCAGCGAGGACGTTCCTGGCGGCGCGATCATGTTTGGAAAAATGGACGTGTTGTTGTTCAAAAGCGAGTGCGCTTGTTTCTCAGCTTCTTGCTTCATACTGTCTGTGAAGAGACCTAAAATCATGCCAAAACGTCCGATTGTTAATCATTGTAATCAAACGTCGTTAATTCAATCGATCGACCCATTTGGATTCTGCACTCGCAAGATATTGACTTTAAGACGCGTGCGTGATCCCTCACTTTTGTTACTTCGCTCCCTCTCTACTCGTCGCGGAAACGTGGCTCTGTTTCTCACACGCGAAACCAATCCCATTCACACATGCGAGCCTCGCGTACGCGCTCATTCACCAAATCTCGGCCAACGTAAAATTAATATCCCCCCCAAAATCAAACAGAATTCAATCTCTTTTCTTGTTTCACTTCTTCTTTTTCTTTTCTTTTTCTTTTTTTTTTCTTTTGCCTTCCTTGGTGGAATTGAAAACGCAAGTTTATTTATTGATGAAACAAAATCCAACCCATGCAAATGACTTGGAGTTTTTTGCCTCCTTTTCTTCATACTAATTTATTCAGATCTTGAAGTCGAGTGTTTGAAACACGTCAAACGTGAATATCATCTCAAATAATAATCAGTAGCTGAAACACTGTTTACTTCGGAATTAATGCGGTTGGTTTTAATACTTTTCACTCTCTTATTAGTCTCCCTGGTCGGTTCATACGGCTTGTTCTCATATCTGTGGTAGCTCGAGCATCAGAGATCTTTTTTGTCCAAAGTTTACTAAGAAATACATTAGTAAGAAAAGAAAAGAAAAAAAAATGTCGTGTTATTTCAACTGGTTCGAATGTCTCTGATTTATTTTTTATGCTCGAATGATCATCTTTTTAGACAAAAATTTTCCTCGACTTAGGAGTCAGCTTCTCTGAGCCCTAACAAGGGACAACTAGAAATTTAGTTTTGTTGAGGCGTTGGGATTTGTCAGGTTGATTAATGGCCCTAATCAATATCGTTATAGAAAAAAAAAATAATAAAACAAGTAGGTAGAATTTTGGATCTGAATACAATTTGGAGCAACGATGAACTTTCGGGGACGGATTTTGAAAATGCGAGATGATTCAAATGTTGGATTGAAAAAAGAATTTGATTTGTTTGGGGCATACCAGAGGCAATTTGGTCCTGCAGGTACAATGCCATTCTACGCGAGCGAGTTGTAGCAACCGGCACTTGGATACTCCATAAAGAAGTGATATCGAACCACTGAACATCCACGTGAGATTGTTAACAACTTGATCACTATGCACGAACACTTGTCAAGAGGATGAAAAACTTCACTCGAGAGGAACTTTGAAAATGAAACAAAAATTGCTTGAGGAACTAGTCAGCCACGGAGCATCCTAGACTACTGGCACTTGCGTTCAAGCAACGATACTGCTTCGGGCTGACCTAACCCAATACTGTTCGGTATCGAGGTTTACGTCGGGTAGTCAAACGACGGGTCCCCACCAGTTGCCGACTAACTAACCCCACCCTCGGGCACCCCCCACCCGCGACCTATGCTCAACCCTCGATTAACCCCTCCCGTTTTGAACGATTCCCATTCGCCGACCGGCCAGCCTCAGACGCGTTAGACAGAGATGCTAAACAGACCTCGTCCAGCCCAATCAAAGTACCCCTTTGAACCGGTTCAACAGAGTACACGGTTCACGATGCCACGCTCTTTGTCTGCTGGTGTTCGATTTTATGCAACGCACTCAAACTGCCACACTTTAGTCATCTTCCATTCAGTTCGACGTTTTTGGCAAAACTACTTTTTTTTCCTCTCACATGTTTCTTCTTACCAATATCGTTCACACTTGAAAGAGTTGATTTATCAGTTCATTAACTCAACGTTCAACTTCAAATTTGTCTTATTAGTATTTTATCCACCAAGAACCAATTGTTTCGGAATAATCATTTTGAAAAATTGTTCATTATAAAATTGTTCAAACTTTCCCACTTTTTTTTTTTTTTTTTCTCAAAATTTGTCTCGTTTAATGTGTGTTGGGGCTTTAATTGATATTTATAGTAAATATTTTGACTAAAAGACAATAGAGGCAAAGGGGAAGACAAATTAAGCAAAGAAAAGGAACGATGAAAGAGTTGAAAAGGTTTATTTTAATTTTGTCATTTAGGTTTGTTCCAGATTACCTGTGCTACTAATCCAATTATATATATTGATACCTGCAGGACGTATCATTCGGTATTCTAATTTTGTGCAGTTGAGTACCTGTTCGGAGCATGGTATAGCGAGCATTGTCTCTTGTCAAAGGAAAGGATTTTCTATGGCAGTTGTGCCATAAAACCACTTTCAATTATTCATGATTTATGTCATCGATACTCATCGAACTCTCGGATGATCATAATTTGTTGGTACGACCGATTTTTGGATAATGCCAAATATTTTGACAGGATTATACGCCAAATTATTATATGATGCGTTGCATCGCATGAGTCAGCATCAGGATATTATGAGATTTGTCGGCGGAACAATTTTTTATATGTAAGAAACATTGTCAGGTTCTTGTTTTTCAATTGTACAATTTTTAAAATTGTGCTCGTTCGTTCAAAGATTGTTTTTAAAAATAATAATTTCGCGATGAAAAGAAACATGGTACTCACTAGAATTTGTCAAAAAGTTCAAGTTGGTTAATCCGTGGGGCCACATTAATATTGTTTTAACAATCACTGTGCACTGAAAAACGAACACAACACGCAAACACACTGTCAGTCAACTGTTCGTACGGTTGTATCCTTTCGATTAACGTAACCTAACGATCGTAGTTCGAAACTGGCCTAAAGTCCACCAAAATAAAGTCTTTTGCTGATGACCGATCCCCCACTTCCGTTCGTCCGTGTATTGGTATTATCGTCTGTCCCTAATATACTTTCTAAACGACGGGCAAACAGTGGTAGGGAAAAAATGCTCTTATCTTCATTATCAAGGGTTATCTCACTTTTATCTTGAATAATATACTAATTTATTTCGCTCGATCTAATTTTATATTCCTGCCAAGATTTGTTTTTAAATGCACTTATTTTTATGTGTACCGTTGTTCCCTGACGATAATTTGAATTGTTCTTTTTAACGTCAAATCGTTTTAGACGTTGGATCAATGCTTTTGTTTCGTTATTGTTCATTAAGTCGACGATTGACAATTAATCATTTGTTTCGAGTTTGAGTCGATAAAATACTTTTTAATAACACTGTCTAAATTTGTTATTTTCTTTTGTTCAGAGAACAAATGTTTATCACAAAATATAATTGATATGAATTTTGAGCATTGTTTTTTTTTTAAATTCAAAATGAAAAGTTTAATTAAACTTGAACTTTTGATTACAAATTTAAGATCTATTTAACATTTCGTCATCAAAAAGTAAAAAATAAACATCTGAAACATTGTCAACTATGTGCGTATATATATATATATATATATCAGAGTTTCATTAAATCGCGTAAATCATTTTTATACACATTTCACGTGAGTAATCTTAGATGAATGTACAAAAACCGATACGTTCAATTAGGTTTTTAATTTATTATCAATTAACCAATTTTTTTTAAAGCTTGCTCAGATAATATGATATGCATGCATTCCATTTTGTTTATACATATATATTAAAAAGAATGAAAAAAAAAAAAAAAAAGATTTGTTATATACACAATAATAGAACATGATTTTTTGCACGTCAAATAGTTATTCTTTCGTTTAATCATTCGAGTTAAAAAGTTGATTTTATAATTTAATTGACGTTTGAAAAATTTGTTCTTAACAAAAAGCCTAAAAATTAAAGTTTAAAAATGAAAAAATAGTAAGACATCTGAGAGGTTTTGATGTGAAATAGTGCGATTGTGATAATTGCGTGTCTTCGTGTACATTAAATTAAAAGTTTTGTTTTGAAGTGAAAGTTTTACATGAAATTTCTGTACGAAATATGAAAGCAAAGCGTTTATTCCAAAACTAACTTCATAATGTGTCGTAAAGTTTGAAAGGAACAAATGGATACTTGTAAAACATAAAACTGACGGAAAAACTGGACGAGAAAATGCGTAACGAGGTGTCAGCGGTCTGTCCAGGTGAAATTTATGAGTTTATGCAATTTCGCGTAAATGGGATCGCTCGTAGTCATTGTCTCGGGCTAATTTGGGCACTGTTGTAAAAAATAAAATCACATTTTTTCATAAAAACCGGAGCAAACAGGATCTTTTTCCTCGCGGAACAGGTCAAATGGGCGTTATGTTTAAGGTAGCGACAATGTTTTAAGTGCTTTCGGGGCATGCCAAAAAGGTCTTTGAAAACATTCTTTTGTCCAGGCCTCTTACAATTTTTGCTCTTACCTGTTTATTTCATAAATATACGGGTGGGAAAATTTTTGATAAAAATTAATCACCATCCAATACATTAGTCATCATTATTACAATTATTTTTCTACTTAACCGTGTAAATGAATGGATAAACAATTGATAACACTTTTCCATTCTTCAAGTGGAACGTAAACATCGCAGCCAAAAATTTTCCTCCAATTAAAAACAATGACAAAAGGCCTCGCGCGATTGGTCAATCGTACATTCTAATCGGCGACTTTTGTACTTTTCCAAAAAATTGATTAGTTAAAAGGTTTGATGTTAAAAGTTCCCAAAAATAAACATTATCTCGTAGCGCATTTTCAATTAAACTATTTTCGTCCAAAAATCCATTTGAAGTTGTTATATATTTATCAGAAACAAAAATTTCTTGTAATTTCTATTTCTATATTTAAAATTACTTAATCTTATGGTATTTCTCGAGGTACTTATGAAATTGATAATCAATTTTAATTGATCATCATTTGTCTATATTATTAAAATATAATTTCAAAAAAAAAAAAAAAAAAAAAAAAATTGATTGAGTGGAAAGTAAATAAATATATAGACGGTTGTGGTGACACGAGCGGCGCGCATTTTTCACTTTTATTTGCGGCGAGAAAGGAAGCGCTGAAGAGAGAAAGAGAGAGAGAGAGCGCGCGCGCGATGAGGTGGAACGAGCTCACGTGTGCTTATCCGCACGCGCGTCGACGCATGATTGCTTGCGTGCGAGTGTTTTTTTGCCGTATCTCAGGCACTCGAACGGGATCCGAGCCAAGCACTTTTTACCGAGCCCATGCGCGCTCCCCAAGCGGCTTTTTTTAGCGCAGGGCACGCGTCCCGCACGCCCCGCAGGCAGGTGAGACGCTGCACATCGTTGCACCGTGAACATGCGTGTGCTTTCACACAATTCCAAATAAATTTGTCCCGCGCAATGGCTTCGAAATCCGTTTCCATTTCTCGAGGCACCGCAAAGAAGTTTAATCGGGTTTTCAGCTCTGAGAATAAAAAATCAACTTTTCTCTGTACAGACGGGTTTCATCGAATTTTCACATGCAGCCAAACTTATTATTATTATTATTTTTTTTTTTCAAGCAAATCTCGTTGATTAAATAAAAAAAGCAACGTTGAATGTGATTGAAATTATGTGTACCACAATATTGTGTAATTATAATTTTTTTTTATTTATAACGAGGTGGTGTGATTCCGCGCCAAGATATTTTTTTTTTGCAAACAGAGATTATAAAGCTGAAAAAACTAAGACGCATTTGATTGTTCATTATACGTTTGGTTAATGTTTTTTAAATGATACGCCTCTATGAAATCGATTAATTTGAATTCACTATTTTCAATGTGTTGTTCATTATTACATTCATCAGATAATTGACAAAAATCTTGGAAACGTATCTCAGTTGTTATTTCAATACTGGTTGAAAAAAATGATCACTTTGATTTTATCGATCAACATTCATTACAGAGAGTAAAGCTGAACATTTTTGTTTTATCGCTGTGACAAAATTCTAATGATTTTAATTAGCGAATGAGTCATAATGACAAAAAAAAAATAAAATAAAATAAAATGCGCATTTCAGAACTTTTCTGAAAACTAATTCTGTCTTGATGTATCAAATTTCATATACGTTTTAAGGATCCAGTTGAAACCTTAACAGAGCAATTGGCTTCGGGCGGTTTGCATTTTATTCGGCAAATATATATAGAATGCATTTTTCGTGTTTGTACAAAAAATGTTTGAGTTGATATGTGAAAGGATTCCCGCGAGACAATAACAAATTATTATTGGTGATCATCGTCGTCATTGTTCGGACCAAAATAAGCAAAGTGAAAGCAAAAGAATCTACCTGTCACGAAATTGCATTGTGATACTCACCGCAGGCAGCTTAACCCTTTTTACCTGCTATGAAGCTAAAAGATCTGGTCTATAATACGTATAATTATAAAGAAAAACTGTTCCCCATAGTTGTTTCATAGAATGTTATTAGGTTTTGTAAATATCTCGGAATTTAGAAACCAAAATTATTTAAACAAAGGTCTCTCAGTTCGTTTGCTTGTCTTTTCAAATCCTGAAAAAAAAATTGATTGACGGGAAGATGCAAAAAAATTTAACGGTCTGATTGCAAAAAAAAAAAAAAAACATAGAATAAAAAATAGTTATCATAAAGATCCGATCGAAATGAAACAAAAAATGTATCCGAGAACTGTGATTTGACAGTCGAACATTTTTTCTGAATGAATGATACGCTTGCTTGCTTGCGAATGCGAAACTGTTATTTCCGTACGAACCCGCACTTTTTTCAGCAAACTTAAAAAATCATATATAACAATCTTGGCTTTTCTATTTGATTGACCGTTTTGCCTTGCAGATAGTGATCCCTGACAAAATTTGGACACTACTATGGTTTACGTTTTTTTTTTTTTTTTCCAAAGATCTCAATTTTTTGATATTCGTACAAGATTTGCCGGATATGCAGCTGGTGACTCGAAAGAATATAGACATTCGTACCAATTTCCTTTTGGTGTCCATTTTTTCTTAATTCTTGTTGTCACTTTTTTTTTCCAAGACGGTTTTTTCAAATTTCATGCCTCACGGCACAAGTGCGGGCACTTTTCTTTTCCATTTAAAAGAATAACAATTTAAGTATCATTGAACAATTCTTGAAATATGATGATGGACCAATTTAATTTGATTAAAATTTTAATGAATATCTGTTTTGAAAAAAAAAAAAAAAAAAAAAAAAAAAAAAAAAAAAAAAAAAAAAAAAAAAAAAAAAAAAAAAAAAAAAAAAAAAAAAAAGAGGAAAAAAAAAATGCAGCTCGATATAGAGATAATGAACAGGATCTAAAGGGATATAGGCAGGTTTGCTGTCTATTATCGGATGCTCTAATTATGGATGGCCGATATTTCTCAATGATCTAGGATAATAACAGGATAGTTCTCGATTCTGCATTAATTCCTCAACTGAACATGTGGTTTGCGAATAGGTCTCGAGAAGATGTTCTCTTTATACCTATACCTATACTCACACCACCTGGTCTAGGAGTGAAGAATTACTTTGACTCTTTGATTCCGATTCCGCCTTGAAATTTAAATTTCAGCTCGTCTCAAGTTTACAATATTGAGCCACGAGACTCATACTGATGTGCCATTTCTACAACTGATATACAGAATAAAAAATTGCTTAATTATTGAGATGAATGTCCAAGAGGAGTATTTTTTTAAACAGACAAACGTGTGTATAATGAAATGTCCGAAACTTGTTGGAAGGAAACGGCGAAACGCATTCGTTGACGTAACAAGGACCCATAACAGAGCTGTCAATCCATCTATAAATTGAATAGCGGACGTAAAATCACCCTACATATTCCGCAGCACCTGCACCCCCTTTTCAGCGGATCTCAACGTTGCGTCTCTCTTTCTCTCTCTCTCTCTCTCTCTCTCTCTGCCATCGTCCTCTCTTTCTTTTAGATCCTCTATCGAGTTGTGCCTAAATCGTACGAGTTTTTCGCAACAAAAAAAGCGTCCGTCTCTGCGAGTGACGTCCGATTCGCCAGACGCTTGTCGAGATATAAGTAGGAACAGATTGAACAAGTATAGGCATCAACTGATCGAAAAACCGCGCGCACTTTCTCCCTCTAATCCCTGCTTCAATTTTCTTTTAAATTATCTCCCCGTCATCAATTCTCGCTTTTCCTTTTCTTAATTGTTCCTCGGTTTGACACCTTTGTTTTTAGTTTTATAAGACTTTTCTTTTCTTTTTTTTTTCTTCTTATGCCAGTGATTTTATTGTCATCACATCAATCAGGTTTTTATATATTTCTGATCTTTGCAGGCAAACAACAACCAGAGAGTCATCGCTTAATCCGGCCATTTTTCAGAAGGTGAACAACCAAATCAATAATTTTGGTAGTGAGATTTCGATAAACAAGGTCACTAGATTGGAATAATAAATAACGAGAGAAAATCAAGATAGAGCGTGTGTGCATGGAGCTGGATTTGGGGGGTTGGCATCAGCTCTCCATATAGGTGAGGGTGAATCAAGCCCACGCGGCACGCGCGCGTTCATAAACTCGCGCGCTGCTGCTCGTCGTCGCTTTTTCATCAGACACGTTTCGAACAAATCCCCTCATTTTTGGAATTTCGGCTCAAACCAAGCGAAGGGACGGCAGATATCACGCAAGGGAAGAGTAATTCGAGGTGGGGTGCAAGAGATGGGGTGCTCCGACGAACCCGTTGCTACAGCGCTGATGCCCACCCCCAAAAAGCCTTTTCACCCATTTCGCAAAATTTTTCCATTTATCCTATTCAACGTTAGAATATAAGAACATAATGGCGACGGTGACGCCTTTTATTTAGCCATCGGATCGCATTTCTTATATCCATTTTGTTTTTATTCCACAACAATTTTTGTCCATCACAGTGAACAAAAGACAAAAGAAATTTTTTTTTTTTTTTTTTTTTCTAAATTCGACTTTTTTCCCAAAACAATTTTTTCTTTTCTTTTTCAAAAGTTTGTGGATGAATGGATGAACTTTCTTTTTGTGCACTCTTTTACCATTTTGAGTTTCGTGTGAACCTGCGAAAAGCATCAGGCTTTTTTCAAGATTGATAAATTGTCTTAGATGATGCAGTTGGAAACGTTTGCGAGAACATCATCTATTATTTATTATCAAAATCTTTTTATTTAATTCAAAAAAAAAAAATTGACGGTTGCTCAAACCTTTTGAGTTGTAGTCATTTATTAGAATATTAATATCTTAGTTCCAAACTTTCGTGACTTGTTATTCATTGAAATTATAACTTCAATTGTAATTTCAAATTATAAAATATTTTCAGAGTTAAATTAAAACGCGTCTAAACGGTTTTTACTCGTGCAGCTAAAGGCGTCTGTTCTTCTTAACATGAAATACTGGAAACAGGCAAAAATATCTGTTCCATCTAACAGATTTTATTATACATTTTAATCGAAAGTTTAATTTACCTGGTCATTCAAGTAGCGCCATAACTTGACGGATTTATATGTTTTTCAAGAGACGTGATCGTACACGTGCATGTTCAAAGCCACGTGGATCATATCCGCGCTGTCAGAATTCGACCATCACGAGTGTCGTCTGAAATTCGGCGAATCTCCCGACAACCAGAAGTCGGAGCCACTTCAAACCATTAACACAAAATGTATTTTCACTTTTTAGTAAACGAAAAATTCCGGAACGTCTCTTCTGGAGCCGAATGAGGGCATTTCGCAGTAAAAAAAAATGCATATTTCATCCTGTCGAAAAAAGTGTCCATCTTTATCGGTTCTCAAAAAATTCCATGTTTCTTTTTTTAATCTCAGTTACTTATCAAGACGTTGATTTCTTAATTAAAAAATTAAAATGTAATGAATTCATTATTAATCTAATATTATTTTTGTTGATTTCAAGGAAATGAAAAATAATAATATCTCAGCGAGGGCGCGTGTTAATTTTATCTAATCCGTGATGATAAAGACGTAAGATCAAATATTTGCCACGTGCATGGATGACGACAGGCAGGTGCCAAGAATAAGGGAGTCATTATATCATGGGCCGAATTTTCACCCACGCGCCAGCGGCGTTGAAAAATTGAATCAAACTTCGTGTTCCGGCAATAGCTTTGGGACTTGGCATAATTTTCACTTTGTATGTATCGAACGAGAGAAAAATTAAAATCTCTCCTTTTGACTAAAAGCTCGTCGAACAACTTGACGGCACAAACCAAACATATGTCCACGATCGATTTAAAATCATCGACCTCTATATAACATTATGAACAAAAGTATTTTCGCACTTTATACATTGTCACGTTCTCGTGTTCACACTTTGGTTCACTTTTCATCACATTTGACATCTAATTTAGCGAGAAATGAAAATAAGGGAGAGAGAACATGTTTCTTTTATTTATTCAACTTTTACAGATATTTTTTTTTTTTTTTTACTTTTTCTGATTATATTATATGATTGTTGATTGACTGTTGATTAAACAATCGTTCATAACAATAACGTTTTGTTAACAATGAAAATTAATCTTTCATTTTTGATTTGATTTTAAAGAATCTACATTACGTTTATCTATATTGTTGTATTTTTAATTTGTGTCATATTTTCATATATGGTTTAAGTTTTAAGATGGCGAAAATGTATGACGATCCATCCTCTTTTAATCCCATCCTCTGTGCAACTCTTTTTTTATATACCGTCCACCAATGTCAGAGTATAGAGACTCCCTGCTTTGAGATTTATTTTTAACTCTTCCGTGTGTATGTATGTATATAGGTATACACCAGCCGACGATCCGCACCTGCGAAACTTTTTCATTACATAATTAGATGCACTCGAGCTAAGCCTTTCATCTGGATAGGCCGGTCAGTATAAAAGGGGCGTGGCTCGTATTATATTTCTTAATCCTTTCACCTTATGTCAACTGATATAAATGCTGATGGCTTAATTGAGTGTTTAACCGGCCAATAAAAGTAATCATTACGTCTACCATTTCAATAACACTGTTTTAAAACCCGAAAATGATTGATGATGGAATATATAATAAGAAGTAGAAATAATCTATGCCAATGAATTGTTTTACCTTCCAATTAAAAGCGAAAGGGGTCAATTATAAGTACATTCTTATCAAATATTATCTAAACAATGTCTCATTAATCAAAATTTTGGATGGAAAATTTTTTATTATTTGTTTTTTAGTTTTTATATTTATTTTCAGAATTCGCGGAATAAAAAACGTTTAACGTCTCACCTACTCATATTTCCATGTTAATTACGTTTCCGACGATCAATGACATTAGGCTATAAGATAATGCGAAGTTGAAACCTCAAAGATTCAAGAAAAGAATAAAAAAATAATAAATTAAAAAAAATAAAATAAAAGACAGAAGATAGTTATAAATAAAAATATTTGATTTAAAAAATCGTTGTGTATATGTGTATATAGTTATATATATAGTTGTGTATGACTGAAATGAAAATCGATGAGTATTAAAAGTTTTGAACCGACAATAAACTCTAATTTCGGGGCAAATGATTTATGACCCCAAGATAATTGCTATCTCCGCGAGATTTTGAGGCTCTTTAAAATAATCCCCGTCGAATTACACAGCTCTTAATGGACCAACTATTAATCCCACTCTTTGTTCAACTTCTTTTCGCAAAAGTGCTTCGTGCAGGGATTTTTTGTTTCGCGCGCGATAATTTTTCATTGTGAAATTATGCTGTTTCATTCGTTGATCAACATTCTCATCGGGTCATAAAAGTTACAAGACAATGAAAAAAGTATAAGACAGAGGAAAAAAGGGAAGATATAAAATTGAACGAACCTTTTTGATTTGTTGTTTTTTTTTTTTTTTTTGTTTAAACGAGAAATGAAATTTGAATTCGTGAATTTTTCGTGATATAAAAAAATTGCTGTCATCGCGTATTTCAGATCATTATATAATATTCCGTCTGTGGGTCACACCCTAAGAAATAAGTTTCGTCCTTCGTTAATGTATCCCTTTTTCCTGAGCTCGCGCTTAAGTTCGCGCGCGGGGAATTAATTATTTAGGAGACAGAAATGGCGCATTCTGCCACGATCTGTCACTCCCTTGTATAGTGCCCTTTTTGCCCCCTCCCCCCGATTTTGTGTCCCCCGAGTCGCCAGTGACGCGAAATTGTGCGACCGACCCCAGGACGACGATATAATTATGGTCGATGGGCGGGTCGGACGAAACTCGCAGATTTCGCAAGTAGGGCTTCAAGTATTCATGTTTTCATTACCAAAACTCGCCGGGGTAGGGATTTTTATCTTACGTTAGCTGTTGCCACCCACACCCGACTCATCTTACCCGCGCCAACACCCAATATCACTTCGTAATTAAAGTGCTCTTAACTCTTGAAAAAATAATCATCACAAAAACGCCAGCCGCGCAGATGCCAACGTTCTACTATGAATTAATTATTACACGATTACATGAAACTATACCGCACATACTTCCCTTTCCTTTGGCCACATTCAATTTTTGCATGAATTTCTTTTCCTGATACGTGTTTTATATATCCGCATGTGATCCCTTCTTTCTTCGTCCATTTTTTTACGCTGATTCTATAAAACAAAAGTAAATTGAACTTATTGAAAACTGAACGGCGAATAATATCTTTTCTTTTGTTAAGGCAAAGGAGAGAGAGAGAGAGAGAGAGAGAGAGAGAGAGAGAGAGAGAGAGAGAGAGAGAGAGAGAGAGAGAGAGCCATTCAATAACACTAAAATCCACTTTCATCCACAATTTCGAACTCATCGGCGTTTGACTGAAGAAGAGAGAAATAAGAAATTAATTCCTTTTTACAGTTTCTCTCAGCTGGTTGAATATGTATAGCCACTGACAACAATCAGCGCGGACCGAACGCCGAGCTAATAATTAATTTCTGGTATACATATATAGATCGGACGATGGCTTTTTCATTTGTATAAGAAAGTTGGAGCTGTTTTAACAAAGTCCGTTATCTTCTCATTGTTCCTGCGACTTTGATTCCATTGTACAGAAAAGTTCCTCTTCCTCTCTATATATATACATATATATACGACGCATCAGGCCAGCGTTCCTCTCCCGGCCATTGTTTCCTACCACTTTTATACGTAAAATGGTCTCACAATTTATCTACCTAACGACTTTGTGAATTTTTTTGTAACGTCATCAAAAAGTCGCCAAATGAATCGTCCGTCTGTTTTTCATCTTGGCTCGGCGAAATGGAAATACGGCCATTGAAAATTCTGGAATTAAGATTTTCGACGTGGGCGGCGCGGTATTAACCGTTTCGCAGTGTTCTAAGGAGCAATTTTTGATGTCGGGTATAAAAGAAGGAGATAAAAAGGCTTTGTCCGTTATTTTGACTAATTTTGATCTCTCTCTTCTTTGGCGCATCCTTAGCAATGTATTTAAATTTGGCTCTTTCAACTCGAGCTGATTGCATATTGTGAAGGAAAAATTGTGCAGAGATGAAGTATAAAAGTGAAATACATTTTTGAACTGAGAAATTTGGGTTCTCGTGGAGTACATTTTTATGTGACCATTGCGTGAAATCCAAGTTATAAGGAATAACAGAGGGTCACGTGAAACACATTGATACTCTCTAACTATCGATCGTGGTCAGGGTGAAGCGTAAAGACGAAGGGTAGCTTATTGGTCAGTTGCAGTGCCCACCCCTCGTGTGGCCAGAGGGTTGGATAGAGCATAGGGGTAATATCGAAGGGTGTTTTAACTCTATACTAGAACACAGGGGGAATTCGCTGGTATATATATATCTACCATTTCCACAACACTTTTCTGAACTATGGCTATACTCGTTTTGTTCTTCTCATAAATTATATCCGCAAGGATTAATTCATTTTCATATCTTTCACTTAATTCAAACTAATTATTCATTTAATATATAAATGAACATATTTTTGTACTTCATCTTTCGTTTTCTTGTATGTACTATTATGTGTCATGTAACACATATGTATCATTTGTGTATCAGCAAATTGTTCAGATCTCAATCATGAAATAATAATGTTTAGCACAATTGTATTTCCAATCAACTTTCATTAAAAATATTTATGAAACAAAAAGTTGAAAGAGACGGGGTGTAATTGGAATTGGAAAAAAAAAAAGTTTGTTCGATATATAACCGCAACGGAGAATTAACTATCATTACAAAAAGAATGAGAATGGAAAATATTACTCACTTGTTGTGATGTATCATGCATGTGTCCGATTTTTTATTGTCGTAATTCGATGATGAATCATCAAAATTGCGCACGAGACAATTTGTTGGCCACACTCTGTGTGACATGTTCAATTAGGTCGCCCTTTCGAGTCAGAGAAATATTTGATAACGGTTTTCACAGTTTTCACGAAGATTGTTGGGACAAAAGTTTGGCGAAACCCGGGGATGGATTTCGGGGATCAAGATACACCTCAATAGTGCATTATTCTTGAACGCACAACTCTTCGACAGAGAAGTTATATGTATATATGTATAGCTATAACTATACCCGGCAAATTGTCGGAAAGACAAATTCCCGAATCGCGCCCGCGAAACCTGTCCTGAGCGCGGTGGCTTTTTTTTTTTAAATCATATATTAATGACGATAGAGTTACATTTTTATCAAGAAAAATGGACGGACAAGTTTCTCCTATGGTTTTCCAGAACGCGTCTAGTCATCGTCAACTAGTAAAATGCAAGGTTACAAATTTGAAACACACCTTTTGGCCCGGCGTCAAAATCTCGGAATTATAATAATTGCAGCATCATGTTTTCAGCCCTCTTGACGCCGCCGGTGGCGTTACCTGACGGCGTCGAAGTCACTTTGTTTTTTTTTTCTCCGACATTGCTTCGTGGAACCTCTCGTGATTAATTACGGTTGAAAAATTTTTCATATTCCAGAATCTGCTTTTTAAACCCTTGCAATATTAAGGCCGGTATAAGAAAAACTCCCATGAATCATTGAATTTATTGTTCGCGCGACCAGAATTCATTTTTTACAATAACAGAAAGGATACAATTTCCCATTGTTTCAGAAGGCCACCCTTTTTTGAATTATGGATCCAATGGTCATATGTTGGAAAAATAGTTTCTCCTCGCTTATGTTGTTCGACACTAATCATCATTTTATAATGTTCAGAAGACTTTCAAGTTTTTATTTATTTTTTTTTTTTAAACATTGGGAATACGGAAGACTTATTATGCGAAAAAACTTTAAAGTTAGAAAGCTTCGGCAATGAGATTAGGTCTGGGTATAAAAAAGAGCTATCAAATGTTAGGGACAAAATCGATCTGATTAGTTTTAGAGATCAGTTTAGTATAAATTGAATTAAAACAACAATGTTTCATTCAAAGGAATTAATATTTAAATCAAACCTCAAATTTGAGTCATTTATCATTGCAACCTGATCAAGAAAGTACCTGAAAATCATACACAATGTCAACCTGCTGAGCCCCATTGTATGGCAAAGGGTTGATTACACGAACGAATTGTACCCTTTTAGTACGGATACCTGCGGATATGATCTTGGCGTGAAAAAGGATGGAAGGGTTCGGTGTAATGGTTTCGGTTCTAACCCTCTCTATAACCCCATCCGAAAGCCCGATCCGTATAAGTTTGCGGTAAACACTTGTCCATAGTCACAGGTGCCGCGCGTTTTGTGCACAAACACTATATTATATTGGAATGTGACATGAAGGCGGGGCTTAAAATAAGACGGCCAATAGTAGCATAAAAAATTGTTTGTTATAAAGATATATATACAAGTACAAGTTGAAGTTATATACCGGTCAATCTGATTAAAATAACAGGTCAGCTTTTTATGAAGTATAAACGCAAAACCGTTTGTTATACTCACAACTGATAATTTGTGACAATAAGTGAATCATAAACGAAAGACCAATGCGGTCTTTTGGATGACCACATACAGTTGCTCCAATATGAATCGTTTTTCCCAAAAAAATTGCAACTCAGTCATGAGTGAAAAACGGGTCAGTTACCAAAAATGGGTCACTCCTTTTCCGTGTACTAAATTAGTTCGATCCAGATGGCTTCTGTCAGATCCCAATTGAAAGGCTTTTTCACGAGGCGCGACAGACGGGTTAGGAGACCCCTTTACAGGTGATCGTGACCTGCCGATACTCTTCAGCTATATTACATCCCAAGAGCTTTTAGCCCTTTGCGTTATTCCCATTAGAAAGACAGACGTGTTAACGTGGCACAAGTTTTCCATCGCATCGACAGGTTATGCGAATGTATGACTCCTTCCCTCACTTTTTCTGACGCGCGTTTAATGATCATTCGGACAGTTGATTATATGTAATGAAATTTAATGTTTCGCGAAAATTATTATTACTTGGATATGTGCGTGACAAACCCAAACATTTGTTGTCAGTGATCCGAATAATGGCAGGGGAGAAAACAGGATGTTTCGACAATTTTTAATATTATAATCTTTCTGGTGAACTATAACTATATGAACATCCTGGAATGATAAATAAAACTTGTCTGTCGAGAAATAAATTTGTTTGTCTATTTGCTTTTTTTTATAACAGTATCAAAAATTGAATATTTTTATTCATCCTTAATGAAATTAAAAATTAAGTTGTTGAAAACATTCGTTTTCTTTCCCTACAGTTAAAAGTTTAGGAATAAGAAGTAATTCGAAACGGAACATTATGGATAAAATAGTGAGAATTTCGTTATTATTTTTCATCTGCAAATGTTTTGTATCGAATATTTAAATTTGTTCCATGTTTTTATGAACTTTAGTTATACATAAATAATGAATACAAAATGAATAATGAAAAAGGAAATTATAAAGACAAGAATGAGTACAAAAGACGAGGGTCTACAAATTTGATCCATCTGAATTCTTTATTCGGTTTTAGATTTTACAAATTACGAAAATATTACGAACAAATTTTGCAACAGAGACATTCTGTATCATTATTTCTTTTTTTTTTTTTTTTTTTTTTTTTTTCTCAAGTCAACGATTTGTTATTCGTTAAAACTGAGGTAGCTCAATTAGCACTCACTTATTTTTTTATCGACACACAGCTGAAAGGTGGGAAAATACGCGTAAACGAATTTGAAGGGCATATATTGTTCGCTCGCGCCGCGCACGCGATCAGGTAGATGGAACGCGTCTAACGGTAGACTATAAAAACCCTAATCGAATAAGAAGAAGAAAAAAAAAACTTTATAGCAAAGGAAGTAAGCCACGAAGTTGGTGTACGTTATATATCGCCAGGACAAACAGCAACGATCGTTTTGTCGTTTGGAACGCGCGCGGAAATGAGTGGAATGAAAAAAGCGATTTATTACATCAAGCATCGCATTATTCAACGTTTCATTCATCAGCGACCAATGAGTTTTCTTCAATTCATCGTGTAACATTTTTGGTCATTTGACCGGCCGGCTGACGGGTTACGGTGGCAATTTTAATTACTTCCATAAGTCAGGACTTTTCTAAAAATATCAAACGGGGCAGAAGGCGCGTCTAAATTTGGAGGCCCAATTTTTGAATTAGATTTAGGGAGAGAGGCGAAAAGTTGTCTTGGACCCCATCACGTATGGCGTTGCCTTTATGTTGCCATTGATGTCCAGCCTGCCAAGTCGGGGGTCAAGGGGTTGGCCAGCTGCTGCTGGACAGTTGTGCAATCTGGAGGGTGAGAAAGGGCGCGGCGGGCAATGGTTTGAAAGAGTGCCTGGACATGGGAAGAAAAATAGGAGGTGCAACGGACCGTCGTCACACTACACCAGAAAGAGACGATTTCAATCCTCTCTTTCCTTTTCTCGTTGTGCAATATTTGTATCATTGTTCGAGCTTAATAGCATGAAACGTGGACGCACATTTTATTGTCGCTACATAAATACATAGAAACCACGAGAAAAACATCCTATATATATACATTATATGAACTCTGATTTATTATTTCGTCGCCATCACGAGAATTTGAAATTTCGATCAGCTTCAGGACGATTTATTTGTTTTGTTTTTGGGTTATTTATTGTTTCGTCGTCTTATCTCGATGTCAAAGCAGACGCGACGGTTTTAATTGATCAAGCTTGTGTATATATGTGTATTCCCCAGCGACCTAGGTGCTGCAGTAGTCATTTGGACAGCGATGCAGCGCGTTGTGTTTCCTTAAACCGGTCAACACGTGTTGCGAAAGATAATGTCCCGAGGAGGTGCCCGCCGGAATGTCAACTAGGTCCTCTCATTAATTTGCCACGTTCGCACCTTCGTCGCGTTATCTCGAGCTCGTGAGTTACGAGCTCCACGAATTTTTTTTTTTTCGTTTCTCTTCTCGAGATGATGACAGGAAGCGAGTTACGGGCTCATGCTCACGAACAAGTTACATCACGTTTGATTTACCGCGACTGAGATGCTTCCTCAATCTAAACGGAAATGCCATACGTTTATATTTTATTCAATCAAAGCGGTTTGTTTATGCAACAAATGAATCCCCTGAAATCATTTTATGATCATTCCGGGCGCCATTTTGAAATCACTCCAACCCACCATCTTCTTATGTTGCGTCATGCACTGTGCAAAGGGTGGGCTACTCTCAAACCCCATTTCACCCTTTCGCTGAAAGGCGTAGCGAAAGGGTGAAGTGTATATTCTTACTTTGCCGCGTCAATCTGATACTTTATTGGGCGGTTCGCTCGGCCTACCACACCGTGCCTAACTCGATATCAACGAGTTGCGTCAAACCCCTTTCGTTTTTCGGTTTACTACGAAAAAAAAAAAAAAAAAAAGGAACGAACCGTCCATTGTAGACACGTTTATGAAATCATTGTTTATGAAATCATTTTTGTGGCCAAATCAGCCGCAGAATTAATTTCTGTCAAAATGATATTTCATCATCTCTTTATTAAATCAAGTTTTTTTTTTTTTGATTTTTATGTGAACCTCTCATATTGAGGATCGTACATAATAAATAATGTATACGGTCGTTGAAATACATTCAACTTAATCTCCTTGCGCAATTAAGCACCAAACTGGAAGCTGCTTTGATCGCATTTTATGTATCGTAAAATTGAAATAACCGCGAGAGTGACCTTTAATGTGTAGATGTATATATATATATATATATATATTTCAGTATCGTATAACTTAAGAGAGCATTTATTGCACAACGATGGCGTTAATATGCAATGATGAAGATCGTAAAATAACCGGAAACTGATGATAGTACTGATGAAATTAAGAGTATTGTAAAAAGGTTGAGGAGGAAAACGGTGATCGATTGGCAGTCGCTAACTGGACTCGTGGAAGGAGTAACGAGGATGAATGGACTGGGAATAAAAGCGAAATCAAAATGGCAGTCCGAAGCTCGATGGTGATCGAGTATACAAGGAAGAATAATTGGCCGCTGCGTCCAGTGACATTCTTTTGCAACGGACAGCCGGTTCGGCCGATCATGTGACGTGTCCGAATGCACACCCCATGTAATTAAAATACCGACAGATTGCAGCAATCATTTTGTGATGTCCTGATAAATAGAATGCATACAAATGTTCACCAATTTGAAGTATAACGTTGAGTTAAAGGGTTAGGATGAAATTGTTTTGAACTAATTTGAAAGGAAACAAGTTGTGGAGATCTGTTGTAAAAAATGACGACAAGCGTGCGGACAGAATAGGATCCTTGATGCGGTGAAGAAACACTAATTCAGAGTTGACGCGCGAAGAGGAGATGAGTCCGTCGCTCGACACACCACGTGTCGCACACTGTGCGTCACACGAAGGATAAAAATCTCGGATATTTTATCCCCTCGTAAAATTGCTTCTCACCCCGTGTGCGTCTTTATCCATCTACTCCTGTGGCCATTGGTCGTATCCTTAAACGACTTTACGCCAACTCATAAATAAATTTCACCTCTTTGTGTTGTTGCACAAAAGTCGATGAAAAAACTTCCTTCTAACCCTCAAAATATTGTCGCCGATGAATTATTTTAAAACCACGTAATTTTATTAGACGTTTGCCAAACAACAAATTGGTCCAAAAAAAAAACAAAAAAAAAAAATTATTTGACAAAAAAAACGAAAAAAAAGCAGAATTATCAGTCCAACACATTGATTATTTTTAATTTTGTTTGTTCTTTTTTTTTTTTTTTTTTTTTTGGACCAATTTGTTGTTTGGTTTTTTTGGTTCGGTAATTAAGGGAAAGTGAAAAATTTGACAACCACAAAGAAATAGCGAGATGGATGTGAAAAGAAAAAATAAAGAAACCTTGGTCGCGTGCCGACTAAAAATAATCATAAACGCCCCGTGCCATACACTCTCTATTGCCTGCCACTCACGCTAGCTTCCTCTAATAAAAAATAATTAAAAAGTTCCGAGCCTCGTAAACGTACCCGTTGACGAGCCAACAACCTTCACGTCGATAATTATTTTCACCACGCCTCCTGCGTTAACAGTCAAAAGAAATGAACGAGTTGGGTCAATTTATTATGGCCATAAATTTGTATCATGCAATACACTTTATTTTTATTCAATTTTCGATTTCATCAGAATATTTGATAATGCTTAATGAATCGAACAGCCGAAAGAATAACCAATCGACTTAAATTTTTCATCTGAAATATTAAATACTTTTAACTTCCCCTCGTACATTAAAAAAAAAAAAAAAAAAAAAAAAAAAAAAAAAACAAGAAAAAAAAAAAAAAATAAATAAACAAAACTTAAAAAAATCTATTTTCTTAAAAATCCTATATCACTTAGCGCAAGCGTGTCGCCCTAAAAACTCTGGATATTTCCAGCTTTTTAAAAAAACACGCATTCGCTACGCTCGAGGTTTCATTCTCTTCAGAATAATGCCGTATACTGAGAATTTTGAGCTCGGTAACGAGCGACAGAGATGCACTCATTCTCTGCCAGTCGAACGAAACGCGACAGAAAAAAGGTTAACACATCTGCGTACGGACGCGACCAAGTGGTGCGTTTTTTCACTTAGCTTTGCCCCGCTTTCTCATTTTTCCTAACTTTTTATTATTATTTTTTTTTCTCATCGCACCTATATGTAGCTAACTGCAGTGTATCGCATACGCGGTGATAAAACTTCGATCCAACCATTGGATGAAAAGCAAAAAAAAAAAAAATGATGCGAAACGAAAGAGGTGACAACTGATGAGTGATTTAATTTTTGTCGACCAAAAAAGAGAAATAAAATGAAACCGACAATATTTATGATCGACTGATTGTTTTTATAAGCAAAGAATGGTTATAAAATGTTATATCGTTTGAAATGAAAATGTGTGTGCAGATGACCCAATTGGCATTTCTAAACTCGCTGGTAATTCAAAACCAAAGGTCTTAGCTGCCATACCTGAATCTATATTCTCTATAATAAAGGCGGTGGTTTATTTTTGAGCAGATGTAATCCGGAGAGTGTACTCGCTCGTGCGGTCTCTCGAACGTATTGCCAAACAGCGCCGATAGATGCTGAGCCAGGATGAGGATAAAAAAAACTTAGCGCGCACGTACGACTGAGGGAGCGAAGAAAGATTAAGGTGAAAGAGAGAGATACGGATAAGGTGTGATGGGGCGAGCCGCCCAAGCGATGAAAAACGCTGCTGTAGCTCGTGTTGAGCACGCGTCGATGGTGCCAAAAAGACAAGACTCCTCTTACGATCAAGACAACTCTTCTAGCACTCGGTCAAATGAGAGCTTGCTGAATACAATGTTTCCATTATAACCTGGAAGGAATTGATGACTCCCGATTATTTATGACTTTTTTCAGATTGAATATCATTATATCTATAGACTTTTTTTTTCTCCCTTCTCCTTTCCTCTATACTCATTTGTCTCGTGGTTTTTAGTCGGAAATAAATTGTCCCGTAATCTTCGGGATGAGTTTCATTTTTGTTTATCTGCAAAAATACCAGATACGACTTAATCAATTTTTTTTGAACCGAGATGATATATTCAGTTTTTTCATGATTCATTTAATCAAGCCTTTCAATTTTGTCGTCACAGACTCATCGATCGGCGTCATCGTACATTTATTTTTTTTATTTTCTACAATTTTATTTATTTATTTTTTTTTTGCTGACAATTTTTTTATTTTTGTTTATTGGTTAGTGTTAGAAAGAACATATACAGAGATGGTAGCAAAAAAGTATACGCGAAAATCAAAGACGATATGCGAACGAAATAACACACACGGCAGTTCGAGTGACGTATCGAATGTAGAAGCATCGAGACTTCCGTACAGCACACCTTTTGTACGCACCGGTCCCTGTCATTTCTCGCTTCTCCTTACGGTGGCAGCTATCATTGTAGCGAACAAAACGAGTTGACAAAACATGACAATCCACTGGACCCGATATTCCTCGTGGGTGGAAAATCGAAATAGCGCGTCTATCTATTTTGGATATAATAAAAAGGCACACAGCAGAAAAAGGGCTCCTAGACAAACATTGTATACATCTTGACAAGAGTTGCATTTTCGTCCGAGCTTTACTTATTACCGAATTTTTCGTTCGGTTATAGATTTTGATTCAGTTGTGGTTTTTTGATGGCACCGAATTCAACCCACGATTGTTCGTTCGAACAAAAAAAAAACAAAATGAAAAAAAATATATACATGCACAGAATATCATAAAAAAAGGAAATAAAAGATAAAGGCAAAGGAAGAGAAAATGAGGGATGCACATTTTGTAGTTGTGCTCTTGCGCTAGAAATTTGGAGCTGTTTGAAATTCAAAAAGCGGCTGAGGAGGCAAAGTTAAGAAAAACTGATGTACAATGAAAAAAAAGAATAGAAACATTTTTGAAAAAGAATAGAAACAATAAACGGGGGTCGAGCTACATTTTTACGGGGTCGCAACTGCAATTTACCGAGAAAAACACTTTGCATTGTTAGCCGCTAAAACTAGACGAGGAAAAAGGTCGAGAGAAAATGTTGTCTACAAAGTATATAATTCAGCCTCGCTGAAAAGTCAGTGCGTATTTTTTTCGGTGCACTTTCGACTCTTTGACCGTTCGCGCATTTGCATGACCCATCATCGACGGAACAGTTTATGGCTTATACAGCTCGAGACATACCTTGAGGAATTGTCAAGTTCAAAACCTTTTTGAGGTACGTGCACTGTTCTTCACTTTCTCCTTTTAGTTGATGCTTTTTGCAGCCCGAGTTGTCCACATTCAATCCCGATTTGAGGCGTGAAAAAAAGGACCATTTTCCACAGAAAATGGACCACACATAAATAGTGACGTAAATTGAAGAATAAAAAAAATCTGTCCTTTATTTTTTTCAGAGCAGTTATTGGACCATCTTTGAGATGAGCTTGCATTCAAATTACACGTTTCAACTTCAGAAATTCGTCGCCTGTTGGAAATGTTGTTTATGGCGTTGATTGTTTCTTTGTTTTGTCTTGTTTTATAATTCTGTCTACAACAAATTGTCCAAAAATTTTGACTTTATTATTGTATTCGGTTGGAACGATATATTTTTGGTTGCAAATGGTTTGAAAATATTGAACATGTGGATGTACTGTTGGTAATAGGGTTATTTTTTAAGGGATTTTCTGCTTAGTTTTGTGCAGTAAGAGGAGAGTCAACAAAAGAGTGAACCAAAGTTTGATATGAAAAGAGCAATAAATGGCTATATGAAATCCCTTATGAAACACACTAAATCTCTTCGAAGAACCGTCACATTAGTTCGAAGATTACGTCACAAGGGTTATACGTCAAATCATGAAGCCGTCAATCCCAGAGGAAATGCAGATAATTCTTGCTGTTGTGCAGATATCCATTATTCATATAACAAATAAACATCAAAACCATGAGATTTTTCATGTACAAAATCTTTCATCGATAAATCATCATTTTTATCATACTTAATTGAAGGAAACTTATTTTCTTCAGTGAAGGATTAATAATAACAAAACAAATTTGAAAGAACTAAAAGTTCAAGATGTTTGTCAAATCTTGGTTTCAAAACATTTCAAGTTGAAATGATTTTAATGGAATATTTTGAACCTGAGATATAATTGGTTTGAATAATTTCGTAACGAAAATGTGAAGCGAAGGGAAAAAAAGAACAGTTGTTTCCATTAATAGATCTAGTTAGAAAATTAAAATCGCTATGAGAAATAGAAGCATTTACGAGTAGAAATTTTTGGGACTTTTGTTTCGTGACCATTTGATAATCTATCTCGGGTGCCATCCGAGTGAAAAACTTGTTCTGTGTTGCAGCGCTTTTCCATGTCCGATGAAGGCCCACAAATCATGTCGCAAAATCAAACATTTCGTGGCACATCGTTGGGACAAAAGTGATCCAGATTTCCACGCCTGTTAACGCAAGCTGAGGAGATGAATGGCCGCAGTTGAGTCGTGACGACGCTTCGGTTATAGTATATGGTTCTGTGTTCTAAAAGCACAACATGCTACGATTGTTTCAAACTGTCCCTCGCAATAGATCTCTCCTCCCTGTCAGATCTTCCGCTAATTTTGCTGCGGTTCAAATGTTTTTCTATTACATTTTTTCTATGTTTTTCTTTTTCCTTTTTTTTTCTTTTTTCAAATTACCTGGCCCTTGTCATCTTGACCGCTTTGACCATTTTCTCATACCAAAATTATTTTTATGAAACTTAATTTGTTGAATCTACATATCTATAAAACTAATTTATTATTTGACATCAATGTTTTGTTGTTCAAATATGAACTAAATTCAATAACAAAAAATTGAATTTTTGATATTACAACTTTGTTCAATTGAAAAAAAAAAGTTTACGTCCATGATTTTCTTTTCCAGCTAATTCAAACTTTCATTGGAACATTTTAGAGGGAACATTTTGTCTCGTGTAATGTGAAAACAAAAAACGAGCCATAAAATAGTAGTACAAAATTGAAAAAAATATGATCACGTCATAAATAAATTTCACGAGATGCGTTTTCTACTTTTCTGATGATTGTCAAGTTTGTATATATTAGCCCTCTTCTACCTTTTTCTTCAAGTTTTAAAAAGCGGTCCGTCTGGTCACTGGTGCTTACTTCAAGCGATTGGGAAAACCGAAATACAAACACAGTGAAAAAGGTTGACTGGCTTCGCACAGTGTTTTTTAAGGAAATAAGAGATAAGCTAAGCGACTTTAAAACCAAGGCGGAACGCTTTTCACATTATATTAATTTGTCGGAAAAATGTGTATTTAACTTCGACGCCAGTTTTTTTTGAGGCTTTGTCTGCGGATATCAGATAAGTCAAAAAGGAAAAGTTTTTTTTTTTTTAAGAAAGCTATGTTTTTTTTTGAGAAACTTAAGATTGCGGTGGATAAAGTTAATTGCAGTTAGTTAGGATTTTAATGGAATAACAACGCGATAAGTCAACCCTTCTTCATGTTTTTTTTTTCGTGACAACTTCTGAGTTAAAAAAAAAGAATAATTTTCAGTTTCAGTTAACAATAAAATGTCAACGTGAAAACGCCTTTTTTCATACGGCTAATGATTTTTCATTCAACGAATTGTGAAATCGACTCCTTTGTTGTTTAATATTATTCACATTAGGCAACCGATATTTCATTAGAAACATTGGAAATAAAAGAGTTTGTCAAGTCAAGATCGTTTGAAATAGTTGTGAGAGAGAAAACGGATACAATGAGGTCTTTGAAAAGCGCTACGACATAAATGGAACATGCCGATGAATTCAAAGGATTATATTGGTCATTTATGCGTGACTCCTGGAAAAACGTGTCGGTGACTTTTGTTATACGTTTTGCTAAACGATTGTGATTATTCAGTGGTCAGTTTACAATACACAATAAAATTTACATTCAAATTTTTTGAATGTTTTGACATGATATGAATGTAACCACATGGGCGTACAATTTTCATCCGAGTTGGAATTTGCGTTTAATAATATTTTTTGTATTCAATTTTGAATGTAAATATTTTTTACTATTACTGATGTCTGCATCAAAATAATTTTGTTTTGAACATTTATGCAACGCCCTTTCGGCCACACAGAAGAGTATTAAGTCGTCGAGGATGATGCTATCTTCGCATCGGCCCTTTTTGCAGAAGCTGGGGAACTTGAAAAAAGGCGAGTGCGGTTTCGGGTCATTTTCTTTTTTAAGAATCATCATTTACCAACTTCCCACGGCACACAGGTAGCCCGCCTCCGAGACCCCAGATTTTATTTCACAATTAACAAATACAAGGTTACATAACTCACGATCTCAAGTTGACCACTGCGTACACCGATCGACTTGCAAAAAAAGATGAAAGGTCGCTCGGTGGACCAGATGGGCTTGGCTCATCGAAAAATGCGAGTTTCTTTGTCGATGTTTTCAATTCATTTTTTTTTGTCATCTTTTCAATACTATATTTCAATGGTATAACTAAATGAGAAATTCATAAATTTGCATACAAAAATGTTCATTTTCAATTAAATTGATTTACAAATTATATTTGATATTAAACATTTCGTTTCTTAGATCAGAAATCTAAATTTCTGATCCGTACATTTGAAATTCGCGTACAAGCCAACATCGCGGAAAATCATATCTTTTCAGACGTGTTGAACAGGTAGAGATTCCCACGCTATTGCAAAAACATATCGATGCAATACGACTGATCCGACGGTTCACAATCATTTTGATGCAACCTGACGTTTTTTCGAACAAAGTATATAGTGAATGAGCTGTGACATTATGTCCTCTACCCTTTCAAAAGAATCTATTTTTCGAAATAAATACCCATTAAATGACCCCACCTCAAATACTTTTCGTGTGTTCGCAAATAACACTGCACATTGATGGAAACTAATTAAAATCATATTTCACGAGAATAAAAAAAAAATAAATAAAAAAAAGAAATAATAAAAAAATCATTATACATTTTTATAACCAAATTTGATGATCATCATTTATCATAATTTGACAAATAATTATAAATGTTATATTAGTCATCAGAATTTGCATTATTTGGCGTTGTTTATATCCAAATTTCATGTAAATTTTTCGTGATGTGAGAAATAAATGTGATCAGATAGAAATTGATGGCATCTGAATTTGAAGAAAAAGAAGCTCCACAAAAGGAATCGTATCAAAATTACGTACATCTCCGAAAATATTTTCCATTTATTCAAAATACTCCCACGAAGGATTTTTTTGTGTCGAAAACGATGAAAACGAGTCTTCAGTCCGGCATGACTGATCGGTTAAGGTGGGTGACAAAGGCTCCACGCAACCCTTGCCAGGTAAGGATGCAATCTCATATACGATTATCTGGTACGGACAAAATCGCTCTTATGTAAACGACTATTCAAATATTAAATCGGATACCTGCCGACGGTCCTGAGAAAAATCGGGACTCTCTTTGATCGAAAAAACGCAATTTTGGAAAAAAGGGCCCCCGTTCTATTATTACGCGTGTGTAACCGGAACGTCGCGCCTATGACCGTGGGACCACTTGACCGCGCGACCTCTATCGCTCCCTCATCGTGTGTGTACCCAAAGTCGATCCCATACTTCCTCATCCGCGACCCTATTCATTTGAATAGACTCTCCTATAGAGCTGGATCAGTTCCTACCTATATATAACATAGCAGACAAAAATCAAAACCGTTCAAAAAATGTTGGCATATCACGGACATTAAACAAAATGATCATACAAATTTTATCTTGCTCAATTTTGCGATCGTTCGAAATAAATGAACAAATTGGAGGTACAATTTTTGTTATTCAAAATATGACAGCAGAGTTTTGTCAAATTCATCCACTAGACAGAAAAATAGTTGTGCAAAATCTAGGATACGCATCGAAATGAAATTTGGTAGAAGAATGTGAAATTTGGTGGAGCAGTTGTTGAGTTTTTCACACGGTGCGTGTCATGTGTTGCTGGACCTGCTGTGCCACCCTCTCGTGTTCTCTCGACTCTTATATACAATTTCTCAGCAAAGGGATGCATTGCGTGTCTTGACACAAAAATGCACCTTCTTTATGCAGATGTGCTGTCAATAATAATTTGATCCTTTTGTGAAAATAAATAGCCTCAAATATTTTTAAATTATTTCGGAAATTAGGTGTCGGGTTGAGCATCGATACTCTTTTTCGGTAGCATTTGTTAACTTGGGAAACCTATCTATTTGTCTTACTTTTTGTTCTGTGTTATTCTTGTTCATTTTGGATCTTTTCCCACAAGTTTAATATCACTAATGAGAGATCAGTCACAAAAATTATACATGGGGAGAATTATTATTTTATATATGTATATACCATGTTCGAAAGAACTTTTGCGTACTGTTAGTGAAATGACCCGTTTCGAAAGTAAACATGCACGATTCTCACATTATGGTACCGGATATTACAATTTGTTTGATTTGACCGAATTTTGGCCACTTTTCTTTTCTTTGAGTAACCTCATATTATTGAAATGGAAGACGGATGTCCGTTCTTTAGATAGGAATTTGAAACTTTTAAAATATAAATGATCGTTTATGTTGTCTTGACTTACTTGAAATAAATCACAATAAAGTAGCCATGTAGTCAATTTCCAATGACAGAATTGTATTTTAATAAGCAGTAAGTATAAATTAAATACTTTTGAAATTAAAAAGAAACAAATACCATCTATAACTGCGATGTCATATATAATGGCGGATGAAAATTGGTTGTTTCATCATTATCTGAATCCAAATTTAACACTCAGTTTAGAACAAGTTATCCCTTCTATTCGAAGCACGTAATTTCTGTGTCAGGCACGTGCCACAACATATGCGAATCCATCGGCTATTTCGCGTATCTTATTAGAGGTAATATTATGTTCTCACGATCACCTTATCCTGACATTGTTACTATCTATTTATTTTTCACCCCATTTCACGCTCATCAAATGACCAGTTATGAAAAAAAAAAAAATTGTTTTTAAATGTTCAAAATTTATCAACTTTTGTAAGACTACTTTTGTAAATCAACTTGTTTAATCATGAGTTATTTCAATCTGAATAATCTTGTCTGTTCGAACCACTCGTGAAATTCGATTAAGCGAAACAAAAGAGGTAACAGACTTTTTTTTGTTATCCGAATGGTGGCTAAACGGGGATATTCATCATGGCCTATTAAAGGGTTACCATGTCTACCGCCGTGCCACCTGTTCACATCAACGATATGTGCGAGCCGAAGTGTCGACACCGATGAATGTGGACTGAAATTAGGACCAAATCGATCGCGAGCTTTTTTTTTTCATACACTATACTTAAGCCATTGTCGATTGGCTGTTACTCATGTAATTGATACCATTCTAACTTTAATTGCAGCATTCCGATCAAATATAGCTGTTCCATTTTTTGTGTGTCATCAGATATAACCGGTTATTGATAAAATTAAAATACATTTGCAATATAAAGTTCTCACAGTCTCTAATAGAAATATATACCTCTACTACATATAAAATACGATTTAACTTTATTTATAGACAAAAACAATTCATTTAATTTTGATTTAACAAACTTTAACCACTTACTAATAATTAATTACTTACTTATTGATAAATTATTAATTTACTTACCTATCCTTATTTTCAGATTATACATTTAATGATTCGCACGAGGGAAATGATTCATCCGATGATAATTCGAAGAAAAACTCAAGAGTTACTATACCTAAGCAATCTTCTACTGTTTATATGAAGAAATATACTAAAAGCTACAGCAGGTGCCAATCTACAAACGAACTCTTGTTGGAAAAATAACATCGTCCGCTTTTTTTCCGCAGCGCGTGGTGATTTATTTACAAAGTCCACGCGCTTTGTAGGAAATGAATGTGTGAGTATTTGTATAAACTACATTCTAAAATACATGTAAAATTAGTCTGAAATAAAAGGAAACACAACTCAAACAGAGATCTATGACAAATCTCAAACAAGCAAACTTTGTAATCAATTAGAAAATAATTTTTGCTCTCTAATTTTCTTCAAAGAGCTTCTATAAATGAAATCTCATCAAATTGACATGTATGTATCCATCACAACTTTAAGTATACCGTGATGTTTTACCGTCACAAAAATACTTAGATCAGTGATAAACGGCATAGCGATGTTATTAGAAAGTTGCACTTTAAAATGTGTATATTGCAATAACAGCTGGATTCAACAACACCTGCCTTGTAATCTTTCTTGGCACCCTTACACGACGTTGTATAAACATTGCTACAGATAATTTGAAAAAAAAAAAAAAAAAATGTTGTCAAACACAATTTGACTGGTCTTGGTATATGGAAATGTGTTATGTGATAAATACCCTTGATGATTTCAAGACAGATGTATCAAATGAATTAGAATGAGTGAAAGCAAAAATTGTTATATGTTTGTACGTCAGATCTCTTGAGTGCATGTTGGCATTGAATAACTTTAATATTTGATGTCTTCTGTTTGAGAAGAATTCGCGGATAGCCAATATATAGTTTAATAGATATAGAAGATGATATCATCAGGTATCGTGAAAAGCTCGATAAATCTTATATCTTTTGACATATAGAATTTCTGTTGTCAGGGTTTATTGATTACGTATGTAATCTAATGCACCCTGCGTCTGGTATACCGTACGGTCTAATTGACCAAGGTATATCTATGACACATGTGCTGTTATCAAATCAGATGATATGGTGTACAATGAAATGAACACAAATTTGAATACAAATGTTAAATTGAATTTCATTCAAATTAAAATGTTCAAGATTTGATTGGTGGATTGATGTTGAGTGTTTATGATTGTTTGATATGTTCCCAGTTTGTTCCCTCTGTGGCAGTTGTAAAGAAAGTAAAAACATGAAGTGGTTATATGAACACGTTTATTTCAAAGCAAACATCACTTGTTATCGATACGATTTCAGTATATCCAAGTTTGCTTGAACAAAGATAATGCCAAAGTCAATAAATTCGATACTTCACTTTATATATACACGTATTTATATATTATATATAAGATAAAATTTTAAACTCTTTTGATCTACTCTATCAGCTGATATGATTTTATTTTCCATACACCCGTCAGGACTCTGTACTTATCTGGTACAATAAGCTTCGTCGACCTATCTGAGTATGATATCTCTCAAAATAAGATATAATCATGGAAAAGTATATCACTCCATTAGCAAAATGTATCTTACAATTGTTGTATTTAATCTTTATACAAACGTCGTCAAACTTGTTGTTTTTAATTGTATTGAACATGAATTGATGTGTTGGGACAACAAATGTCTCGTTGAACGAATCAAATTGTATGGCGAGTTGCAAAGTCGGGGCTCGTTCCATTTAACGAGAATAATAAATGATAAAATTTATCGCGCGTCCCTGTGTTTGCATGAGCGCGTCCGGGTCCACTCAGTGTAGGCGGATTAACGGGGCAACTGTGCGACAAAAACCGCGGACTAAATAATCTTGATCGTGTTTCACGAGCTGCCACCTCCGAAAGGCACGAGTGTTTCCATTAGCGAGCGGCGTCGTTTCTTCTCGTCAGAATAAGTTTTTCCGGGCGGATTTCTTGACGACACAAAACGCACGCGGCCTACCTTTCGTCCGACACATAAAAAGGGTTCGGCAATCGGCCTCTTTGAGAATGCGATTACATCATAAAAGAGAGGCGCCATTTTTTTTTCTCTCTCTCTCTCTCTCTTTCAACACCAAAAGCAAAGCCGTTTCACGCCTTGAAGGGTTCGTCTTAAATGCGAAGATAAATGCGGATATCAATTTTGGGACGCGCGAGCACGTAAATACTAACAATGGCGCCGTTCAACCGAGTTTTCGTCTTCCCTTTCATTATACTTGGTCGAAAATACGCTTCGAATACGGATTATGACCGTCATGATTCTAACACTACTATGTATTTATATTACGAGCTGATGACAATGTCCTTGTTTGGATATACTATACCAGAAAAGAATTTCGCAGGTAAATTCGGTGGATTCTATCTTTATCAGAGACAAACAAATAGTTAAGAAAAAAATAAATAATCATCCAGATTTGTAATCAAGGGAAAATACAAATGTAATATAGTTAACAAACTTTGGAAGAGTTTAATCTTTTTTTTGAAAGTGACGCTCGCTATGGAATTCGTTTTACGAGAGAACATATACTTTTATACGCACATCATCTGGAAGTACTTTTCGTTTGATTTGGGAAGAAAAATGCTGTGTATTTTTTTGTCCAACGCCTTTTTGAAGTCAAGAAAAAAGAGAGAAAAAAATCATGAGAACTAATGTCTCTGAAACGCATCGCACATTGCTACACTATAGGATCCATAAACATGTTTCGAATATGCTTTTGAAGAGGAATCTGCTGCTCTCCTGGGGCATATCTCTATAGCTTTTCGAATCTCCAGCCACGCACTTCCTGCACACACATTTCACGCCGATTGTGGTTGGCCATAGTTTGTTCTCGTAATATTGACGAATTGTTTCCGTCGCCTACATGTTCGTTTGTCTGTATTGTCCCGCTCGTTTACGATTTAATCAAGTTTTTTTTTTTTTTTTCTTCAACCGATTTTTCGAAACCGCCTGTATGGCCGTGACGTGAAATCGAATAAGAAAAAAAAAAAAGGTGATTTCAATGGTAATCATTCGGATTCCTCAATCGGTTCTCGAATTATGATTCATAATTTTGGCTTTTATTGCCGGTGAAAAACAAACGTTTCCAAGAATGGCAACAGATTTTCGAACTCTTTCTTGTCAAACTTTGACTTTTTATATTTCATGGATATTAAGTCCAATCGTGAGTTGGAAAAATATTTGGTAGAAGGACCCGGCGGTTCCCAACAACAAAAGCGGGGTGGCGCTTGACAATGATGGACATTATGCATTTGTTTTTGATCTCGGTGATCTACCTCCGGCAAGGGTTGTGCTGTGTTGTTTGCATTCCAAAAGTGACACAACAACCATTATGCTGAAAAATTCTATTCCTATTCGAGTATCCTCATGATTAAAGAAAAAAAAAAAAAAGAAGCTTCTGTAAGAAGGTTTGAACATTTTGTTAGATCGGTTTGATTTTGTTAGAAAAGATGTGTAGGTAAGATGACACTGTGCGGAGAAAAGTGATCAGGCCTTGCGCGACACTTCGGGACAAGTGAAAGCAAGTAGATCGGAAAAACAAAGTGCAAGATGAAAAGAAAAAATGGAAGGAGACACTATATGTTATATAGAAAGCCAGTCGTGAATCTTAAGTTGGGAACGTGATCGGAATACGAGTCCGTTTTTCGGACTGCTTTGAGGATGGACAGCTCTATAAATGCGCGCATGTGGATGGGCGACATGCACTGGCTCGGACGACGTCGCAACATCTGTTTGTGACTGCCAACAGGCCGCACGCGCACTTACGCAACTGTTGACGGGGATGCGTACTCAAAAAAATTACACGATATAACTGCCAGCAGTTATGAGCTCTCGGGGGGAAAATTTTAATTGACCTGCTTACAATGTTGGAGAATGTACAATATGTTTTTGAATTGAACAAAACTATTCATTACGTTAACCCTTCTTCGGCCCTTTGTATATCATCAACGGTCAGGTGAGTCTATTGGACTCATATTTATACGACTTTTTACCCCAATGAAATAATGTTTGATAAACAACGATTTTTAGCTTAGTAATATTATATTCATATCTCATTAGCTGTTGTCACCAAACTTCGTTAATTATAGACAAAACAAAAGGCACAAAATAATAAAAATGAAATGTTAAATGAAAGAAATAATATTTTCTATTTGATTAGATTGTTTTTAATGGGCTAGATAAATTTGATACAAATGGCGTTTTCGGTTGAAAAAGATAAATTGTGAGGGAAAGGATAAAGCTGGACTTTTATCTACATTTTCTTTATTTACCGATAAACTGGTGCCATATGTTGGGTTACAAATATCCCTTTTTTTTATTATTGCGATTAATAGCGTGCCGTTCAAAAACAATTTCCTAGAAATAAATTATTCAAATTAGGTCATCTGTTATAAGTGGCCAAAATCATGATTGTATAAGAGATAAAATGTTATATCGTTGAATGATATATTGGTTCCACAGTGTTTCCGATGAACTGTACATTTGTTTTTCTCATCAAAAATCTGTATTTTCAGTTGCAAATCAATTGCTCATCATCGGATGCTGCTGGACACGATCGATGTACACTTTTGGCCTGTCAATCTTTCTTTTGTGGCGACGTTTTGAGACGACGAGAGATATTAACATATGGCGGAAACCAAACCGCCTGTGCTTCACGTAAGTACATCCGATAAAATGAAACCACTTGTTTGCTTCTTCCTCTTGAAGAGGCAAACGTGTTGCTCTCTACAACTGCACTATGTGATTTGTACAAAAAAAAAAAATCGTGTCACTTCTAACGGAGAAGGCAAAAGCCATCCCATGTTTCACGTGATAAGTACAACACATAATTTTGGAACGAGCGCGTTTTATGACGCACCGTTACGACGTGCTTTCCACAAAGAAATATATTGATCCCGTTTTGAGTTTCCTTATCAAAATTTCCGGTTGTCGAGAAGACGCGACGAGATACACGAAAACAATGTCCTTGGTTTTATATTCAATATTTTGAGAAGATGACTCGTTTTTGAAGTGTTTTGACGTACGTTCTAACGGCAGATGGGAAAACATTTGATTCTATTTGCTATCTTATCGCATACATTTTTCCTTCCATCGGACCAGACTTTTTGTTTTTGACTAAGCATTTGTTTGAACATTTTTGAACGTTTTGAATCATACAGACCAACTAAAAGATCAACAATTAATCTGAACATAGTTTAAACAAATGATTACTTCCATCTCTAATAGACTCCGATGGTATAAACCTGCAACTATAAAACGGTATTTATGATTCCTTATCCACCTTGCCCTATCCAAGATCTCAATTAAATTTACATCCCGGTCCCTCTCAGCAATGCCAGAGCCCATGTAAACTAACATCTTAGAGCTCGCATTCCATTAAAGTTAATATAACAGCACCCACTGTGGCGCCAGTTAAAAGATTTCCCTTGTAGGGGTGCCACACAACTCTAGAAAACGTTTCTGCCCTTTCTTTTTATCTTGCGCATGTCCCGAAAAATAGGACCCTTTCAAGAGTCAAAAAAAAAGAAAACTGGACCAAGGGTTTTTCGCGCGAAGACGGCGATAATTCACGCGTGCGTGAATGGCAGTCGTAAAAGATGGAGTATATATATGCGACTCAAAGTCGCAAATTGTCACCTTAATCTGTAAGTGATTGTCACGTCACAATGGCACGTTTTTTGGTACCTGGCCGGTACCTTTTAGACGCGTTGTATCCGATTCTTACGTTCGTCCCTTTTTTTATTTTTCAGTTCTTTTTTGCTGCAGCGACACCCACTCTCTTGCTACAATTAATCTTCGATTATGACGCACAAGTAGACAGAGGCATTCGGTAACACTTTTACGACTGGCCGCCGCAACTGTGGATGTTCTCTTGGAACGGGGTTAGGCTCCGGCTCATTCAGTCCCTCTTTCGTTTGTGAATTGGATCAGCTGATGAAAACGATAATGACGATAAATTATCGATCTTTGATCTGCCAGGTAACGCGCGACAAAAAAATAAAAATGGAAATTCCTTTCTTCGCACGCCGATGGAGGAAACGTCAAGACGGCTGGAGTCGAATCGAAAAATTATGAGCTGGATGGACCAAGTCGGATGGACTGATTGTTGTCAAATGAAAAGAGGTTTGGCGGTATTGTCAAGAACAAAAGAGCGAGTTAGTTCTCTCAAAGTTGACGTACGAATGCTTCTTGAGCTCAAATTTATGGCTGATCCAGGGAAATAACTGATTTTTCCATTTTTTCGAAAAACGAGCCGGGTAAAAGTCGTGGATTATACATTCATTTTAAATCCTGAATGTTGTCTATTGAAATTGTACAATCAAATGAACGCGCACACGATTTATTTATACGACTATAAAAATCATACGAATGTTTTACTTTTGGATCAACTTCAGATTTATGGTCCCAAACTGTAATAATCAATACTTCATCTCATTTTAGCCGATTGACTTTCGTTTGTTTAACGTCCAGTTGACATTGTTTTGTTCTGTTTGTGACATACAATGTAGAATTGACAGAAAAAAAAAAATTCACACAACACTTTCAGGCCGATCGCATCCAAATAATAATGCTTCAAAATTCACATTCGTCAAATTACCATCCCTAATGCCAATATCTGTTTGTCATATTAGAGCCCAAATATTTAAAACATCGTTCAAAGTTGATGAATCACATCGGTGCCATATCCTGAGAGTTCTCACGCAAAATTTCATCGGCCGTTGATTCAAAAAGAGTTAGCCTTTTTATCCTATCCATGATCCATCACACAGCAAACAGCTTTCAACGAAAATTCCAAAATCGATAATCGAAAAGATGCACTCGCTTTTTGCTATCGGTTACAAAACTTCCGCTGAAAAATATCACAAATGGTGAAAAAAAGAAACAACTTTTTGCAAAGTCACATCGGGTTCATGTGACTTTCGACCTAATGGTTTTTCGGGCTTCCATTTATTTACCACATATATAAGTGAGGACTTTCCGACAGGAAGTGGAAGTCACCTTCCATTGTCGCGAGAACTCTCGATCAAATCGAGAGGTGGAACAGTCATCCGAAAATCGTGAATGGGCCCGTCGTACCTGTGGCCATTCAACGGACGGGCCTTAGGTGCGAATCTTGGATACACAAGTCGAAGATATTGATGCCCATCGAGTGGGTCATTGTTGGCCACCCTCATGCGGAATTACAATCAAATCTTCATATGGGTGCCTTCAGAGAATCAACAAATACGCTTTTGCGCAACGGTCGGGGTCGAACTTTCATTTTTTTTTTTTTTTTTCGAAGCCCTTTAACTCCCCACACCTGCCAATTTTCTGAGAGTCTTTAATCTCAAAAGTTTCCGCGCGCCTTAATTGCGTAATGCGGCCCCAAAATTGAATGAAAATTCGACCCGACAGCTGTGTGACTCCAACTCTGTTATCTGCTCAATTAACAGGCCACTTTTTGTTTCTAATCTCGTTTGGTTCATTACAGAAGGTGCGAATGCAAACACAAGGTGCTTTCTTCAACATTCACAAAGTTTTTCTTAGGTCAAAAAGATTATTTACTTCGTTCAAGAATTTTTTTTTACTTTTATTTATTAAAGTTTTTAGTTTACTTTTATTTGTTAGGAAGATTCAATGATATACAATTTGAGATGTTTGTTTTAGCAATGAATCAAAGTCGTTGGCTCACACGCGCCATCAATATCGCGGTGTAGTATACTTTTAAGGGTCATTAGTCCGCGAGAGGCAAATGGTTTTTTGAATTATTGGGCGCGAACTTGTAAATCATTTCGAACATCATTACGCTGCTTGAAACCGATATCTATATAGTGGCTTACTGGTGGGAGCCATGAGGTGTCCGGAGCCTTGCGAATACATTTTAATGCCATCATAAAACGCATCGTTAAGCAAAAAGTTGCGAAGGAGGTAACCCGAGAAATAAAGAGAACGCTTACCGAGGAAAAGCTTCTTGCTGTTTTTGGGCGTCATCGGTTATTTATAGGTATATACATATACCCTCTTTTCCTTTGTCTATTAACTTCGTTTACAGTCAAATCCCTTTTTTTTTTTTTTTTTTTTTTTTTTTTTTTTTTTTTTTTTTTTTTTTTTTTTTTTTTTTTTTTTTTTTTTTTTTTTTTTTAATTTTTTTTTTTTTTTTAAAATGAGGCAAAAATTTCGGATAAGAATGACTGATAAGCAAATATTTTGATAGAGTTTTTGATAGGGAAATTGATTGAAACCGAGTGAGATGCACAAAAGAGCGGTCAATGTTTAGTTTGCGAGTTTTTATTCGTCGATCGCATATGCATTGAATAAGGGATGCGCAAAGGAAAGAAAAAGGGAATATTTGAGGGATTTCTGCTGGAGCGTTGCGTGATGTATCTTGAAATTGTCATGCGATAAATAAAGATGCACGTGTGTATCGATCCTTTCGAATAGATCTCAGATCGCGCGAAGAAACGGTGACGCGTGAAAATTCAAGATACAACGAACAATGATGCCTGGACAGCTGCCGATCGGCAAGAATATTTTCTAAGTCTTACGGATTGCGGTGCGCGTAGGTGAACGTGTGGGCATCAATAAGAGCCCTTGCGTATACGCTCACATTCGTTCATACCAATCCAGCGCGTGTCACGGATTGATTGTGACCTGCATTGTGTCCGCGGCTCCCTTTCCCCCCTCCGTTTCAACGTTCCAATATTTTATGTTTATTCATGCGGGGAAGAAGTTTCATACAAAAAAAAAATATTGCCGACTTTTGTCCGACTGCCTGTTGAATCATTTCAAACATTTCGCGCTCATCAGATCGGTTTTCATTTCTATCTCCCCCCTTTTCTACTTTTGTTTTAAATTACAATTAATTATACTGCAATGAAATTAATGCAGATTTAAACCACAAATCATTCGGTTTTCTGTACAATGACTATGATCATATAAAAATCGAACGAAAAAAAGCATCTTAAAAAACGACAGCGATCTTTAAAATGAAACTGTAAGAAAAGCCGACTTTGGAAACAAAAAAAAAAAGAAGGATAAATAAGGGGAAAAAATACATAAATTTTAGGACCGAAAGGAGTTAAGATGGTTCGTCGTTCTGCAATGTTCTTTGAAAAAAAAAAAAAAAAAAAAAAAAGAACATAGTATAATATAGGCGATTTGTGTACAGCCTTATCGCAGTCTGTTGATGATCCAGCATATTCAGGTAGTTTGAAAATCAGTCTCAGATCTCGATATTCATCAGTCTGAAAATAAATTTTACACGTCAAACTAGAAAATTTTTCAATTAATTGTCAATCAACTTTTGAATTTAACAAAAAAAAGAACAAGAAATATAAATTTGATAAATAACATTTTTTGAGATTAAGTTTTTAAATTTTACGTTTATTAATATAAATTTTGCAATTACCCAAAAACCCATTTTCCAACCACTCACCGTGTCATTTCCCAACGGAACTTTCAATCGCATTTTTATATCTGGCGGCTATTCTCTACCTGTGGTGGACAAACCCTCAATTTTTTCAATTTCGTTCCCCTTCGAGTATTTTTCTCTGGGCTCGCGCGAGTTTTTTTTTCTTTCTTTTTTAGAATCCATTTGTTGTTCGTCGAAGGTTCATGCAAGCCAGTCGTGGCCTTATGTCCGGACTTACCCCATATGTAAAAAGCACCTCTCGTTTTATGTATCGCTCCATAAGTCTTATTCAAAGTTCAATCGAATTGCGAGAATCGTTTGCATTCGACGCTGCCGCGTATAAGTACATGCCTCAAAAGTTTTCGCTTTTGTAGACTTTTTTTTACGACCAAGTGATGGCACAGATACAATCCCTATCGAAAACCAATAGAAAAGTAATACAATGAAGTTGAAAGCTCGCAGTAAAACACGCACTTTCGGACAAAATATTGATGGCTGTGATTTTTTATTTGTCACTCCAGCAATCAGCAGCCAATGAAAACAGAACACTTTTAGAAGTCGATCATATCTGTTCATATTGGAATCGACAAACCGATTTCTTTTCTTTTTTTTTATACTAATCAAAAATAAACTGTTACCAACAAGAGGATGGGTTTTCGCAATGCTGAACAAAAAATTTAAAAGGATAAATCAGCGGAAAAAAAGCGGACCATTTTCTTCGTATTCTTGGCGTGTATCTTTGGAAATTAGAAACAGATGTAGCCCTTAAAAAGATCCGAGATGTTAGATATGCTGCCAATTTCTTCTGCGGGATGTCAATACATGTAGGAGCTCGACAATGCCCAACAGGCACTGAACCTATAGCCTTACTCGTTCAAGCTTAACAATAACATATCGCAGCGCATTCCGTAGAGGTGTATTCGAATAAAACAAGGTGCTCCTTCTTCTGGCTCTTGCAATGCGACTCTCCCTCTCTCTTTCACTTCTGCGCGCACTCTCCCGATCTAGTTTTGAATTTCAAATATTCTTTTCAAATCGTTGCTTTTCCATTCATTTGTATCATAAATAAAAAATTGTTACAAGTTCGACGAAAAATAAAATATGTACTCTTGAATTACAAGTTGATCAAATAATATCGACTTGAAACATTTAATCCATTTAACTTTCGTTTATTTTATTATTTAAACAAACATTTTTTTCTTGTTCATTCTGTATCTCGTTTAACATACATTATTTTTCCATGAGCATACAAGATTTGTTGTTCCTAAAAAAAGATCTGGCAACACATTTAAAGTTGGAGCTACGGATGAAAGAACCCTCTGAATTCGTATCAGATGAGTGGATTATCGAGGAAGAGCCTCGCAAACGGATTCAAATCGAATCGCACTGGTATTGTATCGAATCATAGATACTGGTACTGCTGTTTCGCTATGATGAACAATGAAACAACGTGAAACTGATATTCAGATTTCGCTCTTATATATACATATTTTTTTCTTTTTTTGTTTTTTTGAATGTAAATGAACGTTTTGTTAAAATCATGAACAAGTTGTAAAGTTTGCAGTTTTGTAGGTGATTGAATGGTTTTAGAAACAGGTACTCAAAAATTATAATGGGGATTTGTTGAAATGAAGCTGTAAAATAATCAAGTCATCAAGTAATTTAGAATAATAAACTTTCCTTGAGAATGGCTTCTCGTTACTTGGAAAACTGTAATAGTGTTGACTGAATTTATGTCTGTCACGAGCAATTGAAGTTATACATTTATATCAAATTAGTTTTTTTTATTGATATATTGATATTCTTCTTGCAAGTCATAACGTTATTTTTTTTTTTGTTCAAAAACCTAAGAATTGTGAATCCTTGAATGTTTCTTCATATACACACGTATTGGTCGAATTAAAAACATCTGTAATGTAGAGTAATATAATTGTAATGAAAAAAAAAAAAAACTTTGTTTGATTTTGTTCATTTTATTTATTTACGTACATCTGTACAGCATATGAAACTTTATTTTTATGGACGGTTTGAGTAAAACAAAAAAAATGGTTCAAGTTGTAAGAATAAGAAATGACGTGGAAAACAATTTTGAAACTTTCACCAATAATGTGGCGGGATGCGTCATCGTGGGATAAAGGAAATATAGAACGCGGAAAATGTTTTCGAATGAGATCTTATGGGGTTCTGAGAAAGTGCTCCAGTATTATGCAACTGTGACGACAATTTATGAGACCTTTTTCTCTACCTGAGGCTGTACCTTTTTGTCGCGCACCGAAATTGCACCATCAGGGCAGCAACCCTAACGAATCCCTTTTTATCCAGCGACATTGTTTCAGCTTGTAAATCACCCATCTGAATATTACAATCTGCTCCAGTTTGGTTAAGACATAATGTAAGACTTACTTTCTGTCGCAATTTGATCGTCGCGACCCCTAACTCTATCTGACACTGGAAATCGTTGACCAAAAACGAGGGGTCCGCATTTTCTTATGTCAAAAATTTTACTATGTTTATTCCTTTCGAATAATATACTTTCTTTTGAACCTTTGTTTCCGATTTATCCGTGTCAGGTATTTTACGTAACATCTTTTCAGTAAGAATGACGATGACAACGGACTCCAAAAATTTGTGAAACAAAGAAACATATGCAATCGTAGAGTTAAGTTTTATTGTCAGCATCATTTGGGTCGTAAAATTTTGCGTCACCGAAAAGGTACCCGTACGAAAAATGAGATGGGAAAGTACGCGCATCTTTTAGAAAATGCTTCATAAATAGTTCTAAAGAGGAAAGATCCAGAAAATTTCTACTTTTTGGTATATTTTTTTTTTTTTTTAATTTGTTCAACACAACACCTGTTATACGAGAACGAGGGCAAGGAGTTATTAATGAGGAAGAGTATAATTTTCAAATCACCCTGATTAGGAGTTGACTAGGAAAATATTCAAAGGGTTATTGTTATTGAGTTTCATAATAAAAAAAGAAATGATGCTGCAAGTTTCACCAATTACAAGTATGTCTCATTACATTGTCTCGATTTTACGAGATTTTCTTTTTGTTCGATTTGGCGACGTGGACAAACAGACTTGGGGATTCCTGATCCCTGTCGGTGTCCAAAGGATTGGAAACGCTCCATTTGGGTGAAACGAAACATTCATTCCAAAATGATCTAGTTTTAGGTAACAGCTCGGACAAAATTTACAATACCTTTCCTTTACCTGAATTGTTATTCAAATTAGTTTGCTCCCAAATTGCACCATCAGAGCAACCCTTCGATTTTTCCACCTGGAATTTGAGACATAACATCTTCGTCCCTTCATCTTGATTATTTCGATCGACATTAATTTAATGCTTTGTTTTTGAGTTGTTCTTATTTCATGTCTCTTTTATTTTTAATCAACGTTTAATAAAAATTGTCAAACATGTTTACTAATAATATCAAGTATTATTATATTGTATTAAAAAAGTAAAACAAAAATGTGTGCATTGAGAATTCAAAAAACTGACACAAAGAGCATTGGTGAAAAGAGGCTTGCTAAAAACCGCATGCTCGTCCTAAATTTTGGGACGTTCCCGCTGTATCTCTGAGTTCGAAAAGATGTGCGTGTTTCGTAATTTACGACAATTATATCTTGGAATTAGAAGGAAACATCAGGCACTCGTAAAACAATCATTTGGCAAACTTGTTAGGGACAAGCAGAAAGTTTTGTACTATAAATTTATGATACTTTTGTTTATGCTATGAAGAAACTACATTAACGGGTTTGCTTCACTCTCTATAAACAAACATTTTTTGAGATAAAGATAAGATTCGATAGTACGACCACGAGGTGTTGAATTAGCGTAACATCTGTTGAACATAAGGATGGTAACAGTTTAGAAAAACATTTTTTTTTTAATTTTTTTTAGATACTTACCTATATAGATTAGTATCGCCACAACGTTGATTATTGTATGGTTATAAAAATATTATTCATATTAATTGGCAATCAAAAAATGAAAATAATAAAAATCATGTCAACAAATTTTATATCAAAAACCAAAAAATGCATTGATGAAAAACAAATGTTCAACATTTTAATTTTGTTTAAACTTTAAATTTAATTTATTTGAAAAAAAAAAAAAAAAAAAGAAAATCAAAGTGCATAATCCCTCAACGTCTGAACGTGTTTAGTTTTGATACAATTCCTCACTTCGATCTACTCTGCAAAATTAAATTCAACAGTGGAACACTTCTAGATTCGCAATATCCACAAATTCTCATTAAAGCCTGAATTAACAAAACAAAACGAAGTTGGTCGCAAATTTATCTTGATAACTACCCGCCATTTTTCTTCTGCAAAGATTCCTACGCTCCTCGACGTGCCCTGTTTGAACATGTAAACTAATCTACCAGAGCTGACACGGTGCGTTTAAATTAATTCGTGGCTTTGCCTAAAAAGATGAAGCGAATTAAGAAGACGTCGTGCGCCTTGTGGATTTTAATTATTGTTTGCTCCTTCCGCCTTGATGCTTCGCCCGAATGACACTTACCTCCGATTCCTCTACAAGATTAAAATTCTTCCCCCTTGTTGCATGCTTAAGTAATTATTGAATCAACATAATAAGATAACTCTGATTCATCATTGTCAAATTACTCAACATAAATATATTATTTCTTTCATTTTATGTTGACAGACAAACAACAGCAACCCGTTCATTAAATTAGCACCTCAATTATGATCAATAACGAGACAAATTTTGATCATCGGTTTATGATTTGAGGATTTTCTCGTTTCAGAAGTAAAAGATACATCTTGGATTCAAAAAGCAATGTTCGTTCGGTTTTCTTGTGAAAAACACGGCGCGCTCGAGGCGTCTCGGAGAAAAGAGAGATGATGAATATAGAGAGGCAGGGCGAGCAAGCAGTTAGGGTGGATTCAACCCTCTCGCTCAAGCCAAGACCAAGCATCTAGATCAATACTTTTTATGCGAGAATCGCAGAGAGGGTGGATTTTTTTAAGAGGGTCTTCTCCACGCACTGCAGTAATCAGAAATATCATTAAACTCTCGGATCCTCTTCTTTTCTTCAAACGAACTTTTCGTTTTTTATCAGTCCCGTATCCTTCTCTTGTCGCTTGCGACGTTTAATTTCTTGGTTTTCCTTTGAATTCTTTTCCGCCTCCGAATGATATGCTTCGCAAATTTGCCTGGTTGAAAATGTTCTGTGCCTCTTCTTGTACCGCTCAGACGAGCCTGATGATGTCTTCTATGTTATTATTCTTATTATTATTATTATTATTATTATTATTTTTCAATTTAATGATTCAGTTTTAACAAATTTTCATCTTTCTTTTCTAATATTTATAGAAATTGTGAACGTTAATATTTTCATTCAATTATTCAATATACATAATTCTCATTTTACAGACGCATTCACAACTGAGAGCACCCTGTCATGTAATTTGTGTGAAACATCTCAAAAGTGGAACTCACTCTGCACAATGGGAGCCTTGAACCCTTTTTCCATCATCATCGGTATATTCACACTTCGGGAACGATGCGAGTTATCTTTCCAAACATCGGGGATCCATTTAATGGTTCTTAAAAAGTACAGGTCGATCAGAGTAAGATGTGCCCAAGTGTTGTGACAAGTTTTGTGTGGTTTTGTTATTCGTCGAGTTCCCTTATTTACTCAAAAACGGAAATTTGCGCTGATGAAGATCTACTTTCAGCTCGTGGGAACAGAAAAACTTCGATGCAGTCATCGGGCCAGCTTATCGACAAAATATTCAAGTGTGAAACGATGTATAACAGTTACAAGGATGCTGAATGTAAGATTTTGAAATATCAGCAGTCATTTCGGTACAAAATTTTTGTTGGCTCAATTTTATTGAGCCTGCAGTTGGAGATAAATGTAAAAACAATATCGAAAAATGTATTCGCAGCGAGTACACAGCAGATACAGCTTGGGTAAAATGTTTTATCTGGGCCGCGGATAGGCTTGCTTGGTGAGTATCAGACGCAGAATAAAAAGCTCGAAGAAGAGTTGGTTACCATGGCTACGATGAAGGGTTGGCACTTCTACTCCTTAGTTGAATTCCGGACGCAGAGAAGGGTTAATGAGATTTCGTTTCGCGAATGGAGTCCCCCATTTCTTATCTTTTATTTTGCGCGCAACAAGATGGCCGTGCTTTTCGCAACGGTAATAAAAGCACACTGCTCGAGAAAGAAATGAAATCAGCTATGAGATGGGACCGAGCAGAATTGCCAAATGAAAGAAACAAAAAAAAAACAACTTATTTTTTTCCAATTATATCTCTTGGAAAGAACCAGTTTTCCAATTACTTATGCAGTTAATTTCATCATAAATTGTCGAATAACATTAAAAATGTTTTAATGAACGTTTTTATTAAAAATAAATTAAATTCTCAAAGGGAATATTTTTGATCGTGCAAATTTAAAATTAGTTGAGAAGAAAACGTTAATGGTGAGTAAAACAAAAATGGATGAAGCATGTTTTTATTGATGTATGACTATAAAAATGATTGTCGATTTTATCAGGATGCCTGGCTCTTTTTTCATTAGGTACAGTCGTTCGTCTAAGAAGGGTTGCTATGGTTACAGTGAAGGGTAGAAGATCACATCTCACCAGCAAAATGAAACGGTGAAGGGTTAATGAGATTCCGATGTCGGGGCATCAGGCAAGCCTTTTCTCGTCGCAATATAAGATGAACCGCTTAACTTCCTCTCGATCGGTCAAATTGAAAAAAATGAGGATGAGCTATTTATTCCAGGCACTATTTTTTTTTTTTCACTCGAACAACAATTTGAAAAAAGTGGAGAAATTAAGCGCAATTCAGGTAACAATTTTACATATCTTTTACAAAAGCATACGAAAAATCTCGCAAATATAAAATTCAATATCTAAAACTAAATGTTCTTTTGATCCGAGGCATTCAAACGTTTAGATTCTCACACAAATAAGTTCACCATTTGAATGGCGTACCCTTGATCCGATCGGGAGTACCTATACTCCATTTGATCAGGTTGGGCAAGTGTTGCAATTCCTGACGCATATACAAGCATGGGAAAATTATGTAAACCAGGGCCCCAACTCCTACGTTTTAGTGTATCGATTTGGATGCCGAGTGTACAAGCTGCTGCGATTTTGTGAATACGAAAAGAAACAGCAGTTCATCCACCTTTTTTCATATTAAAAAATCATGTATCGATGACTCGCCACGCACTCGCGAACTTATATCGATCTATTTCCACGTGATACCGTGGGAAATCGTGTGATGGCTTCATAAAGAAGCCAATTTTAATCAAATAAACAATCAAATTTAATTGTTCAATTACATTTTTGTTTAATATAATTTGATCAAAAATGTTAATATGATTGTTTGCTAAGGACATCCAATTAAAATTGGACGAGTTTTTTGAAATCTCAAATTTCAAATAAAAATAAAGGCAAGAAGAGAAGAACATGCTTTTTCACGATGAAATGGATCCATAACGTATATATATTAACATAGAACCGTCATTAATTGGGAAAAGCGGAGCTTAACGTGTGGCAGAAACGGTCATTTTGATAAATAGCCCGGGCAGTGGTGTGGACAAAGAGGAAGGGATGCAAGGGATTGAATTTATCCAAGGGCGGGGTGAACGTTTAACGTAAAAGAGTCGAAGGTAGGCATGTCCGTCCGTTAATGTTCGGAAAGCTCCAATTTCCACCGACAATAACGACGAGAAGCAACAATGTCCATTGCTTCCGGTATGCCACTGTCCTGTGCATGTTCCGCTTTCATCAAATATGGCTTCCTCATCGTTTGTACAAGAGCGAAAGGGTAAATACCGCGATGAATGACCAATTCATTACCAACATGGAGGCGGTTCAAACCGGCTAACAAAATGTTCAATGAATCTCAACTTGATTCCATTTTTGGACACCTCTTAAACTTCAACTTAGATCGATCGTTCTGGTCAATGCAAGGAATTTCCTTTCTACTCAAAAAGGATTACTTTTATTTCATTTCAAGTGGAACCTTAAAACGGATAAGAAGATCAATCTAAATAAAATTACAACTTTTAATTAAATGAGTTTAAATCAAATCTATCTTTTTTAGACTCACTTCATCAGTCGCCTTTTTTTTTAGAATGAACATATACCGTCACGTATAATAATGACGAACGGCAATTATTTCATTATCTCCAGGATGAAACAAATTCCTCTATCATTCGGCGGTGTCATAATTTTATTAGGCGCGCGCATAACAACTCTCTAGTAAATACATTACACGCTTCTTACATTAGATGAAAAGGTATAAAGCATCACACTTATAAAAAATTTACACAAAGAAGAATAAGATGTTGGCACGTACAATTTTTCTTACTATATATTATTGACCGGTTGTTCAATCATTTGTTCATTATTATTAATATTTATTTTCTTTCTTGTGGAAAGAAGACAAAAATTGCATCCATTGAATAACTAGTTTATTATACAATTTGAAAGTGAATTAAAATTGGTCACATCAAATAGGCGGCTAAAAAAGTATATCACACGCAATTTTATTTTGAGGATATAGAATTTACGTAAATCCTTGGAGCGCGACCGGAAGGGTCGTGTGAACAAGCATCCTTGGTCCAATGGAGAACGACAATAACCATCTTTGCATATTATGTGGCAAAACGAACCAAAGTTTGAGATTGGTCGGGCGACCAACTGAATCAGAGAGAGAGAGACAGAATGGTGCCCACATATGTTATAAGTTCTGGACCTTCGAATCAGCTTAGGGGCGACTGATCCGTTATGAATATGCATGCGTTTAAACTCTCCGCACTTTGTCGCTCTGCGATATGATTTTGAATTTGCATTCAAAGTACAACTCTAACCGGGCGCAATCTATAAATCTTCATTGAAAATGTTCGATTACCACTGCAATAACGAAATTGAATGTAAAATGTTATTTATATTTCTTTTGTTTCTTCTTGTCAAATATTTGAGAGATAAAATTATTCACAAGCTTTTTAGGCTGTAATTATAAATACATACATGCCATCACACATATAAATTTCACACTTGATTAAATGTTTGGCTTGGCGATGTGATTGTTATTAATTTGAGTTCGCAACTGTGTGGCATCGGCAATTTATAATAGCAGGTGCTTTTTCAAAATCAAAGTGCATATCTCGGCACACGAATCCTGATGTTAATTATACGGACACGATGTGTGCGCCGAAAGGATAATATCAGAGCAGTTAACAAGTCAATCTGAAATGATAAATATTGCCTCGCGATTTTATATTAAACCTCGGCTATTAGTCAACGGCTTCTTTTAATTATATGTCTTTATCACTGCGTTTGCTCACATGAATATTCGATTTTTGCATTATATACATTATATACAATTTAAATACCCGCGAGATGTATCAAGATATCTTCATTTTGTTTTTATTTTATTTACATCCATTCAAATAAAATTAATTGAATAATAAACAAATTCAAATGAAGATCTTCTTTTAACGAGATATCATAATGATAATTATTTCAAAGAATGTTGGATTAACTGGAGAAACAAACTGTAAGACATATTTGAAACCAACTCGGCCATATACGTTGTCGGTGAGATTATTCACCATGTTAATGTGAGTCCAATGAGACTGTGGGTCAACCCTTTTATATGCGCCTGTGTGTCACAAGCAAAACCGGATTGGGTGATGGCAATCGCGGATTGGGTGATACTAATCGAGAATTGGGCGTGGTTATAACAAGAGCCCAATTCATTATAGTTGTTATTTTGTATTGTGACAAAATTTACTTAAACAAATTCCATGTTAGTACATTTTTTCAACATTGCAACAAAAAATAAAAAAAAAATTTAATTTTAGATGTTATATAATACAACAATTTGTCACGGAATAAATGATAAGATGATATAATATTCACTCGATATTCTTATTCATTTATGCAAATGTTCTCTGACAATTTTCTGACAGAAAATTTTGGTTGATTTCGTTAGCCGCATTGGGAGATGAAATTTGATAAATTCGTAATACCTGATCAATATACTCATTCACGCAACGTTGTAATTGCAGTGACAAGTATAGCCGAGATAATGCAAGCAGACGTAAAAGAAGACGCGGTGAAAAAAAAAAAGTATATATATATATAAAGAATGAGAATAAAAAGTGGTGTTGAAAATGCTCGTTATAAAGTAAAAGAACTGAAAATTTAGAGTGGCTCCTAAAAAAGCTCGCCTTTTTCGGTTGCTGAATAATTGATCCTGGCCACTCTCTCAACTCTTCAAACTTAAAAGCGTCCGCTTGTTGCTAATTCAGAGCAGAAAGAGAGGCAAGAGGTCCTCGCTAGTTCGCACCTTTTATCGCAAATTTTAACCTCCTGAAAGAATCGTAAATTAAACGGTATTAACGGTTTTACGTCATCACTCAAACGCCATTTACTATTCTAGAGAATTCATACATTCAAACTTTGAATGAGATGAAAAAAAAAAAATAGTTAAACTAACACAAATAACCGAAACTATAAATAATCAAAGTAAAAAACAAAGAAGTTTCTTTCATAGGTGTATACCTTCAGCTTAGAAAAGATCATCAGAACCGCGAGAAAAGTAGCTGTCCTCCGGATAGTGAGCGCGGACACCCTTTTCCAGTTTCACCATAATTTCCTAGAACAAGATAAGCATCATCTGAGAAGCCGAGAGTTGATCCCTCGCCATCACGTATATCGCGAGGGGATAGAACACCCTTACACTATTTACGTAGTAGGGTTGCTAACACAATGTGAACACGTATACAAATATAGCTCACACAGAGTATTTGTGAAATATCTAACAACTGACCGATGCGCCATTGGTTGGCCATCCTGATCGATAAATCGCTCTTAGCGCACCAAAAGTTCATTTGGACGGCCTTTCAGCTTCAAATCAACCATTCGACGCCAACGTCGACTCGCTGCTATTACAAAACACTCCCTATAGTTAACCATCGATGGTGGATCAATGATTTTGTTGTACAATGTGAAAAAACAAAAATCCAGCTCGTTGCAAAATTATGAAAAATTTGCAGAACAAAAAAATATTCAATTAAAAATTGTAGATGAAAGATTGGGTGAAAGTTCGATACCTTTTTTCGCATGGACAAAATGGATTTTCGTAAACTAATGAAAATTCGTGATAATTCGTGCGAAAGAAATGTTGTTGCCGTGGGCAATCGGCGTTGAGGACGCATAAAGGAGAGAGGATTGTAGGGTCCAGTTTCGTAGAAAGAAAAAATGGGTCGTTCCTGCGATTTTGTTGCGCCCGAATGCACCGTGGCGATCGACACAATCGGCTGCGTTTCCTGGAAGCAACCGTGTTTTCACAATGGCCCCGTTAGGTGAACCCACTTTGAATATACGTGCAGAGCGATCGGCCATTGTCCGCGTGGCTCAGGCGCCTTTCAAAATTCCAGATCAAATCGCACGAATGTTACATCATCGGAGAGCATCCGACATCACGCAACAAACATCATCCTTGGTGCAACGTCCAAAACATAACGAACCATCAAGAGTTTGCGTTTACGTTTGTTCTCACCAAGACGCGTGCCATAATGACAAATTACACGAAATATACGTCGACACTTTTGTACCTCTCCTGACAGTCTCACGGTCAAAGGATGTTCCATCATGAGACGTTATTGATTCTTTTTTTATGTTTGAATGTTTAACGCGATGGACACTGGACTTTGTGTCGGATTAGTCATAATATGACCATCGAACATCTGGGATGGTTTCTCTGATATGTATATGTATACAATTATAACTGATATGGTATAACTTATAAGTAGCTGGGTGATAACATCATTTTCCCCTGACGCTACATAACACTTTCCAATATTTATGGACATTTACATTGATGAAGCCGACGATTAATCTTTAGGGTTACAGATGAAAATTTGTTTCAACAAAGGGGGGAAAGCGTCATTAAACTTTTTAGGTGCACATCGTTAAGGGTAATTTATTAGAGAGAAAAAAAAACAAAGCTGTTATCATTAATCTTAAATAGATGGATGTATTATGGTTTGTGAATTTCCATCTGGAAGCTCTAAATGTGACACGGCCATTTTGCAGATTTTCAATTGAATTATAGATTAGGTGGTGAGATTTTCAGTAATCGACGGTTAGAATGTTGTTCTTGTACTTCTTCTTCCTCTTTCAAAAGTCAATGACACATGCTCACAGGTGTTGAGTTTAGCGGACACTCGTCAGAAGCCCGTGACCTAGATATGTTCGAGTTTAGTATCATATGACAATGGACGCGGAAGTTCTAATATCAGAGGCTGATTATATTTGACAACGGACAAATAATATGTGTCTACTTGCTAAGGTTTCCGCCTCGACAGATCCGTATATATGTACTGATGACCACCGCGACGACGAATCAAAGAATTAGCTCAGACAGAATAGCGGACTTGAAAAATTACATAAACGCCCAAAGATTCGATTACCGCGGGCACATTTTTCCTTCGCCATCAATTATTCCGGCGTTAGAGTGCTTTGCGATTAAAGCATAACAATAAAACAGCCGCCCAAAGGCGTCATGAAAAAATCGTCGCTGCTCGCTCCAAGGTCGTAATTAAAATTCTTCGAACAGATAACGTAATATAAATTAAAAGTTCCCCCCTTTCTTCACGGGCTGAGCGACCTTTCTTACATCCCCTCTCTGGCGTGTCATCGAGTTTTTACCTTCTAGTCGTTCTCGAGAAAAGTGCAAATTTGTTTTGCCCTCGCAGCAGGATTGATTTAAAATTAATGAAAAAACAACACGCGCGATTGCAATCAGTACCTTTTTTTTAATAAGTAAAAGTGGCTTGTTATCTTTAACCCGCGAGCACTTTTTTTAATTGGAAAAGTTTGGTTGTGGACACGGTACTGCATTCTCTTCTCCTTTTTTTATATATATATTTTTTTTTTGGTTACTTTCTTCGCCGCTGTTTTGGACTCAAAAAATGGAAGGGGATTTTTAAGCAGGAAGTCATGAAAAAGTGCCCTCGCGCGCATCTGCCGTTTGCGATTTTTGTATTCGCCTTTAGAAAATCCTAATCGGTCATGTAGCAACCGCCTCGTCCAGTCGGTCAGTGGCACCGCACACACGTAACGTATTTCAACCCGTAAGTAGCAGTTCGAAGGGCCCGCCATTCAGGTCCACCCATTGTCCGAGCTTTTCGGTTTTCGGCAATGCACAAGGCAAGGTCAAGGGTTTACCAGCTGCAAGGCGCTTTTGCTGCATCCATCAAACGACGAGGTGTGAAAAAGGCGTGAAGCAAATAAAATTATTCATCTCCATTGGTTATTCTCAGCGTCGTCTTTCTCGATGTTCAAACTAAACCGCTTCTGATGCTTGCATTTAAGGTGATACGAATCCATCCGACCAATTCGGAGACACCTATCAAAAATTTTTTTTTTTTTTCTTTTTTAATCAACGAATCAATCAATTGTAAATTTTTCCTATCAGATTAAAATCAAAATAGAGTCGAAAGATTGCATCACGTGCAAGTGTTCAATCTCTACTTGTCAACGAGATGTTGCTGTCAGCAGTTTGGAACAAATAAATTATACAATCGCACAACATGGTCGTAGAAGTCTTAGAATTTGTATAAACTCAAGCGTTAATTTTTTTATTTACAGTGATGATTTGTAATATGAAATGAAATTGTATTCTCACTCAAAATTTCAGAAAAACAGTACCTATAGTTTTAGATACAAAGTTTATTCATTTTAGACTTTAGTCAGAAGACATTTTTTGCAGTGATCGTTTGTTTCTTTTTCTTTTCGATTATGCAATGTACCATCTTGAGGCTATTTTCATAACTTGAAACTTGTCTCTTTTTTTTTTCAACTAACAGTGATTACCTAACTCTGCGATTATTACGCCGTTATTTATTTCTTTCTTTAATTCCACTTAGATACATCGCCTCTATATCTCAGCTTGTTTCGACTGTCAAACGAACGTTCCAAATGATTTGCAGTGAAAATGTCTTAAACATACTAAATATACAACACAATAATAAATCTTGGATTCGACGGTTGATTTAATTCTAAACATTTTTTTCTAATGGCAAGACAAGTTTTGATAGTCCTAAAAAAAAAAGTTTCCCACATTATTGGAAAAAGTTGTTTTGTAAGGGCAAAGTGCGTTTCCGCATTAACCCCAAAGCATTTGGAACACATTTAAACAATCAGTGGATGGTTTGACCGACGGTGAAAAAAAAAAAGTGGGAGCTTGAAAAAAGGGCGCTCTCAGAAGGCTCGCACCGACGAGAGAGGAAATTCACATATGTACATGCGCTGATGGATCGAAATGCGTGAGAAACGGTCATGTTTTACAAGTGGACGAAACGAGAGAGAAAGCTAGAGAGCGCGGTGGATCTGTTGATCTTGGTTATATGAGAGCTGACTGACCGATTCATCCCCCGACACTCAAGTAGGCATGCCCCATCACACGCCAGCCGGACATCCGCCCACGTCTCGTCGTCAAGATACTTTCTCCGTTCGAGATTTAGCGCAACAGACATCATCGGATTCCGGTTACGTGTGGGATATTTACTCAGGATAATGGACGGCCTTTTCTTCCAGCCTTGTCGACATTCACTACGATTTTTGATGATACGAGATGTAACATAGGTATGACACAACTTTTGTGCACAATCCGTATATTGAAAATATGTAACAGTATTTTCCAGTCTTATCGTCGTGGTTTTCAACCGTCCCAGACAATTGTCATCACCAGACTCGACGATATGCAACAAAGTTTTCCACGATGTCTCTCACTTCAATACCAAGCACAAATTTCCATCCGATAATTCAATTCAATTTTTCTTTTTTTTACATACAAAAATTATGTAGATTACTTTCTTCAATGTTTTTCTTTTCTCAAGATTAATTTTCTAAATCGGATGCATTTTCTCTTAGACCTTCTTATAAACGAGCCTCAAATTTTACCTTACATTATTAACAATCGCTTTGACTGTGATCATTAAAACGAGCTTGAAAATATCCAAGAAGCCTTATCTCTGTTTGACATCTATCTTGAAAAAAAAAAAAAAAATAGACAAATCCATTAGGGTTAAGATACGTCTGGTGCTGGCTCGATCGGCACATGAAACGTGGCGAAAGCACCTAATAGCTATACGTCGACGCGCAAAAATTTCAGGTGGTCTCGACCTGGCGCCAAATCCTATTTCATACTCGAGTACATCGCGGGGACAATGGCGCATGAACCCCGCGGGCACTGGTCAAAGTGGTCGTTCTCTATAGAAATCATCAAGACTGCGCTAAGAGGCATTAGACCTCTTGGTGTCCTGCAGAATGCGCCCTTTTGTTCCTCAAAAGTTGCGGCTGACGCCGCGCGAGATCTCCGTTTCTCCTTTCCCATTCTCCGGCCTGTTTGACCAAACAGCGCGCATTCTTTAAAGACACTCTGGCTTTGGCTACCGGTTGACCATTGTTCTTGCATTATTAACATCCAGTCAAGCGTATACTCCTTACACCTAATCCTTTAATCTGCCGAGAAATGGAGCTGTTTACAACCAACAATTTCGGCCCTGTCCCACTTTTTACATTTCTCAAACCTTATTTTGATGATCATTTCTGGAACTTGACATATTTTTATTTTATAATCATCCAATTGATCCAATTTGATGATTTTTGTCTTGATCTTAGTGGCAGAACATTATGGATACATAAACTGGGAGTTGAGTGCAGATGAAAAAAAAAAAAAATTTCTTTTTTAAGGCACGAAAGGGATAATTTCCACAAGCACGCAACTTTAAGTCACATAAAAATAACAGGGAGAGCAAAATAAAAGGCGAAATTACTTCCAAATGATTGTCAACATTGTTACATTTGAGATGAAATAATTTCAAGTATAATGTTTAAAAATAAAAGTAGATCTCGATGACAATTATTTTGAAAAGATGTTATCCTTTTATGAAGGAATTATAAAAAAGGGAGTTTGAAATTATTATTTGAAAGTATTATGTGAGTTCGAGGTGGTCAAATTGTATGAAAAATGGTTCGCGTAAAATGACGCCCGATATTGGAGCATAAGTAGACTTTTCGTTTCAGAGCCAAGGAAAAGGGACATTAGATGTCACGTTGAGATAGAGCCGCACACGCATTGTGGGCGGAAGGAGTACCGTCGTTGCTAAAAAAGAGCATTCGGCATTGTTACGTCACATGGGTTTTGAATTTCTGCGAATCCTAATGCGTCGCCGTAAGCTCAAAAGTAAATCGAGAAGGGTCCACATGCATGAGGACGTCGGACACCTCACAACTTTCAAACTTGTTCTAATTTTTCTAGACAAATTATTCTGACAATTCTGGGTTCCAAAGAAAGAATCTTCTGCTATATTGACAAAAACGATATATCACGTATTACAACGAAAAACAAATCCAAACTTGGTATACTTTTATCAGTTTTAATTATAAGAAGAACAATACAAATTTGTTCGAATGATTTGTGTACATGTTGAGAATAATCCGCAAAATTTGGTAAATCGAGTGCAAACATGAAAATACGAACAAAGTTACGTAATTCTAGAATTTCGTCGTAATACGATATGAGGAAGCGTGTTACATTACCGTGTGGCCAGAGCATGACTATAAAAAGAGAAAAACCAAAGTGCAGAAAGCAATTTGAATCAAACCATTCTATGATTCGCTCCCAACTTTTTCAACGATTCTCTGAAAACTCGCCAAATTGAGACGATAAAAAAAAAAAAAAGTTTCCCCGCATCAAGCGATCCCGTGAAGCTGATCACGTTTGACAGCTTCCGCATATAGGCTCTTCAACAATTGTATACGTACCTTTTTTCAGCTGTGTCCACAATCGAGAACTACAACATATTTTTATTTGACAACACTTTCTATAAATAACTCATTTTGTTACAACAACAAAAATGTACCCTTTTTTTATTTATAATTATTTTTGTTCATTTTTTCTTTAATTTTGAGGAACGATTTAAAAAATGTACATTTTTGGACGTCAAATCATTATAAAAGATTATTATAACATGCCAGTACCGGTTCTTTTTTGTCTATTATCAAACGAAAATGAGCAAATTATTATTATTAATACATTTTGCTAGGAATGCAATAAACAGATGGTGTTCGTTCTCTAGTTCCGATGCATCTATTATTACAAACCAGTTGTCTATTATCCACACGAAATGCAAACAACTTGCAAATTAAAACTTGCCTCTGGCCAAAACAGAATTCTGAAATTCATCTTTTGTGAAATTTGGATTAACTTTATTATTTTCTTTTCATATCAACAAACATTTAATTTTAAACTTAAAACATGACCATTCTGGGACCATCAAAATATAATTTATCAGCATTAAAAATTGTATTCGTTCAGATGATAATGAAATATTCAGTGTCTACAATCAAATCAAAACCTTGATTTTAAACAGTTGAAAATTAAGCAAGCAGGAATTCACATATAACAACCATAAATCAAAAGTGTCCAGCTTGACAATGTCACAGAGAAATCGTGCTTAGTATAAACTCATCATTGAGAGGCAAAAAATGTGAAAAGGACGCCGCAGAATCCAATGTGACATTTAAGGCAATCGAATTGTTGCAACGTTGTTAATGTGTATCGGCATTGTCGTGTAGGTGGATTGGTTTATCTGAACAAACATCCATTGTATCCTGCGACAGATAAATTCGAACCGCATCAGCAACAGTCTGAAAGATCCAAAAGGAAACAGATCTTCGACGAAATGTAAAGGTCCTCCTTACGAAACAAACATCAGAGAGTGCAAGCCTTTTGCTTTCAATTGGTCCGCTAAATCCTTATTACCCGATTCCGCACCGCCGACGCGACCGTCCAAAAGATGTCCAAATATTGCCACTCCATGCCATTGTGTGTCTGCTCGTTCATGCGCAAATTTATTCGCAGTTGGCTTTTCCATCCTGAGCCAAATTTTTTTTTAAGCTCTAGCTGGCTCGCTCTTTGGCGGTGGACGCAAATCAAATTACACTTTCAGCTCTCTCATCCCTGAACAAAATGGGAGAAACTTGAGTTTTGTTTAATATTTGCCTTTAACGCTATGTAAAGTACCGAAAAATCATCGTTTGTGGTCTGTAAATAATAACTACTATCAATTGTGTGGCGAAAGAAGAAAAAGCCATTTCGAGGAAGGATAAGCCTTGTCAAAATAATATATCATAAAATTATCGCCAAGCTAGACGAAAAGAAAAAAAAAAAATTGTCCGGTTGTAAAGTCATGATCATTCGATCGCTCGCAACGGGAGATATTTCGTTATGGACTTTGTGTATAACGTCGACAAAGGCGGCAATAAAAAAAGGGTAATAAAACTGAAAATGATCGTGGTATTGGAAAAAAAAGTAGGCGATCCAACTCGTTATAGAAGTATTGAATCAAAGACGATTGTTTAACTCAGTCGACTTGTTCTTATACTTAAACTCGTGGCGTTTGTTCGATCCTACAATCGATGAATTACGTACTATCAAGCATTTCGGATATTTCCCTCTCGTCGTATTTTGCGAACCGCAACACAAAAGCGGCCCCGGGTAATATTGAGTTACGCGCAGGGGTAGAAAAAGCTAATGAACAAGGCCGTTATAAATGTGGAAGCTTGGCTGTATAATTACGAATTGGAGATCGACCCCCAACGAAACATTTGCGAATGCCAGAGAAAAAAAAGTTGGTACTCTCTCTCTCTCTGCTAAGATAATCAAACTAAAACAACAAAATTCCGTCGATAAAAATTTTCAATTATTCTCATTCTTGAAATTGTTTCGTTTGTGAGCAGTTTATTTGGTAGGCAAAGTCGTTAATAAGTAATAATTAAAATTTTATATGATATTGATTCAGTTGTTCGAACGGTGTAAGATGAAGACGGCTGATTTGCTGGTGACGATGCATCAGAAGAGAAAATGGTCGGTTCAAAATGCCAAGGTAAAATATATGTATGTCCATTCAAGATGTATACTGCTTTTGTCAACTCGCTCCGCATGCACGCGCGAGTTAGAAACGACCCTACGAGAATGTCCATTGAATAATTGTCTCGGCCCATATATTTCCAGCAGTTGCAGCATTTCCTCGAGAAAAATGAGATACACTCTTTCATTTGTACGAAGAAAAAAGGCCAAGTCAAAGGAGAGTTCATCGGAGGGAGGGCATCCGTTACAAAAAGGACGCTCAAAATTTATGTAGACGCGCGAATGGTCGTCGCGCAAAACCTCATCACCTGCGACATCATGTTTCAACGTTTTGGTCAGTTCATCGAGCACCCTAATAAAAATCACTTCAAATCCGTTACAATTGTTTGCTCTTCTACAAATCATCAGTCATCTTTTGAATTTGTTGACTGCTTTATCAAGTCGACAAAGTTCATGATAAGGCGATGAATTCCATCAAGATGAATGAAATGTGAAGAACAATCTTTTGAGCGACGTTCACAAATGCCACACGCAAATTGGCAGCGCCAATACTGGCACCGACGATTTATACTATGGTCTTGATGCGATAGATTGTTCCGTCGGAACATTCATCTCGAGTGACACTCGCTGTCCGACTTTCTCCGCTACCAAGTGTCCGTCAACATCCGCAGCAATCTTTGAAATATGAATAAAAAAAATGCAGCATTCTCGTTTAAGTACATGACGTCCATCGACAGCTCGATCCTTTCTTGTTTGTACACCACGGACAATTAATCTTTACATTGCCATTCATAGAGTTTCATTCTTCCGTTTTGAAAAGTGGCTGCGCATTATGGAAAGTGGTATAACAATAATAATTATTCATGCCGTCAAATCGTTTGAAACGACAAGAATAAAATAATGAGTTTCCACTACTTGTAACAACTTATCTCTGGCAATGATATTAATTAATTAATCGTTTAGCGCTGTTCCAGATATTCCAATTAAAATGAGTCCTATTTCCAACTTTACAGAATAGCCAGTAATTATGAAACTCCAAATTACACAAACAAATTTCAAATTATAAACCATCCTCGTTGTTATTTTCATTTGTATATATATATGTGTTTAGTTAATGTAAGACATTCTTTTTTCGACAAAAGAATATGAAATATAAAACTAACTAGCTGTATAATCCATTAATCATGACTCGAACCACGTTACAATTGGAAAACGAGATGTAAAAAAAATAATTGATTTCACACCCTTTCAACCCATTCTCTTGGTCAACAAATGAATTTTGAAAAACTGGTTAGCAAATATAAAAGTGTACGAATACATCAACTGGAAGTCCTGCGTCATTCTCAACAATATCTACGAATTCGTGAACAAAATGCACAAAAAGATGTGGATTGACGAAAAGAAAAAAAAGAAAAAAAAGTATAAAAAATTGGACCATCATGATTCGAACCTATGAAGCAAAAGATGTGTGATTCCTTTGGCGGCAGCGGTGGTCAAAAAGGGTTGCTGACGTGACCGTTTAGCGGCATGTTGATGGAACAAATTGTATAATCCGTAACAAAATGCAACTCCATCGTCAGGCGCACAAAAGTCTCGGCTACTCGTCTACATGAACTGTGCATATATTTGCTACAAAGGGAACTTGAATGCTGGGCAAATAAGATATAATTCTTCGAGTGTGCCACGATGGCGGAACAAAATTTCACAGACCGTCTTTCACGGTCTTTGCTAACGACTCAAAGTACTTTATGAGACTTTGCGCGATTCACTCTTTTTTTTTTTTTCATCTCGGTCGGTTCAAAGTAAAATGTTTGCCTTGGCTCTTATTTGTAAATCCATTTTTTGTAGCTCTAAACTTATTCAGTTTAATGTACCGTTGTGAACGAAAACTTGGATGTACACATTGTTAAACTATTTTGTTGTGATCTTGTAACCTCTATCTTTCTAATTTTAATGTTATAAAATAAGTTATTGTAATTGTTATAAACCATTGCGTTGGATTGTATACTGTATAAGAAATGAAACTTATCTTACATCCTAGGCTCGCGTGAGACATCTGTGGTACCATCGAGGTACTTTCAATCCGAACAGTCGGTATAGCAGTTGTAGTTTGAATAATATAAAAAATGATTAACGTCAGGACCAAAAAAAAAAGCAAACAAAACTTGTGTGATAAAAACTAATAATCTAGATTCAAATAAAAATAATGCTTGTTTTTAAACAATTGTATTATCTTCCGTCAATCAAAAAATGTTTGACTTTCTACATTATCTGCTTGTTTTTATGAATGTTTTTAGATATTTTAATTTAATTTTAATTTCATTTTATTCAGTGATTGTTTTTTTTTTGTTATAAAAAGAACTTAGAATGATAAACAAATGTGTATCAAAAGAACTTGATAGGTGCTTGTTATGAACCAACCGAGCAACATTTTTGACCGGATCGCGTGGCCAGTGAAGTTGGCTGAATATCAGTCAGTAGTGTCTATTATAATCGGCTGCCTGGCGAGTGTTTATAAAATTACATACAAACAAAAATTGCGCTGAAAATTGCAAAGATACCTTTTGTGTACCTTCGAGAACTGTTTGTATTATTGACGTTTGATATGACGTGAAATACAATAATAATGGCTAACCACTATGATATTCCGAATTGGTATGTTTACAAATCTAGAGTTACGTTATCTGGGCGTCATGAAGAAAAGTCAAAATGAGCTATTTTTATTTATTGTTATCCATCCTTGATTGGTGATTATGAGAGTTTAGGAAGATGGGTATAAATTTGATGACAAATTTATAGCGAGGTTATGTTTTCAGGGCTGGTAAACCGCCCGTTGGCTTACACTTGGATGTCCTCAAGGGAGACAAGTTGATTCAGGTGATAATACTCCTCAACAATTTAATTTGTTTGTTTATTTTCTAACTATAACATTTGTTTGACAAAATAAAAAGTATTTTTTACCGTACTTTTTATACTTTTTGTTTTTGATTTAATAAATGTTTTAGTTTTTTTTTCCTTATCTTTAACAATGAAAAAGTAATATAAATTATGACCAATAAAAGAAGAGTTGGCTTGTTAATTAACCAGTCTCGTGTTATAGAAATTAATGGTGGACGAAAAAAAATGTTACCTTTTTGGTCGCAACCAACAGCTTAATGATTTTTGTATTGATCATGCATCATGTTCAAGAGTTCATGCAGCTTTGGTTTATCACAAACATTTACAAAGGTGCTTTCTGGTCGATCTTGGAAGCAGTAAGTATTTTGAACTACTGATTCCCTGCATTTTATCAAACAAATAACATTTAAACAATGTAAATTTGTTATCAGCTCATGGAACATATATTGGGAACATGAGACTAGAAGCTCATAAACCGACACAACTTCCTATTGATAGTACTTTCCATTTCGGTGCATCCACTCGTTACTACATTATACGTGAAAGACCTCAAACAGGTTCAAGAACAATTATCGATGAGCTGGAGAAATCTTCAGAAGACAATGAAGCTGGTGGATTATTAGGATTACCAGAAACTGAAACTGAACTTGATGTATGAAAGAAGAATTTGAATGTAGAAAAGAATATATAATATATAATAGTATTTATATTCGTTCAACTTCAACTGATATTTCAAAGTCTAAAATAATGATTTTTTGATTACAGAATTTAACTGAATTCAATACAGCTCACAATAGAAGGATATCAATGCTTGGCATATCAGACGATGATGTTCATAAACCTACGCGGAAGCGAAAGAAAAAAGGCATCACGTTTAATGACGACGAAGAAGTGATCAATCCTGAAGATGTGGATCCCACCGTTGGCAGATTCCGAAACCTTATACAAACCACAGTTGTGCCTAGTAAAGTAATGATACTTATTCTTTGAAATGTGAAACAATCCATTCTGATAAAATTTATTGTAAAAATTAATTATTTTACTCTCTGCAGAGAATGAGAATGGAAGGTGGTTTAATAACTTTAAACGAGGAACCGCATCATGCAATAATGAAGCATCTCCAGCCAACGTCAACAACGCCGCAGCTGTACCACGATTTGCCACCAGAACAATTCAGCTCGTCTATTTCTGCGTCTATGAACAATCCATTCTCAGTAGCGTTAACTTCGCTGACATCGCGCCTTGGAATTGCTTTGCCAAACCCTGCTCCTGATGTCGAAATGACACCTAGTCAAATGCAGACTGACCAGATGCAAGTCGTTGCTCCCGCGCCAGGCTCTTCGCACATTCCAGAAATGAACATGTCTTCGAGCTCCACATCCTCGACAGAAGCTGCGGCAGGCCCACTCGAGCCAAAAAAGAAAAAATACGCCAAAGAAGCCTGGCCAGGCAAAAAACCGTTGCCTTCTTTACTTGTTTGAAAACAATTCGCACCGAAATTTCCATTTTACGCAATTCACTCTTTGTTACACAAATTATCAATGAAACTAACAAGATGATAAATGATCAAAAACAAATTGTGTCCTCATTTTTATACTTTATTTTTATGGTCGGATAAATTCAGTTTTTAATTGCGTTGTTAAATTATTCTATAAACTCTCCCTTAAACAAACTATGAATTCAAAAAGTAACAGAGAGTTTAATTGTCACGTATTTTGGGAAAGAAATATACCTATGTTACAGAGAGCGATATAAATAAATATATGTCTGTAAATTTTATATTTTGAATACAGCTTTTAGAGAATTTCCAATCACACTTTTATTGTAATAGTACTTTGGTAGAAAGAAATGCATTATGATCAAATGTTTATTCTTAATGTTACACAAATTATCAAATAAAATTAGTATTATTTGTATTATATAATTGAATTGTAAAACAGTCATTTGAATTAATAATTTTATCAAGACCAAAAATGTATATCGTTTATAAAATTTACAGTTTTAGTCAACGGAGAATCAAGTGGAGCAAGTTCGATTGAATAAACAACAAATAAATGAAAAATACAATCCACAACTTCTTTTAATGATAAATAAATGTATATAAAAGTGTTTTTTAGATATATTTCTAAAATCAATTAATTTTGTTTAGTGCAAAACCAGCTTGTACAAATAAATAGCTATATAAGTCACTGTAAATGGATAATTCAAACATGTAGTTATTAGAAAATAATGCCTGGTGATTTTTAACTTTCCGACAACATAATCATAACTATACGAAACGATCTTGAGACATTACTGAGTGACCTCTCCAAAATAAACTCATACTGAATTTAAACAAAAAAATAAAACATTAACTAGATGCATACGGAACAGTAATGATTATTTATTAATTAAATTTAACAATAACATTTGAGCAATTCAGACAACTACCATATATACGTAACAACGTTTAATTTTTTTTTTTTTTTTTTTTTCGTAAACATAACTTAATGAATCTAAGACGTTCTACACCCTTTTGTTTACTTTTAATCAATTGAGAAGTGGTAATAGAAAAAAAATTGAATAAAAAAACGCTTTTATTGCGTAAAAATACTGTTATGTTTTGATACAAAAGATTTTATCATTGTTCTGCGAGCCAGGTTGCAGTGAGTCCCTTGATAATGATATCTTCCATTGCCAATTTGAATTTAATGAATCGTCGTTTGAATTCTATTCCACAACCTTTAGACAAACGGAAGTCAACCAAAATTCTTTCCTCCATGTCCAAGATGTTTGCTTTGAAGACCAGAGGCGTTTTTCTTCTATCCACTGTCGAAATCGTGATCTGAACAATTAAAATTAATAGTTTAGTTAAAAAATTAATTTTACTGTAATGTATGAAAATAAAATATGCTTACAGTTCGATATTCATTGATCCTGTAGCTATAATTTTCATGCTCCGCGTGATTTATAATCCGTTTAATAACAATATCGTGGTCTTCCATAACGAAAAACCGAGTCATTCGTTTCACCAGATTTTGCATAGGACTCTGCAATGGAATGTTAACATCGTCAGATTAATATAAATACAAATGAACACCTCTAAATTTTATGCATTAAACCAAATAAAATTTCAACCTGAGTTGATTGTGTGGACAATGCTTGCAACTGTGAGCACAACAATAAATCTTCAGCGATGGTTGGTTGCGAGAAGCACATATTTTGATGCTTTTCATCGGGCCTCATTTTGTCATAGTCCATTTCTCCGTTTATCATTTCTGGTTGCGAGTAACTAATCATGCCTTGGTCACTCTCGTCACTAATCTTATGTAGTTTTTTCAATTTGGCACCATCGACTCGATCTGAATATGATTCATCTAAAAGCACATATATACACACTTATTCGTCACAAATAAATTTTGATCAAATAATCAAGAAAATAACTGAAATAAAATATATTTCAGTATATTTTGGGTTTAAATGAAAGTTAATAAATATAAACTGTTAACGTAACAATTCAGACATCAGTTCGGAAGACTATTATTTAATAAATTACATCATCTTTTGAAAAACATTGTTATGTGTATGTAAATTTAAAAATGTTTGTAGACGAATTATTGACGAGCACAGTGACTTGGGTACGCTCGAATTCACTAACTGACTGCTGACAAAACAATTACATAAATATTGAGCGTCGCATTGATCTTGAGCAAAATCACAGATCAGAAAGTATAGCTGATTTTAGTGTACACAAACAAAGTCGTGTTGTTAATTGTTTCGAGTTCTAGGGTTTTCAGAATTATAGTATGAGTATAATCATTCGTTACATTTTGGAGCTCCGGATGCAACAAACTTTTGAATACAAAGTGCTTACGCAAATACCTACATCAAAATCTATATTTTGTTCATTTTAGAAATTGACACTTACCGTAAATAAAGCAGCAAAGATTTTTTCAAATATCACACAGTGGGGTACTGAGTAACCTGGAGTTACTTAAATCAGCTCAGAGCTACTCAGTACCTGTCTGTGGAAAATTGTCAATCACACCCACGTCTAATTGGCACTGCCTTTAAATTATGTCTGAGTATTTTTGTATCAAATTTTGGAAACAAAAAAATCCTTACCTAGATTTTTAACGAACCATGGGTGGCTTTTAATTTCCTTAATCTTATATCTAGCAGAGGGTGTGAAGACTAGAATTTTTCTGATATACGCAACAGACAAATAGTCCAGTTTACTCCAAGGAGTAAAGCACATGTATTCACCGTGCAGCCATTCCCTGAACTCTGCAAATTCTGTCGACGCTTGATCCCAAGGTAATTCTATTTTTGTAATATTTAAAAAAAATGATGCGTGATTAATAAATAATGCAAGTATAAATATGAAAGATCGTTTAATGTTATTACCTCCGGCTAACAAAGCAATCAGGATAATACCACAAGACCAAATATCAGCTGGCTGAGCGTGGTAATTTCCTAGTAATACTTCAGGAGCAACATATGGCATAGTCCCACACCTGGTATTGAGTTGTCTCTCCACGCCTCTTACTCGAAAAACTGTGGCCAAGCCAAAATCTGAAACTTTCAGATTGTCATTTTTGTCCAAGAGCAAGTTCTCTGGTTTGAGATCTCTGTGGGCAACACCACGACTATGAAGGTATTCCACAGCGCTGATGAGTTGTCTGAAATACTTTTGAGCGTTTTTCGTCGACATCCCAATATCGGGTTCTAGATAATAAATGATTAAAAATAGTTATATTAGTTTGGCATATACAAATTTAGAGTCATCTTGTTAGTGACCAAACCCAATACAACTATAAAATTACCAATTCTGTCAAAAAGTTCTCCACCAGATGCATATTCTAAAAATATGTACTCCATATTGGGCTCACTTCTGTGTCCGAAATAGTGAATGACATTCGGATTTGACAACATTCTGTGTACAGTTGTTTCTTTATAGACGCTTTGTTTCGCTGCTGGATGTTTCAACAAGTCTATCATTTTCATCGCCACACTCTCGCCGGTCGCTTTGTTAATCACCAGTTTCACTCTAATGCAAAAAATAATGCATCATTAATTTGACAGAAACAATAATTAATCATATTTTAATAACTGATTTAATACTGATTGTTCTTTACTTACTCTCCATAAGCACCTTCGCCCAGGGTTTGGGCCAAGGTCCAACCCTCCACAAAGTCAGTCATTTTTCTTTTTAACTGTTCAACTCACAGCCTTTCATGTTAAACCTGCTGATCTTGTTAATCAGCAACAATAATCAAATATCTAAAACAAATAATTCCATGCAAAATTGTCCTTCACTCGATTTTACTTTTATTAAATATCCATCACATTGTTTTCTTATTTCTATTCATATTTATAAATAAAATTATTCACGACGAGTTACAAAAGCGTTAACATCATTCATTGAAACAAATGTTTTTCATGGTCTAAGAAATGAAAGATGATGGAATATCATATATCTATCAGTTCAAACAAAGACCATTGTTCCGTTGAAATAAGTCCTCAGGCAAAACACTGACGATTCTCTAAAACTGATTGCATGATTTTATCAGAAATACCACAAACTGTTTTTACATGTACACTAAACTCAAAAATGTGTAACAAGTACTTGAATAATGATTTCAATATTGTCAGTCTAGCCTCGGTCTCGCGATACGTCTCGTCATGGACCCCTTTCGGACAATACAATCACAATTATTGGCAAACGCGAAACCAGAACCAAAAACAAAACTATCACATCAACTATCGGTGTCCAAATATATTACAGCAAGTGCGAGAGCTCATTAATTTACCGCTTGATTTGTAAACAACTAGGGTCGTGTTGCACGTGGTGTCGGCGGCGTCATGGCTTCACTCGATCTCGTTCAAAATCTCATTTTAACTGATTTCGCGCCGCAGCTGACCAGAGTGGCGCTCTCAAGCGAAGCCGGCCGGATGATAAATAAATATGGTGGCGCCGCATGTGTCTCTATAAATCTAAACAATAAATATCCAAACAAACAGACTTATAAATTGTAAACAATTCAAATACATGCTCGTGATGTATCTTAAAATATTTAAACGCGAATAATTTTTTGCAATACGTTACATCAAGCAAACAAATAAACAACAACAATCAGAGTAATATTTACCAGAATGAATGGTGAGAGAAGCATCTTTGTTCGGATGTGACAGATATAAATAATTGTATCATTGTATTATAATACAAAACAAAAAAAAAAGCATACGTACGCCCTCTAGCGGGCAGACGGTCAACTACAATGATATCGGAGCGCGCGCACATACGCAAGCTGGTGGCGAATTTGTCAACTACTAGGTGAGAGCACGACGCGACAGCCTGCCTGTAAACAGTGGTGATCGAAGGAGGAGAACGCGAAGGAAGACGAGAGAGAGACTAGAGAGAGTTTTTGGTTGGTGCTGAGTGCGCGCATGAATATTGGTGCATGTCAATTTCTTTCGAAGTCGAATGCTCGACTTGGCACAGCAGCAGCAGTCGTGATGATGCGCGACAGACTCACTCCGAGTGCATCGACTTGACGCCATTGCCTGGACTAAAAATGACGTGCTGAGCACTGCCTTTTCCGCAAGTTACCAAACTCTTTTGCACCATCTTACTCAGAGGCGCAAAGATTCTTAAACAGGTACGATCATTATTGCTCTTCAATTAGTCATTTGTTATCACAATAATTGTAAAGACAACATTTTCTCACGACCAATCAATTCGATGAATAATTGTGTTCAATTTCGAGCCTCCCCTTTTTTTTGTAACAATCGATGTGTTTGTTTGTAGAGCCAACAAATTATCGATATAGCAGGTGATGAATCATTCCATTTACTCGCTAGAGGATACATCTGCTCATTTCATAACGCATTAATTTAATGTAATCAGACAAGTTTGAAAGAGTTTTCGGTGTGTAACCATGACTGTAAGCAGGTTTTGATTGTTTGTTTGTTTCTTTTTTTTTCTTCTTTATGTTTTAGCAAGCTTCAGTTCTACATCGAGAGATAAAAGACTGCTTTGGCCTACTGGCCAGGTACTTTCTGCTTTTATTGGCGAGCATTTTGTTTTGCAGTCAAATTTGGTCAATTGTACTTGCTTGGACAAGCAGATCTCACCTATCTGAAAGAAAGAGTTTCAGTTTTGTTTTGTAACCTCCAAAAATTTTAATTTAAAACACAGCTATTTTGTCCAAATTATTTTGTTTTGATATCATAAATGTTTCAACTAATCATTTTCCAGAGCAAAATGTTTTATTAAGAAAATTCAGTGGAAAATTATGTTTTCTCACTATAACAAAATACATTTTGGGACTACGCTTGCCTGTTTTTTTATTCTTTCATAGTATATACTTTAATAGTTCAGAAACAATGAAACGATTATTTCTTGTATATCAGTCATGTGAGTGTTGTGATAACAATCCATGCCAAAGAGACTTTAAAAGGGTTATACAATCAATCATTGATACAATATAGATTATAAATTTTGATTGTTTATATTTTTATTATAAATTAAACAGCACTCGTTCTTTTTATCTGTTATTTGTTTTTATGTTTTCACATCCGTGACATTTATTTTTATTTCAATAATTAATGTTTTATTTGTTCATAAATTACAGAATGGAGGAGGATCAAATGCCCGGAACAGTGTATTGTTTTCACCCAACGCAGAAGAAGTTTGAAAAAACAAGGAGTGACTCGTCCAACGGAGAAACTACTTCTGGATCTTTGGACACATCTACTTCGTTAGCTGATATATTTGATACTGCGTTTTCTTCCACTGTTGATCCTGCTACACAGTCACGCATTACACCTGGTAATAATCTTATTATTTGTATAATCTTGATTAATTATTTTAATTTTAATTTTTTTAAATGAATTTATATAGAAATATGTAATACAAAGAAAAATGTAATTAGAACTGTTTTTCTTGAATACGCAATAAAAATGAAATTTTCAAAAGATAATTAAACACGTTAGAATTAAAACAAATAAAAATAAAATAACGAGGACATAAAACTTGTTTGTGTATGCAATAAAATAATCCAATAGATGGGAGGAATAAATTGAATGAATTTTAAGTAAACACCGGTGCATATAAAAAATAGAAGAGGGGCGTATCGTTATTGTTGTTTGAAAACAGATGTTTTCCTTACTTCTGAATGCACATTAATCTTTGATTGGTCGAGGCAATTGATTACAATCAATTGCATAAAGCTTCAAGCATTGCACCTGTCATCAGAACTAAGACCAAGTCAAGCACCAAAAAAGGATTAAAAAAAAATTTGTTTCTGAAGATTGTATATTTAGTCTTGAGAACAAATGAAAAATTATCATATTTTTGTAAATTATTTTGATTTTTGAATTGTTAATATTATTTCATGGATGAAAGTTAGTAATGAGTTTGTTGATTCCATATAAAATTGATTTGATTTGATAAAGAAAAAGTAATTTATGATTATATTGAAATGTGTTCTCGATAAATTTTAGGCAACGACGTTGAGTATGAGCATTTGTTCGCCGGTAGCGATATCGAGGAGAATGACATAACTTCAATCGCGTCTTATCCGATTGCCAGCAGCCAATCGCATCATAGTCACAACGAAAACAACTACGTATGCGAACATTTTCTTCCGCCGATTGATCAATCGCATGACGATTGCTGGGGCTACAACTGTGCTTTGTGCCTAAACAGAAGGGAACAAATGCAACCAGAAAATTGTCGCCCGAAGAAGCGTTACACAAATGATCTGTCCAAGCAGATCAAAAGACGTAAAATGGAATCTTTCATCACTGATATACTCAGCGATGAAATTAATATTAACGCTGCTGGACCGTCGAGAATTGTTGATCGTCCCGTTGATTATAGGTGAGTGTCGAGATATGTCTGTAACCAGTAGAGCAACAATTTTTTATTCATTTGTTGTTTTTCATACACAGCATAAACGGTCCATCGGGCGTTAAAAAAAAAGGGATGGGAAAAAGCGTAGACAAGGTGCAGTTGACGAAGAAATCACATACTACGTCAGGGAATGCTAATGGAGATAGTCTTAATGGCGGAAATTCAGGTATGCGATACTGAAATTCAATTCACTTTTTTTAATCGACATTCTTCTCGTTTTTAAATTTAGCATCAGATTAAGTAACAGCTTACTTTTTAGGTGTAGATGATACACCATCTGCGCCTGATTTACAACTGGACTGGTCGTCCAGCAGTGATTCAGAGGACAGCGTTGTAAATGAGGAAGACGTCGGTTTTGTCGAAGTGCTCGAAACTGTGAATCTGAGCAATGAGGTGAATGAATGTTAATCAATGAGCAGTCGTAAAGAATTTCTTTAGTTTTCTCATGCTTCAATTTATTTTGCAGAATAATAATAATAGTAATAGCAGCAGCAGTAGCAGTAATGCTAATGGCCAATTAAATGATCAGAGCAACCACACAGTACCAATTGTAGATTTAACAACAGAATCAGATGACGAGCTATTTCCAACTGATCAAACAAGGAATAATGTCAATGCGGTATCGTCAAGTTCAGAAGAAACTTCCAGGTGGGTGGGCGGATGGATCATATGAGAAAGCATATTGCATTGAATGTTATTAATATAATTAATCAATTGTTTAGATCTAATCAGTGTACACACCAAATGCCAGACAGCTATCCGACTACTGAAAATCCAGTAAACGTAGAGAGGTTATACCAAAATGCCATTTCAAATATGCCTCCGCATGGTTAGTAATTACCAAAAAAAGAAAAAAAACCAAAACCAAACCAATCAGACGAAATGTCATTGAACTATCGATTTAAATGTAATGAATGTGTGATACTGTTATTAGGTAATGTGAGTTCGCCACGAATGCATCCTCTTCAGGAAAGATTATGGTTGACTCAGCAGCGTTTACAAGAAATGCATCGAAGACTTCTTTGTACGCGAACCTCCCATCATCGGTAAGTTGTTGGAAAAGCGTCTGATATTTTTTGAATAATTACGATTCTTGTTTTTATTTGTAGCCCATGTATATGTATATCTCGAAGCCCGCACGCGCGTAACTCTGGACACAGTTGTAACTGTCCGGCTAATCCAGCCAATGCACACAGATACGGTTCAACAGAGCCCAGAGGAGATTACCTTACCTGGAGGCGAATGATGTTGCCGCCTTTACAACCTACGGTTTACAGTCACCCTGAAACAAGAGAGCGACCCAACAACATTTACATAACAGATTTTCCTTCTCATTATGTAAATATACTTGCAAGATATACCAAATCAGTCAACGTCTAGTTGGTTCAAAACCAAAAATTATTATAATTTATATTGCTTACAAAATGTTTCAGGCGACGTCTCCAGTGTCAAACGTGAATGAACCGGATGTTATCAATTCTGTGCCAGTCCACCAACATGTTCATCATCACATGTACCATTATCATCCGCATCATCCGCCTCAAACACTGCAACGATCTTCTAATCTAGACATCATTTTATCAGATTTGGTAAACTCACTAATCAAAAAATTTGTTGTTAATGTTCACCCTTACAATGTTTTCGCATTATTTTTAACCACTTTATTATTTTCAGGACAATGTGAATGCGATTCCACCAACAGCATGGACAATGCTTCAAGATATACGCCGGATGACTCGAATCAGTTGCGGTGCAACTCAAGCATCAATTGAGAGTCATACATTCCCCCATAAATACAAACGTGTAAGTGTTTTAAATTATATCGACGACGTTGAGTTTAATCATAAATCTATCTGTTGTGTATATCAATATTATTCATGATGGCTCTTTATTGTTATTTATGTTACCAGGTTAAAAAGATGGAAAATAGAGAAGATGACATTGAAAAATGTACCATTTGTTTGTCTGAATTTGAAGATTGTGAAAGCGTAAGGTGAGGAGTCAGACAATTTTTCATATCATTTATTTCATGTTTTAAATTCATTGATGTTAATTTTGTTTTTAATTTAGGAGGCTTCCATGTATGCATTTATTCCATATAGATTGTGTGGATCAATGGCTATGCACAAACAAGCGGTGCCCAATTTGTCGTGTCGACATAGAAACATTTCTTCACAAGGAACTCACCACACCTGCATAGCACCCACGAAGAAATGCTACTATAATGTATCCATTATTACTATTATTATCAACTACGTAATATACATGACTGTAAACGTAAGTGATACCTTCAAATCGACTGCCAACTTTTAAGGTGTGATCGAATATTAGAAAATTAGAAAAATATCTAACAATGAAAAATGTTTATTCTCAACTCATTGTTCTTCAATTGAAAGACTATTTATTTGTAATCTTCAATTGTTTATTTTGCTTTTGTTTTAATTAAATAGACTTGTTTTTCAAATTTATTATCGAAACGAGAATTTGATGCAATTTGTTTAGTTTGCAGCTAATAAATGTGGGCATAATTGTTCTCAAAATTCATCATAACTTTTTTTTCTCGTCAACAATTTTATAATTTATACCAGTTGTTTCATTGTTATTATATTTCAATTAGAATGTTTGATCCTAAGTATTTTTAACCATACGTATATGATCTTTATGTTCGAAACAATTATAACAACTATGGTTCAGTAGTTAATTTTACTTAAACAGAATTAACATGGACAAATGCTTTGTAAAGAAAAATCAACAATAAAAAGATCACTTATTGCGCAATCACTGAAGGCTGACTTTGACACATTTTTTATATGAAAATATATGAAATGATAAATAAGTGGCAAAAGTCATCGGCGATAAAGTTTCAGAAGCTTTTTATGAATCAATTTAATTAATACCATGGTTTTAGGCTAACCATTTAAGCTTAGTGATAATATATTATTCAAAAACAATGTGCCATTTTCTTGTGCACTCAAACTATGGTGCTAGTGTGGGAACTGCAACTTGAATAATTTTTCATCAATTTCAACAAAAAAAGATATTACAATTGTTGCACAAGTCCAACACTCAATCAAATTGAAAAGAAAATATTTTCCGGGAAAAATTTGTTTTCGATGAAATGTTTTATCCTGTAAATTAATTTATCCAAAGTTTTTAATTTTTTGTTAACGACGACAAATTAATTTTTGACCAATTGTTCCTGTTTACCAACCACAGTCTTCCAAACAAACCTTTCTGGTCAAAAATTAATTCAATTTTGATTTTCTTCGTTATCTAAAAGCATCTTGTAAGATTTTATTGTCGTTTAGAACTGGAAAAATTATTCAAAACAAGATAGCATTTTCAATACGAAAAAGAAAAAGTATCATAAAATGTAGCTTGCAAAATATCCTGTATTTTTTTACAATCGAAATCATGATGGAACGTCGTCTATAATCCGTTTAAAATTGTGGAAAAAATCGCAGGATGTTATGTTGATTGTGTATAAATGCAAGACTGTAAATATTGAATTTATAGCTTGTAACGGTAAATGAACTACGTAAAAGATATGAATATGTCAAAAAAAAAAAATGTTCTAGTTTTTAAGTTAAGACGACTTATAAATATGATTGTATAAAATTAAAACACGTCTATGTAATAAATATAACTAAAATCACATAAAATTGATGCCCGGCTCGTCATTCAATAACATCATCATTTCAAAATTGTTATCACTGTCATTAGTCAGACAAAGCGAACATCTTAGAATTGTATTTTTTTTGTTTAATGACAGATTGTTAACCATTCATTTTGGTTGGAAATTTGTCATTTGAGATGAGTCAGATATGAAGTGGTAGAATTATTATTAGTTTTCATTGACGTTATCAAAAATTCAATCGTGTGGTGATCCAGAAACACGAACCTCGTGGAAGGACAGTTTTCTTGAGAGGATAAAATCGTGGCTTCCCTTTGAGTCATCTTTAATTTACATTATCAAGACAAGAAATATAAACAAATAGCAATCTAAATCATTGATTGGTCGTGCAACAAACGTCTGATCCAACATCATTTAAGTTTTCTCAATTTGTTTACACTTGAGACAATTGCATAAATTAAAATTTTATCCATTTTGTTTAACAAAAATTGTATAGATAATGTAAATTGTGATCGTTCAAAATCGAACAGATTTTTTTATGCAAAAATAATAAATTTAAAATGTTTTTGCGTAGTTTTTACATAGAATTTAGATGAGTAATCAATCGTACATATATAAATTAGGAATCAGGGGAGTTGATTGAATTCATTATAAAACCTTGAGAACCAGTCTCGACATTGTAACATATAATTTCATTTATGATTCTTGTGACGTGCCAAGTGTTGAATGTTCAGAGCAATTTTGTTCGATGCCGCTGCCGGTCATTTTAGTTAACGACATTCGGGTTTTCCGTAACTCGGTGTTTTTACCATGATAAAATTTCCCCGCATTGCAAGCAAAAACTCAATGGAAAGGTCTGTACTCATGTAATTAAATTAAATGAATATAACATTCTGATATGAAAAATATTTAAATCAATGATTCATCACGTGTCAAGAGAAAAGAATTTCTCTCTTAAAATACTTCATGTAACATTTAAATGGATAGTATTTCTTCTCATTTTTATGTATGTATAATTTGATTGAATTTAATTACTGTTTTTTTATTGGCCCTAAAAATTCGTGTACCACTAAAAAGGCGCTTCCAATCTGATATTGCTTGGATTAAAAAAATGTTTGGACGTGTGTCCGCGACTTGTGCGAATCGTTTGTTAATTTGCTGAGACATATAAAGAGAACACCGGCGAGGATAACTTTTCAGTCTCCTTGCGACTTCACCGACGAGGTGATCTCAACGAAATTACGATCAAGTATTACCGGTTTACTTTTAAGGTACACAAATGTGATTAATTAATCTATTTTCAAACGCACCAGAAATTTGTGTGTTTTTTTTTTATATTCTTTTCTCATGTTTAATATTATTGCGCATTTTTTAATGACTTGAATAATTCTTACGTTACTTGCAAACTATAGTTCTTGAAACACGAGTACGAAAAAAAGTTTAATTTTGATGATAACATGATAAGCAATAAATTTACATAGTTGAAGATTTATGAAAGATCATTTTACAAAGGAATTCAGATGGTTTTCTTGAAGTTTGCGACAAATTTGGATGCTAGGCACCTGTTTAGATACAAAATTTTTCTTTCTTTCCAAGATTTATGTAACGATATATTGAATCTTTTTATTATCCTGAATGATTAGACCTAATGATGTTTGAATCATTTTTTCTTGCGAACAAAACCTTTGGAATTTATTTGATTTTATAATTTCTGGAATTGAAAAATCAAGTCAAAGAAAAAAGGAAAAACACTTAATTCCACGATGTATTTGTTTGTCAAATTAACATGTTTGAATGATTGACTTACAATTCCAACTACTGATGAGGCTTTTGATTCATATGTTGGTTGAATTTTGTTGATTTATATTTGTTATACAAGTAAATCGTGATATTAAGTCAAATAAAATTGTCTAAAATGTCATTGCAAAATCTTTCCATCTCATATTCCTGTGAAAAGATATCTAGTGGTTCACCATGGACTGTGGAGATGGACATACTGTTTGGTGACCTTGCGTCCATGTTATGCAACCATAGTTTGCGTTTAACAATTTTACATTTACGCTATTACATCAGATTGTCAGATTTTGGTAAACAACAACAACTTGACGTACTTTAAAAGCTGACGTTAAAAAAATCGATTTTTAACAAATTTTTTATTGGTTTTTGTTCATTATTATTACGATTATATTTTTTTTCAGTGTATTGAAATCATGTGGAGTGCAAAATTGATTTATTTTGTGGTATTACAAATCTATATCGGCAAAGTTTTATCACAAGGTGAGTATAATCATTGATGTTTTAACTTTATATAATATAGGTATGTTGTCATCATATAAGCCTGTTTCTTGATACCTGAGTGAAATGTCTTCTGATACAAGAAATCATATAGAAAAAAAAATCATAAATGCAGAGGCAATTACAGAGTAATTAACAATAATTCATCAGTCAAGATTAAGCAATTACAATATACCTTCCTTATGATATAATTAATAACCAAGCAGAATTACTTCTTCATTCTTGCTCAGAAACAACAAAAGTCAGTGCAAATAAATTGTTTTCAATCGATGTTTCATATCGCGTAAACAAATAATGTAATTTTTTTATCATTTTAATTAGTGCTAATACCTGTTTCTTTTTTTCATTCAATCAAGTCTGTTTGTATGTGTAAAACATCAGATTTATTGTAATAATCTAATGAAGAAGAATTTGTTGTTGAAGAAGAATGCTTTTGATGCATTTACATTGCAATGTATTCTGATATCTGTTAAATTTTATCATTCAATTAAGAGGACGATGAAGTGAATTTCTTGCCCTATGATGGAATGTTAAAAAATAGTTTGAACAAATTCGTAAACATTAATTCAAGCATAAGAAATTGAATGGCAGAAAAATAAGGGTTTAATCATCCCCCACTTAAACAAATCAAAATCAAATTAAAAGGATTTTCTTTAATTTTTCAGGCATTCCTAAAATTGCACTTTGACTTTTCCTTAATTAAGTGCTTGTGTCATTTCAGAACCATGTGATAGCCCAGGAGGATTTCGAGGTGTTTGTTTTAACATAAGAAAGTGTGATCCATTGTTGAACTTGCTACGAGCAAAAACACCAGAATCTAACTTATTTTTGAGAAGTTCATTATGTGGTTACGAAGGGAACGATCCAAAAGTGTGCTGTCCAGTGACGATGAACGTCAACGATCAATCTCCAAATGAACGGCCAACACCGCCATTGCGACCTGAAACAAAACCGATGCAAGATGATTATGATTTTCTAGTACCTCCCTACTGTGGATTCAGCAATGCCACTCACAAACGAGTTGTCGGAGGAAACGATGCTCAACTGGGTAATCAAATATGATCTAGAAAACAAATTTGAAAAATAATGAAATAATTTGATAATGTATAGAAATATCATTTGGTTCTTTTAGGCGCCTGGCCATGGATTGCAGTTCTGGGCTACAGAAAAAATGGCAACCCCAAGTGGCTCTGCGGAGGAAGTTTAATTTCATCCCGACATATACTCACAGCGGCTCATTGCATTTACAAGAGAAGTGACTTGTATCTCGTTAGAGTCGGCGACTTAATTCTAGATGACAAACTCTACGATCAGGCAAACCCTCAAACTATTCCAATAGATAAAGCAACTATTCATCCTGATTACAATCCCAACTCATTCACTAATGACATAGGAATCATCAGACTAAAGTGGGACGTAGAACTTACTGGTAAAAAATATTATACCATTTTCATGACTCGATTCTTACAAACCATAATGAATAATAACCACTAATGATAGGTCATTGAATTTTTTATGTTCAATAGATTTCATAAGGCCGATTTGCCTTCCCGTAACTCAGGAAGTTCAGTCATTAGATTTGGTTGGAAGAAGACCTTTCGTTGCAGGATGGGGATCTGTAACATTCAGTAAGTTTCTCAGTTTTACATTGCAATCAATCAAAGACAAATATTTTATTGGTCCATTTCATTGTATTACAGAAGGACCATCAAGTGCGAGACTCCAGGAAGTTCAAATTCCAATTGTCACTCAATCATCATGTAAATCCGCTTTTGCCCCGATTGGAAGAACAGTAATAGACGATCGTGTTGTATGTGCCGGATATGCCGCTGGTGGAAAAGATGCTTGTCAAGTAACAAAATTGAATAATTTTTATTAACTGCATGTCTATGAAAGATGATATTGATCTTGATGTTTCATTATTTTCAGGGTGACAGTGGAGGACCTCTTATGCTCCCAGTAAAATACACTTACTATGCAATCGGGGTAGTCTCTTACGGTTACAAGTGTGCAGAACCCGGCTTCCCAGGCGTTTATACACGTGTTGAACAATTCCTCGACTTCATTGCAGACAACATGAATTAAGCTGTTATTATTATTATTATTATTATTATTATTATTATTATTATATTACACATCTCCGTGCAAACGTCGTCGTTATTTGATTTTTAATTGTTTGTACTTTGATGGTGAATTTGTTATTATACTCGTGTCAAGCGACATCCGCAAGCCTACTCGTTTTGCTCTCATTTTTTATAAACACATCCAACAGGATTTACGTTTTATATGCGAATACAGTGTGTGATATGAAATATTTGTTTTATTACCGAGGCAAAGTTTCATCATTATTGTTACAAAAATAATACTCAAATTTGATTGAATTTCTTTTATGCATTGAAATGTAATTTATGTCAAAGAGAGATTTACACAGATTTACTTTTAAGGTTAATTTATATTTGAAATTGTAAATAATGATGCATTAAGATATAACTGACGATAAATAAATCATCAATTTTGAATAACTGATGTATGTTGATTCAAAATATTTGTTAATCTTCTTTATTTTGTTGTTATTTAGTGGCTATGAGGAAACGGGTATTACCTATCATCTTAGAATTAGTTGTCTTTATTTCTGAATGTTTGTATGATGAACTTGTCACAGTATGCAATAAAAGACATTGCGCCTGAGAAAAACATGCTAAACACATGACACAAAAACTCATCCAGACCTTTAAATTAACACACACACATACACAGAGACGGTGAAACGCATCATGTATGTGTACATACAACATCATCAGCAGACAGACAAGGACGTTGCGCATGTGAGGCCGTACACTTTCTCTCCGTCGTTTCATAAGCGACGTTTGTATATTGTCTCAAAATAAACTCGTGACGGTTAAAAAAGCGAAAGTAAAAACACCTTTCAGTCGGTGTTTGCCACTAAAAAAATAATCCCAATTACAAACATCACGGTGTAATTGGCGCTGAACGTTCATCCAAGTCTGTGCTCCGAAATTTTGTAGGTTAGAATGAACTGTCATTTGTGTAAACAACGGTACAGGTTATATCCGAGTTGAATTTAACGGCGACTGTTCGGAATATTTGGATTTACGATATGTCGGTGACCGAGGAGCGGATCCAAGAATTGAATAACAAGTTTTTGGAATTCATGCAAGATACTCACAGCGTAGAGGAAGCTACGAAAGAGATATACGACGATTTGCTTGATGAGGTTCTCATGGGCTTTGTGTTTGATGTACACAGGACGACGAAAACAGGATGCATCGACGTTGAGGAAGGCATTCCTGACGATGAATCTTATGCCATTGTCGGTGAGTTGTTACTGTTATTATTAACATTTTAATATTTTCTCATCTGTCAAATTTTGAGTGCCAATTTTCAATGGCCTGTAGACTATTTTCACAGGTCCGTGATTTTGACACAACGAATCATTGTTTATTATGACACGACATGTTTCATTCAATATTAAAAAAAAATCAACTAGATCTGTATGAATAATATAGTATGGTTTTTCAAATGAATAGTAATAAAAGATGAATGAAATATTTCAGATCTGCCGGGGCTGGACGTATTTGGGCAACATCCGATAAAGAAATCTCAAGAGTGCACGTGTCCTAACTGCGAACGAGGGGTAGCCGCGTGTCGGTTTGCGACGCATCTGGAGAAATGCATGGGAATGGGACGGAACAGTTCGCGAATAGCATCTCGTCGAATTGCAAATAATACGAAGGATCTGACAACGTATAGCGGCCTGATGAGTGACGATGAGGATGACGTCGATTGGAGTATGAACAACGACAAGCGGAAGCGTCGGAAGGAGCGAAACGGCGTGAAGAAGATGAAGCAGCCGGCCAAAAGCACAAAGAACGGTGGAGGAGATGGCGACCTTGTTGCAACGAGCAACGAGAATTCGCCAACAAATTACGAGAATATGTCTTTGGAGGAAAAGCGAGTTTTGTTGACTCAGATTTGTGGCGTTGTTTCGGAGCATACGAAGAAATGGTGCACTCGGTCTACGCGTTGTCCCCAACACACTGAGGACCAACGCAAAGAGATGCGCGCCAACTTGGACTCTAATTCGCACGATCACGTGGACGTGGACACGTTCGAAGAGACGACCGAGCAGAATCTTGTGCGCTGGGAGCACGAAGGTTCGAGCCACTCGAGTCCGGCTGATTCTGCGTCTACAACCTCAACATCATCGACCAGCAGGAAACGAGACTTTAAGACCAAAGGCAAAGCCAAGGCCGTCAAACGCGATCGCGTATCGCCCATTTCCCAAGGAGACTGAGACTAGCATTTAAATATTTATCTATCTAACTATATCTTCTATCAGACACACCTTGCTCGCACTTCTCTTGAAAGTTTAGACACATTACAGGTCTTTGCTTTGTTCATGTGGCTGGGCTACTGTTCCTCCGTGTCGTACCAACAGCGACTGTACATATATTTCATTTGTATTCGTCCATGACTCAGGCAACAATGCCGTTCATATTTTTTTTTATTAAAACAAAAATACAACCAATGTTTTTCAGAAAATAATATCTACTTGTTTCAAATCGAATCCATTTCGCGTTTGCACTCCCAAATTAATATCAGTTTGAAAACGATGGGTAACTTCGTTGAATGTTATTTTAGTGACACAAAGATTTATCATTCTCTTGTTGATTTAAATTTATTGCATAGTAAAATTTAACATTTACATGAAGTGAATAATAAATATATGTAGTATAATCTAATGACTTATTCGAGTAGCGTTCTCAACGTGTCATTATTATTTTGTAGTTAAGAATGAACAGATGAAACGCGTGCCTCTCGACAACACCAACTTTTATTATAAAAATTAGAACGGGGCTCCACAGTTTTCTGCCTTGATTTTTTAATATCAAATTTTATTCCGACACAAACAAAAAACAAATCATCTGTCATCAAAAATTATTATTATGTAGCAATGTTAGATTTTTTGAACATGCGCTCAACAGTTTATTCTTCGTTATTACATTATAATATAAACGTTGAGACGCTGCTCGAATACGTCATAAACTAATTTGTAAGCTTCTACAACAGCAGACTAATCTCTAAGTAATCATGCTTCTTTCTTTTATTCTCAGTGAGTATTTCAGTCAGTTGTCACTTGAATAAGTTCCTTTTATTTATCTTAGTCGATACACGAAGCGCAAGTGAATTGAATATTGATTAACGTATCGGGTACCATTTTCATCCAAAGTTTATTCATCATTAAATAAATTTAATTAATACAAATTGCAATAATATTTTGTTTATCCCTTTGATTTTATCAATTAAATGACAATAAGCAACGTTTGTACAACGTTTTTGAAAAAACAATCGGAACTGATGAATAAATTTATAATAATTTAAAAAATAAGCATACGTTTAAATGTTCAGATCTACAGAAATTTAATCTTATAACATCAACCCAAAACTGAGATTTCTATCATAAATGAATTGAAATAGGTAGTTTGGCTTGCAATCTCAGTTTTAATTGCATCCTAAGCTTTGTAATCATAATTTTATTTACCGTTTAAATAAACAAATATTAAAACAATAAAAACCTTCATCACAATTGACGTTCACAACGAAATTGGTAAGCAGTTGTTCGATGACTCATTCGATGCTACGTCTAAGAATACAAAATTAAAAAATATATTTATAATAATATACGCAACTAACATACACATGAATAGTATAAAACTAGTTTTGTTCATTGTTTTCAGACAATTGTTTTGTTCATTCAATCAAAAGAAAAATGTGAATTAAATTAATATATACTTCTTTTCGGTTTTGGACATTTGATTTGTGTTACTTTTCATTATCTCAGATATGTATGGTTTTATAAAATGAAACTATCCAAAATAACAAATATTGGATTTGTCGTTACAACCCTTTTTTCGACACCTCTGCCTACAATAAACTACAATAAATAGGTATAAGTTTGCTGATGCCTACTGTTTAACGTATGTGCAAAAATACGGCGCGAAGAGGACGGGGAGGGGAAGGGTAATAGAAAAATATAAATTATTAGAATAATCTTTTGCTTTGCTTGGCACATTGCGATTGTCCCACGGACGATCAAAGCATTTCTTTTGCACATAGAAAAATGAATTGGCTTTTTGCGCAGAAACGTATAAAATTTAATTTTGTGATATGCAGCTGTGGTTTATATCCGAAATTGTCACAATTTTTAAAGCTAATGAAGCATGAAAGAATTCTTTTGATGTCGTTTTCTTTCAGTTTTCTGTCAGTTTGTATGAATTCCACAGTTCATCAATTCCCTGTATATGGATTTTCAGTCGTCGAGCAAAGTTGATCTTTACTACTTTCTTTTTAGATTTTTTTTAAATTCTATCGGTTCGAGCCAGCTCGACCTTTTTGATCGTCGTTAATATAAATAATTTTTCGGTTCTTCGGTCGGCTGGCCGCAGATGCCGTGGTACTTTTTGACCACTCGATTTCTTGAGCGACATGTCTCGATCTCCAGGAAACATTCGTTACTGTAAGTCAGATCGTCGGTACCACAAACTGGGTCGTAAATTGCTGGACAAATTTTCTGACAACCGCGGAAATAAAATCCTTGGACGCATCTTTTCATTGGTACAACGTAGACATGTTTTCTGGAAAAGAACAAAAAAAAATACAAGTTGGTTCATTTTAATTTGACGGAAAGCAATGCTCTACTTGAGCTTTGACTTGAAAAGAGAAAAAAATATTGGTTGTGAAAAAATAGATGGTTGTTACCCGCAATTATCTCGTTTCATTTCACATTCGTTGCGGTAGAGTTTGTTGTCGGATCCGCAGACAAACTGTCGTTCGCCGCTACAAATTTGATTGCAAAGTGCAGTTGTGCGACAATGCTGTGCAGGAACTTGAACCACTCTCTGGCCGCAAGTTTCGCGTTGCAAATGGCAGAGGGATCTGCAAAATATCACAATCGTGTTATATGAGCCGATCACCGATGAAGAGACAATCATGATATTTTTAATTATTATTATTATATATAAATAAACCTGTAAACGTTGCCATCGCTGCCGCAGACCGGTTCTTCTGTAATGTTGCTGCAATCCTTCGGACACTGTTCGATTTCTTTTAAAGTCGTACACTCGCCTACGTGTGCTAATTGAATACCCTTCCTGAAACAATCAATTTATATTGTAGAGGTAGGTGAGTAACTATGGTACACCTTTTAAAAAATTCTAAAAAATAAAGTAAAAGTACAATGATCAAATGATATGATATGAATCATCAATTAAATTCGTATCAATAATAATCATATACTGAAATGTGACGATGTTACATTTGTGTCATTATCGGGTCTGGTGCCCTACTATGATTCAGTCTGGTTCAACTATTAGACATTATAAAAAAGCTGATTAAAAAGTAGTTTCTAGCTGAAAAATCTATAGAGATTATTGTACTATCATTTGAATTGCATTTTAAGATTATATTAGTTTTTAAAATATAACTTTTATTCTAAAAAAAAAGAATCATTCTAATTTAAGCGAATCATATATGTTATAATACTTGGGCACAATTCACATTTTATTGTGTTTCTTGCAAATTAAATATTTAAAAGATTATTAACAAAATTACAAACATTATTTTGTAGATATTTATGTCGTTCTACCTATAAGCATGTTTTATTGTAAACCACGTATCTCTATTATGTATTGTATCATTAATTCATAATAAAGAGAAACAATGATGAATGCACATCACATATAGAAAGTGAAATTATAGATGATTAGTTTTTTGTGGTGAAATATTTAAAACTTACAAGCAGCTTGCAACATTTAGATGACACTGATTGGAATAAGTATTAGCGTCGCTTCCGCATACGGGATCGACTTCTTTGCTACACTTTTGCTGTTGTTTCATGCACTTGGTAAACCTGGGTCGACATTTTTCAAAGTCTGTTTTCACGACCTTCCTACGCGATTGTCTGTAAATGAAAATAAACTAATTGTCGTAGCTTGCGGATGATAATTGTCAGGTGCGATAGGGATAGCAGAACTCACCCACAGTTGAGCATCTGTAATTCACACTCATTACGATAAATGTTGCCGTCCGTGCCGCACACGAGCACTTCCGACTCATGTTTGCAATCTAATGGACAGGCAGTCGACGCACTCCCAGAAGTTCTTTCTCGTGAAACACAAAATGACATTGGCACTTCGAATACGTGCTTGCTGAAATCAAACAATTTTCGTCACTTTTTATTTATTCTCAATGAAAAGAAGACTCTTTTTGTAATTTAAACGCTGAAGGAATTAAAGCATAAACCAAACAATAAATAAATAAAATTACCCGCAATTCTTAGCCCTCATTTTGCAAGTGTTGGAATAAAGAATGCCATCACTTCCACAGGCGGGTTTGGCGCCTCTCCAGCACGATTCTCGACAGTGTCTTGTTGTCTGGCAATGTTTTTTGTTGGTTCTTACAACGCCTTGGCTACAAGCATAAGAGTCAAATTAGTTTCAATAAATGTAACAGATATTGTGCCTCATATAACGCCAGACGCACTATAACCGTACAATTATACATTATAAAATCACTGTTTCAACATAGAATTACATCATATTTTTGGGTTCATTCAAAAGTTATTCATCGCGTGCGTGTATGAGAATCGTTCTCATTCTGCACGCGCTATTTTCGTTTTGTGTTTCATCTTGTATCTGAGTAGTTAATTAGTTTGTACATTTTTTTTTCATAATTGAGCTTTAATTTAATGAATATAACTCACGAATTAGGATTAATGTCCATTACAAACTTGTTGCGTGTCTTGATAAAACAGTGAGACTGATATTAATTTGACGGGCTTCATATTTGCGGTACATTAAAAGACGCGATTTAATTTTACCGCTATTAAATTGAATTCAAAGTCAGTTCAATCAACGTAATTGATGATTCAGCCTTTTTGTTTTACGCTTTGTAAATCATAATTCTGACTCAAGGAATTTCACATTTTTATCATTTTCAACAAGCGGAGGAAAAAAATGTATGCTTAAAAAAAAAAAAAATATACACATCATTGAAAAAAAAATATAGAATGTAAGATTACATACTCCATGTTTGGTAAAATTTCAAAGTTGAATCTTCCGAAAGATTTAACTTGAATGATGAAAATTATAGATAACAACATTGACATGCATAAATGACCGTCTTTAAGACAATTCGCATGATTTCTACTGACACGAAGAGATATGCCATAAGAGGTCAAGAGTAATTCCTATTACTGCTACTTTCAGAATTTTTTTTTTTCCTCTTATCTTTTCCTCTCGGCTCATGACTTTTTAAAATTTATTTATATATTCATAGATTTAAATTGTTATACAAATTTTCCGCAAACTTGCATACATATATAATCATCATTTCTGTTTTATTTATTGTTTTTTTTTCTAAATAAAAAAATTACAATGAATGGAAGTTTTTTTTTTTCACTGAAGAAACTTAATTTATTCACTATACGGGAAACAAAAACGAGTGACTTTTTTATTTCTGGGTCTAAAAAATGAAGTGAAAATGTTGCGGTTGTTTAATGATTGTTTTAAAACTTGGTTCGTTTTTTAAAATGATTTTCGAGCTTACCCACAGGTAAGTAGTTTCATCTGACAAGTCGATTTGTAGACATTGCCATCGCTTCCACAAACGGGACCATCAAGTGGCGCAAAGTCGCATGAAACCGGACAATTTTCTCTGTGTGCAGAGATATTGTTGCATGGTCCCAAATGAGATAGCTCAATGCCCACCCTGCAGATCTCTACTCTCAACATACATTTGTTTTGGTATGTTCTGCTGTCTGTGCCGCACACGGGATCCTGATCGCCTGGACAGCGATGTTCACATTTGCTTCCTGACGATCTTAGGCACGCCGTCTTACTAATATCTATTGTCACCCCTGAAATAAAAAAAAAAAAGAAAACAATAATTTACATTCATCTTTCACAAAACTGTGGTTCCAAATTAAACCCCTCATTCTATTTTGATTCTCAAGAAACAACATCTGTTCAAATTAAAACATATCACTTGTATAATCTTTCAATAATAAAAACCCAAGTCTCGATTCATGTCGAATGAATTCAGTTTTGTTATCTTTGAACATTTTGTATTTCGCTATAACAGATGACTATTGTTGGAGCGAGACTTCTCGTTTCCTGTAGCTAGGTGATAATTCCACCAAAACATGTTAGTCCCGAGAGAATCGTGTTACTAAAATTGAAATACATATATGCAACAATTAGACTCGTATAATAGGTTGAACGCGACAGGTTGGTTGTTAATTGCGGTGATAAGTAGCGGTACTCGGTGGGTCTCTCTTTCTCTCACCTTTTCCGCACATCTTCTTCCGCATTTCGCATTGCGAGGCGTAAATGACACCGTCGCTTCCACATACTGGCTCGCCGCTTGGCGGACAAATCCGGGGACAAGCTGCGCTTGCAAATTCTGGAACATACCAAAGCAGTAACAATTAAAAGAATCGTAGAATTTGATACGAAGAAATGATGTCTAAAAAAAGATCAGTGGAATTACAAAAAAAAAAAAAAAAAAAAAAAAAAAAATAAAAAAAAAAAAAAAAAAAAAAAAAAAAAAAAAAAAAAAAAAAAAAAAAAAAAAAAAAAAAAAAATGATGCGTCTTTGTATGCAACAGAGACAGACTGGTCGCAGGATCGTGGATTAACAATTTTATTATACGCGCTCAATTCGCCAGAATAAATTCATATATAATAAACGCAAGCACGGGAAATTGTGCACGACGCTATATGCATATCGTTGTCGGTGGAAATCGCGCGCGTACTACACCCCTGATTAATCCTAACTGTATATCAGGCTCCAATTTTATTATTCATTATTTATTGTATAATCCTCTAGGAAATGTAATGCTGATTCCCGCGTACAGAGCTGTTGACCCGTGCGCTGGCAATCGCTGGACCGTGAACAACGCACTCGGTTCGAGAATCGGCGATCTACGCGCTTCAACCGGAAGTCGCATTATTCGACACAATCCATGTATTTGACTCATTATCACGTCCATGAATAAGTCAGCCTTTTCGAGGGGGCCAAAAATGCACAATTCCTGTCCAATTTGATCAGCATACCTTTATATATGACAGATATATATAAAAAGATATATACACATGTATTCGTTCGAACGTTTTGTATACGGAGATTAAAGTATCATGAATCAAACGTTTTATGGATGCTTGTGCGAATTTACAGTGTCCAGACGTTTGATGTAAATAACATTTTGAAGTTTTGAATGAAAAAGTGTCAAGTTGGAGAATAGCTTGTTCAATTGAATGTACTATATCATCCAAGTTTAAGCGTACGTGGGTTTCACGATTGGTTAGATTAATTTCACATCGTTTTGATAGCTCGTACAGACTAGCCGTAATATTCTTGATCGGACTTTTGTTACCCCGACGAATTCGAAAAATGTGTCTCCTGGACAATGAATTTTGGTTAACGCCTATAATATTTCTTCAGTGCGAGATGACAGCTCTATGACTCCCCCGGCTTCAACGATGAGAATCAATTATGCCAATAAGATCCGTCTGCGTGCTTTAATGAACGAACAATACGCCCTGAATTATGCCCTTAAACTATTTTTAAGCACTGTTTTATTAACTATTGAAATTGATTGATAAAATGAATTTTGTTTTGATATTTCATTTTCAACTTAAGCTTAACTTAAGGAGAAAATGAACATCAAGTCAATTACATCACTTACGGGGAAATAAAGTTTACACTAATTAGAGTAATAACTCGCGAGTAAATATTTGCAAAAGGTTTATAATGCGCGTGCTGTTTATCTGAACTCGATTCCGGCCTTGAGTATATGCGAAGAAGAAAAGAACCTGGAAGTGTGAATAGAGAATGTGAATTTGCAACGTCGTGAGATATCTCGGTGCGCGCGAGATTCCCAAGTAATGAGCCGCTGAAACGAAAGTAACGAGCTGGAAGACTCGCGAGTCAATAATAGGCGCCAGCCAAGCAAATTATTTCAACTAACAGCTTTTATTTATTAAACTCATCAATTGATGACTTCATAAATTCTGATACGTCCTATTTATTGTAACATTATATCCATACATCTGTACATTTATAATGATTTATGTGATGTATAGGTTATCACTGTTGGAATTGGAGTTATTGCGGCAAAGGATAACAAAGTGGATTAAATTAATAAAACAGATGAGAAAGTGGGATAAGAAACAAAAGTCAGCGTTTCATTTGTGCTGGCTAAAACGGGAGCCGAGAGCTATCGGCGGAGCAATCTTTTGTTTCTTCATAGCGCAACACTGTTCCGCTATGATGCGAAACTGGGATGCCATGGCGGTAAGGTGAAACGACCTGGCATGCGCTCTCCTAACTCTCAATCATTTATGTCCTCTCTTTATTTCTGTCACACACGGTTCAATGACTCAACTCGGAGACATGATTAATATAATCATTTAAAACGAATTATTCTTTCCTAGTATTACAATGATCGAGCTTGTACTTCAAGTTCTTTTTTCAGAAACAGCAAAAGGTACAGTTGCGTCTGATTTTTGGAAATTTTATAGTTATACTTTCATAGATCAACAGATGTCGTAAATATAAATAAAATGACATTCAAAGTGAAAAAGCAACAATAAAATTTACACCAACAGATGGGATTAAAGTCAACGAACAACCTAAGTAATTTTTTTAATGTTCCTGATTGTTGATGATACAAAGAATAAATAAATACACACAATATCAGAGAGTAAAACTTGAATAATAAAAAGAAAACTGAAATATTAAGTGGAGCTGTTCTTAAAAAAAGTAAGTCTTGATGAAAAAGAAAAAAAAAAGTGTTATTAAAGAAAGTTTAATTTATTAATAATCATGTATCAATTAGATAGAATGAAAATAAAAATAGTAAACCAGATATATCAAATTTCATTAATAATTAACGCGCTCGTCTTGAACGAATAGTTGAAAAATTTTCGAAAACTCGGTGAAATGATACCATGATCGAGTAGCTTGTGATTGATCACTCCAATCAAAAGTATAAAACTTGTAAAAACGAGATTGAAAACGAGACCTGAAATCTTTTCTTAATAAGAACATGCGCTATAATTAATAATAAGCATCGTGCGTGTTTGAACGTGACCAACGAAAAAAAAAAAAAAGGTATTATTAAATGCAATTTTTGTTAAGTATATGGTAGTCGGACGTTTTTGCGTTTTTGTCGGTATTAATATCACGGGGCACAATTGATCCAAGAATCGCACCAGTTGATGAGACGTTCGTGAAAAGTTAATATAACGCGTGCGAAATGTATGTCGTGACGAACGCGCGCCGTAGCTTTAAATCATATCGTCGCTGAAGTTGCAAGCGATAAGTAGAGTACTGGAGCGAAAAAGCACTCGCGAAACGCGTCCGGCGCCGACTTTCATTCCATCGAATAGGAGAATTTTCAATCGCACGTCTTTTTCAAAGACATCATTTTTATTTGCATCTTCATTAACAGTTCCATTCTTATGAAAATGATGCAATTAAACTTACACTTTATCGCGTTAATGTTCAACTTTTACTTTTGAATCATCCACTTTCGCATTGATGCACTTTTACCGGTCTGTTCTAGCAAAATTCTTCTCAATTTTGGGCATCTCTTCTTGTACAATTTGTTTGGTATCAAGTAAAAAGATTTACTAGTAAGTTTTTTCGTAACTTTTTTAAAAGTCAAAATCACGCCAAAAATATCGCATCAAATTGTGAATAGATGTAGAATATAATATATCCGAATAGAAAGGGGAAGAAAATTGTAACCCATGAGATTGAGAAACAAATCTTGACCTCCAGAAAATGACGATTATCACTCAACGTTTGCACACACGTCTCTAACTATCTTGAAGCAATCACTAAACATATTAACATTTATTATCCTATTTTTACATCACAGTTGTTACAACTACTCGAAAATGACCGTACATAACATTAGTTGCATGCCATGCATTATATATATACACATAATATGTATAAATACATATATATACATAGAAATATGGTGTTCTCATACAAAACCTTTTGAGCTCCCATTGGGCATTAACGTATTGAAATTGTTTGTAAGTATTTATTTAATCATCTTTTTGTGATGCCTCTCTATTCTTTGAGTCATCACTGAAATAAATATCTTATAATACCTGAAATCGCTTTGCGGAACGAGTTCCTCACAACGGGTCTCTCAAGGTATTTGGGGTCTACTGAGCAGTATAATTTATTATTATATACTTGTTGGCAAACTTTACAATCTATTTGACTTTCTATACAAGTTGAGATGGTTTTACTGTTGTTGATTAATAACTCGTGAACGTGACGTGTTTTTGAGCTGCTCCAATCAATTATGAATATTAATTGAAAATTATCATCCTGACGATTCTTGTACCTTTTCATTCTGCACATTTACATTGTGCCTGACGTATTGCTTATTAGCGCTCACTTTGCTCATCAACAGCAACCCAATTTGACGTCCGAACGTTTGAAGTCGTTCGCATCAGAGAGAAAGAGATTATATTTTGTACTTAAAATTGGCGATTTATTTTTATGCCTTCTTCTCTTCGGGTCTTGAACTTTTATGGTACGTCGTCGGTGTGGCAGGCAATAATAAAAGAAACCGCACGATTAATCTTTGGTTTCTCTTACAAGGACCTGCGGTTGGCGTGCGTTATAGCTTTCTCGCCGCGGCATGCATATTATGCTCAACTGACCCATATGATGTGTTTACAATAATTGCAGAGAGGTACCATAAACCTGGGCTTTCTCTCTCTCTCTCTCTCTTTCTCTCTATCTCTCTCTCTCTCGCGCGCGATCGTGCATGTGATGATAAGCTTCACTCTTAAAAATGACGTATTGAAAGAAGAAAAAATTTCTTGGAGCAACACCTATTCCGTCTTCCGAATAATATAGCCAAGGATGAAGAATTCTTGGCGCAAGAGCAAGAATTCTTGAACCAAAAGCTAATGATTTATTTGCAAATTAATTGATCGTCAATGATATTTTTTTAGAATTGAGAATTTAAAAAATGTATTCGTGGCGGAGAAATCGACCGGGAAAAGGTAAGAAAGTCTACGTTTTCCCCCCATTAAACGGCGATCGACGTGAATACTAAGACGTATTATTACACCGACGAACGCGGACATGGCCATTGGTAAAAGTAGCAATTCCTTGCTGCTAATTTTTATGGCACCGAGAGGGAAGGCCAGGAGAATCATCGATCGAGGATAGAGAAATCGATGCAGTATCACTTCTGTATGAGAAGGGCTATTTTATCACCTTCTCAACTTTTTTTTTTGTCATGAACATTCATCTCTTTGGAGTTTCGTTATCTTTCAATATTCAAGTTTGTACTATCATCCCCGTGCATCAAATCTCTGAGATCTGTCTTCAGCGTGATTTATTTTGTTTGTCTTATATTTCCCATACTAATGAGATATAGAGGAGAACATTCTGAAATGTTCAAAAAGTGACTACGAAAACATTCTTTTTTCAAACAACATTTTTGTCGTGTCAATTGTAAGCTGGAGGATTTGTCTGTCAGTTTCAGATGTGACATGATGACAGAAATGCGACCTTGATGACGTGGTATCATGTACGCACTCAAACTGCATTCAAAATTCCAAAATAACCTTGTCTATAGCTCACGAAAGCAATGTCACGCCGCTTAATCTCGCGTTTATCTAACGTAAGGAAGAGAAGTTCTTTAACCCCACTCTTAACTGGTGTACGACTTGGCTGTGCAAAATGAAAACAATATCTTACAATTTTTGAGTGTTTAATAAATAATGATTGTAATATAACTTTTTTTTATCATCGATATGCTGTTCATTTTTGCAATCTAAAATATTGTTGGTTATTAATGAAATAACATGATTATGAATTGTTAATTTATTATTTTCACACTTGAGAAATTTTAAATCCAACATTGCGTTAAGTTGCGCAGTCAAGGATGGAAGCAGAATATTTGGACCTGCGGGCGTGTTATTACCTCCGGTGTAGTTTTCACTTTTCCACGAACACGAAATCATTGCTTCCACGTTGATGATTTATTAAAGTTCATTGGGGTGCATTTACTGGGTCTTTGGGTCAGCTAAGTAAGTCAATATCAAGGCGTTGGAAGTAAAACAATTTTGCAAGAGACAAGAGATCGCAAAAGACTTCAAGTCTGACATCAAGTAGTACGCGCATGATAATTTTATGAAATGACACTTCTTCTGATTGACAATGGTCTACCGACACCTCGCTCGCAACTTTCTACATAAATCAGTCTCCGTGTACCCGCGATGAAACGCACATCTATACAAGAAACCTTTTTCTCACGTTATAAAAATTACTATGAGTCATTTAATCGGAACGGTTTTTTTTAACCCAATTACAAACAAAATTGCAATCAAGAGGTTTGCTTGGAAATATGCATCTAATCGCTGCTCATTTTCCTTTCGGTCTACATTTTTCGCTTTTATCTTACTGAACTCTCACTTATCCAAGACGTCAAACTTTGAAATCAATTCAAATTTTTTAAAATAAATTTGTATTTAGAGTATAAAATATTGCATTAATTACATTAATAGATATAAAGTTTGAAAATGATTTGTTGTCAACGTTCGATTGATTTTGAGGTACGATGAAATATAATTAAGTTGTCTATATATTGTTATAAGATAAAATGTGAAGGGACTGTTGCTACCGACTTTAAAATGTTCAAAAACACATTATAAACGTTAGGTTTATATAGCTTGCTTATAAGAGCCTCTGGCAACACAATGTACAATATTTGGACTTTGCCGGCTACACATCACGCTTACCGGCGAAGTTATAACGAACTTCTTGATGTACCTATCTGGCAGATTAATCTTGTGGTTTCCACCTGGATAATATCTTACAAGTAAAATTCGTTCGAACATTTTTTTCCAAATTAAAAGAAAATCATTAAGTATTGAAAAATCTTGACATGATATTGAAAATCATGCATCATATATATTTATAAAGCGTAAGTCCGTTATATTTATTTGGTTTCATTTATCTTGTTAAAACATGTATGAAAATTCATGTGGGAAAAATAAATGAATTAACAATCAGTTCTTTGTTAATTTGAGTCAGCAGACATCATTCCCTCTTTAAAAAGTTTTTCCCTCTTACTCAATTAGTCACTCTATACTCTTTAATAGGTTAATAACAGGGCTGAGTTGGCCGAAACTTTGCTTGGTTGACCATTTTCACATGTCAGAACTTTTTTTGTACTGTGATTGGTCGGTCGGAGTTGCCAGTTGATTTAAATGTGGTGCTTAATTCCACTCCAATTTTAAATATACTGATAATATATATATTGTCATTGTATATTGTGTATATATTGTATATATATTATACACAGTCGGTTTGTTTAAAAGATTTTTCTTTTGAATATTTATACCAAATGCCTTTGTCTACATTTATTTTAAATGCAAAGAAAATTCAAGTTGCCAGACATACGTGTCCCGTTTGTCGTCAGAAAGATGAAGTAATTTGCACTTAAAAAACTGAGCAGTTAAAACGAAGATGGTTTGAAAAAAATAGTTTCACAGTGCAACTGTTTTTGATGCTCAAAATAAAAGGAAATAACATGCAATCTGAAAGATTATGTTGTATGACAAGTTATAACCTCGACCTCGATGAAATGATTTACAAAATTGAAAGATACAATCATATAGTGTTTACTTTTCTGCATCTGTTGGACACGTTGATTGCAACAAGGAATATTGAACGCCCTATTTGTTTGATTTGGATGGCAAGCACATCAGATGGGCGAGGCGTCAATAGCTCATAATATACGTATAAAAAAGTAACGTGTGTACATATTGATGATTGTGAGGTCATTGTATCATCCCGCGTGTGCATATAGAGATTATATCGCTGCGAGCCACTGCCGATTTTCAGTCAGATGAATATAATTTGCACTCTACCAATATACTGTACGTCTTTACTTTGTTAACGGGTCTCATATCGTATCATCATGCACCCACGTGAACACTGTCAAATTCATTCGCTTTATTAAGCTATGCAACCAACTGTTTTATATCTGAATTATAAAACTTGCTTATGATTAATTTTGATATTACATAAATTAAATTCTTTTTCCTGTTTTTAATTAACAATGAACTTGAAAGAGATGAAGTAAAACTTGTAATTGCTCATTCCAAGTTTCGATGATGGTCAAGGTCGTTAATGATGCAAAATTTTGACGACCATCTCATTAAATAACTGAGAATCAACGAATCGGCGGTTAACGCGAGAGAGCATCATGCACGTTGATAAGGTAAAGGCGCCACACGTAACATCTCCCATGCTCCGCGTAATGAATTATTTACATTTACAAGGGAGTCTCATTGCGTGATGACTATTTCGATATCATCTTGCCTGCGTGTGACGATAAATTTTTTTCCCATCGGAGGAATGCGCCAAATGATAAAATCGACGATTCCCCCCCCTCTTCCTTTTTAAATCGACATTTTATTTACCGCGCACAGAGCAGTTTATCGTAATGCATTTTGATGAATGCATTTTTTCATTTTACCTCTTTTGATTCACGATTTTATTGATGTCTATTAAGCGTAGCTTGTTATATTTCCAGATTAAAAGACAGATCTTTGCAGTGTCGCCTCAAGGACGAAATGCAAGATTCAAGATCAACGTCAATTTTCAGCTCCTACGTCGGCTGAGTTATTCCGAAACTTATTGAGAATTCAATTTGAAAGATCGATTTGTCATGCGAAGCGTGTGCGGGTAATATAGCTCGTACAGACAATTAGATTGTTCGCTCACGACATGACTCTGACGAGTATATAATTGAGTAAAAGACCGCGTTGACATCATCAAGAGCAGGATTACTTTTGGTCTTGAACCAAACACATTAAAATAACACTCTTGAGAAGTAACATTACATCTGCTTTGTTGTGTCTCTTTAGATTGCTTCTCAGGATTAACGGACATATTTGAATTAGTTTCAGCAAATTCCGTAACTTAAATTCAAAGTTTATGTATACAATCAAGACAATTTGTTCATTATAAGAGCTACAAGTTATAATAATTCCGTTATTCGCACAATTGTTCGTATGATATTTCTTGTTTTTGTTTAATATTTTGTTTTACAAATCAATAAATAAATATTAAATAAATATTTTTTTGCAGAAGTTTCAGCAGACTGAAAATCAACAGAAACGTTCATTTTTGTGTATCGCATATACCGCATTGGAACTCGACTTTCGTTCTTGATCAAGCAGATAGATCGTCATATAATCGGATTATAGGCTGATGGTTTAATTAGATAGTGCTGATGCAGATTCATTTTAAAATACAGAATAAGATGTCTCGCACAGATCGACTTGTCCCGTGAATTATACAAAAAAGAAATTACCATGTAACTATTATCAACCAAATAGATTATCAATTATCAATTATAATTCTATAATGCGCACACAAGACGCGTTTGTACATTTTCAAATACTTCACTTTGCCACGCAATTTTCAAATATTCGACGAACGTAACTAAGTTGGCACGATGAATACGTGCGCGTGTTAAATGAAGCAGATAGTGCAAAGGAGCTGAACATTTTTTTTCTGTTCCCGCGTTACAAAAAAAAAAAAAAAATAAAAAAAAATAAACACCACTGGGGGAAAAATAAGAACAACACACGCATCAGCGTCAAAAAAAGATACGTACGTAAAACTTTGCAAAACTTGATATATGTATAAAAAAAAGAGTAAATTGATCAATTATAAAAAAGGGGTTTTGATTTAATTACAACAGTCGAAACAGATGAATGAAAGACAGGAAGTACACTAGTCGCATAATCTGCTAATGATTTTTGTCTCCGTTCGTTAATGTTAATTGACGCAATCATGAGGAAAAAGATGGACGAGAGAGAGAGAGAGAGAAAAAAAAAAGAAAACAAATTTGTTAATGCCCGATGTTCCGTTTAATCTTTCATCTTAGTAATAATATAATATGGTATATGAATAAAGATAAGAAAAACTTTTGATTTGACTTTGTTGGTGGGTTGAAAAGTTGTGAGAGAAACGGTTTGGCTATATTGATGAAAGATAGATAATCTGCAGTAGAGACAAATGACTGACCTTGGAGGCAGTAGAGGAGTAAAATCCCCGATAAGATTTGTCGACGCATCCTTGGCTGCAGATGAAGACACTACTAAGAGTTGATCGCTGAATCTCGCGGCCCACGTCTGGCAGTGCGAAACGGAAGTGCGAAAGAGCAAGTAAAAAGACGAAGAGGGGGCGGCGCGTGCGAGAGACAGTCAGACACAAACAGTAAGAGAGATTTAAACGAGAGAAAGTGTGTGTGTGTGAGAGAGAGAGGAGGAGGAGGAAGAAGAAGAGGAGGAGGAAGAGGCGGAAGTTTGCGTACCCTCTTCGACCTCTTTCGTCCTTCGAGGTCCACGAACGACTGAGGCCGTCGCAGCGTCGACGGTCCGGCTATAGCCTCCCCTTCCTACTTTCTACGGGCTGGTGTGCTCCCATTTCCAGAGGCCTCGAATAACATTCGAGTCGCGGACCATTGCCATTACCATGACTATTACCATTACCAATGACCACAGCCACATCCTTGCGCTCTAGACGTCCGATAGGATTCTCTCTTATCCGCGAGCTACGTTTCTAGGCCACCTACTCCCAACCAACGCACCGCTGCTACATGTCCATCAACATCCAAAATCCCTTCAATCTGTAGTTAACACACAACACCCGTTTCTTACGTCCAGCTTGATGCCCCTCATATAGGTATATCTGTACCGAATTTTGAACCGGCTGATCACATACATGAACGTCAAAGATACGTAAAAGAAAAAAGAGAGAGAACCAGTCAGATTTGTCCATATAAAAAACTCACCACCCGTTGATCGAAACCAGAACCCATGTAGCCATTTTTTGTACTGAAAAGCCGGTACGATTATATATATATATTTTATAATCATTATATTATTCCAAGTTGTGGACTCTGTCTGAACAAATTAGGAGTCAAGGGGAAAAGAAATTTTCTTTCGTCAAAGGTGAAAAGAAAAACCTCCTTTATTTCGCATAATGTGTCGCGCGATGACAGAAGTGTGACGTGAAGAGTGTGTTTCATGTTTGTGGGGTAAACGGTTGAGCTCCGCTGAAAATGGAAACCGGTGAAATGATTTTATGGTGTCAATTTGTGAAAAATGTTCTTGTAAAATTGTTTAGATTCTTTACGAACGGATGGAACAAATTTATCGGTTATGACTGATAATTTTCTGGGCGGGAATCATCAGTCGGTCTCATCAGCTACTGGGTTGCTGCATGTTCAATCTTTATGGATATCTGATGGTATCTGCAATTTGAATTAATTCAATTACAACCTTTATACATTATACATTTGCCATTAAAGTTTGTTTTCATGCATTGATTGCAATCGAAGCTGATGATCAGATGTATAACGTTTATTCAACGTCATTTAAAGTTTCAAGATGATGATGATTTGGCGATGAATGTTGGCGTGATACTTTTTTTGTTTTTTTTTTTGTTTTCAAATGCGAGAAAATTGTGATGAAAAAAAGGATTGTTATCTTTATTGATCTAGTGAAATGAATGCAATGAACAATCGATTGGGAAAGAGAGTGTTGTTGCAATGATGAGTATCCGTCAGAGTTATACAGACAAGCAGGAATCGCATGTTTTCACTTCTGACAAGTACGTCTCTGTTTTGGGTGGATGTCATTGAAAATAGCATGTCTCTCTGATTGGAGCGTTCGAGAATGACGATCTAGTCGCTTAGAAAGTGTGCAATTGGCCCGAAGGGAACAGTAGCGTGAATGCAGGTCGCTGTGAGATGCAGGTGCAGCAGCAATTGAACCCCTTTCGCCAAGACCCGAGGGGATTCTACACAGCCAGCTCTCGATGATGCACGCCGCGCGAAATACAATTTAGCACTAACCCACTTGCTCGTTTAACGTGTTACTCATCAAGTGCCTTAGTGTACCATCCGGGCCTTATTATTTCTATATAAATTATCCGTGTCATTGTTCTCTCATCAACACTCAATCAAATTTCATATTTCAATCAATATTGAAAAAATCCTCTCCTAAATCTTAACTACCAAGTGCCAGTATATTATCAAGTTTATATCTCACACGAAAATATAATTAGTCTTAGAATCAAATTCAATTGGTCAAATAAACATTGAAATTTGATTGATAAAATATTAAGTCCCGCATGTGATGTATATCACGTTGACAATAAAAGAAAATCTACCGGGGATTGTGATCGAGTTTGATTAGAAATGCTAAACCGAATAAGAAACTGAGATCATGTAATGTTCATCCGAACATAGTTTCTAAGAGGAAATGAACTATAGAATAAATTCAGCACTCGTAAAATTTCAAATCATATTTGTTATATCAACGGGCACCATTTTTGTTCGTGCACATACGATTGCGCAGAGGTAGATCGATGAATATCTTAGATCTCCAAACAGAGGATTTCAATTTGAGATCAAGTTTTGTCAGCCAGGTCTGATTGAATTATTCAACAGTTCAGACTTAATCCGATCCAGCTCGCACAAATCAATTGGCACACGAGCTATCACTTTGTATATATTAAATACAAGTCTGAACAAATTTTTTGGAAAAAAAAATCCCTTTTCATTTGATGCTTGATTGGAATAAAAAAAAAAGTAAAAAACGGCAAATTTTTCAAGCGAAATAAAACAAAGGCGCATCACCATCAATTCATTTGCACCCATGAACAAATATTGATTTGCAATAAATGTAGTCTCTGTTTTGATTGTGAGAAAGATTTTGATGAAAGGAGAGTCTTAGTGTAAACTGACCTAGAATGTCTCGCTGATGGTGGCATCTTTCTTGTCTTGGATATACAGATTCGAATATCTCGATAAAATGACAAAAGTTGGTTATGCATCGATGAAAGGACGCGTCTCCTCTAAAGTAATCGAAAGTTAAAATAATAAGTTAAAATAACAAGTTCAATAAATAAGTAGAAATAAAATAAAATAGTCCACTTAAAATATGATAAAAACGTACGTGTTAAAGACAACGTTACAAACTTGCGAGCAGTCTCGTGAGTAAGCAGTGGAATCTGGTTTTATAAAAACACGAAAGACTGCGGGCTTGATAATTTTCGCGCACCTTTTTTTTTTGTCGTTTGAAATTTTTATTTGACAATGAATGACATTCAACGTGATATTAATGCAAACTCAATTACTGTTACCATCACTCGAAACCGCGTCCTGAAACTGCATTATTTAGTGTTACTTATAATTATAATTACTCTTTTTATTAGTAAAATGCATGGCAATAAAAATGTTTACGCAAATTATCTGAAATCAAAATTTTCTCCCATTCGAGAAGATGATAGTTTCAAGCAAGTTTTTATGAGCGTCTCCGTGTAGTTGCATCATTTATGACTGACGCACAGTGTGCTTTCTTGTTTATTTATTTTTGTTTTAAAGCATAAAGGCGACGAATAAAAGCGAGTAGAGGCAATGTTGGGTTGATGGCAAGAAATAATTTTATCGAACAGCCAATAATTTTAATTTCTTATAGAAATCATTATTCAATTATGTACACATATATTAACGTGCGTCTGCTTCAAGTAAAATTTTATGGTATTCGTCATTATTCACCCAAAAAGTTTACAAGAAAAATAATGTCGTTAAGGTGGTGAAATAATCTAACGACTGATTCATGAAAATGAAAGTAAATTAACTAATTTGAATAGCTTTATTTATTTTCCAAAGTGATTTTAATGTAAATATCATTTAGTCGTATTTATTTTGAACTCAGATTATGTCATCCCGTGAGGACAATAAGTTTACTCTACATTGTACAAGAAATGAATCAGCACATTTCAGAAAAACGTACATGAAGAAACAACAAAAAAGTCAGACATTTACAAATATTATCTTTGTAGGTAAAATCGTTTGTCAAAAAAATATTGCTCAAATTAATATAGAACGTGCAAAGATACAGTCTTAATGTCCGCAAATAAATTTTCATTCAATAAGAGATAAAGTTGTTTTTGTTTTAAATAATAAAACAACGAGACTCATAACGAAGCCATCAGGAAATCTGAAAAAAATGGCTGCACAAGTTGATCAATTATACATCTATGTTTCCGTTATAATCTTGATGAAATGTATCGTGCTTTTTTTTTAAATAAAGAGAATTGCTGTGTACAAAAAATAGTCAATTAACGAGATATTTTAAATTTTCATTTCAATGCTGATATTTTCATTTCATAAATCTGGATATTTATTGTAATAACATTACTGAACAAAATGAAAATCAAAATTATCTGATCCGCTACAGTTCAGAAGTATAAACAAATGAAATGATGATTAAATAAAAGTGGTGTTTATAAAATTTATTAACTCCTTATGTGTACAGAGTCACGGATCGTCATGTGATCACGAGTTCAGAGATCATTGGCACATACGATTTTACATAGTAATAATTGATACGATTTGATGCAAACTGTGGTACGGGAGCATGAAACAAGAATAAGTTTTTATACCCCCTATAAACTGAAGTTGTCCAAAAATTTAATGATTTTTCGTTTATAGGTACAACTCGAAATATAAACATAAAATATGAAACGTACTGTAACACTGACAAGAATTAAGCATTTAAAGAAAATAGTAGATTAAAATTCATAAAGAAACCAAATTATGCACTGCTATATCGCAGTTTCTCCTTTTAAAACACTTTTAATTGAGCTTCATAACGGTGCGTGTATTCAATTAATCGAACTCTATTCTGCATATTGAATAAACTCTTGGTACACATCACCAACTGGCAAATTTCCATGGTAGCATTCTTTTTTTATTTTCAATTTCATGTAAATTGTTGCAACAACTGAACGCAATTCTTCCACAAATCAAACTTCATTTGTGAAAAAAAAAAAATTTTTTTTCCAACCGCAAATTAGGAGTCTTAAAAATCGAATGTTTAATTTACTTCAGATCACCTTCTCTAAGAGGATCCAATTGTGATAAAACTTTCGACTTTCTTAGCAATCTATTTATAGTCGAAACGCACTAATGATCACGTGTGTATGCCGATCATCTTGTCTAAATTTGTTTCGCTTGATTCTAATCTAAACCTGAAAGTCAAGTCACATTATCAATTACATTAATATGTGTATTTAATTGATTATTCCAAGACACTCACCTGTTCCTTATGAATTATAATCATTATAAAGTTATTCGTCAATTGCGTCTATAAAATACGCTGGACTATCTATGACGGAGATTTAGTAGGAAGAAGGGGGTGTTTTTTTTTTGGCGATAAGATTAGCGCCATCGGTGCGTTCGTCAAGCTGGCGTTAGACTCGCACAAGGTGACTTTTACACCCAGTATTTTCAAGAACTCGGCCGCATTCGATTATCGACGTTCGTTTACGGCAGCTGGTCGCTCCACGGAACCGTTAATGTAGCCTCCTTTGCAGAAAACAGGGCCGATCGCCATTATTCACCAGCGTCCAATTTACGGCTTTATTCGTTGCAATTCGGCCGATCACTTGATAAACAATATGATTAACTTGTAACGGTTGTTCGCTCAATGTACGCGATACGGATATAAACGCGTTCTATACGAATGACAATATTTTTTTATACTATATAACAATGATGTCCAAGTATCCCCGAGCATATAGATACATCATGCGAGCAAAGAGGAACATTTAAAAAAAAAAACTTGTCCGACTCCAAGATTTATTGTGACCTTATTCACAAATTCCGCGGCAGCTGATTTGTTGATTAAATAATCATTTATTTTCAAGTTGTGCTAATATTTCTTTTTAATCATCTTGTGGTTAGTGAATTGATATTTCCAATCAAGAGATGATCGTCAAGATTTGCAATTTCTATGTCGAAATTCACAACATTTTCAAATGAACATAAGTTTTGTAAATTCCAATGGAAGGAATGGTTTTGAATTTAAATTTAACACAGCGAAGTTAAGTTTAAAGATTAAATTAATCGGATAATCTTTGTATCACAAATAAAAACGTGATACAATTTTGATACACTTTTTTACGTTGGTTTCCAGTTTTAACCCCAGTGATCAATTTTATCACGATGGTGTGATATTTAAAAATGAAAATTCTTCTAATTATTAGAGAAAGTGAAATACTCAAAAAAAAAAAAAAAAATAACAAACAACTCATTTAAACAAATTTTTAGCTCTCATATGAATTATCCTGGCCAAAATTAATTGATGATACAGGGATAGAATATCCCATGGATATAATATCCGGTTGATAAGTAAGCTTGTGTACAAAGTAACAAAATATTAATACTGCCATTAAAATAAAGAAAAAATTTCAAAAAAAGACACGTTTTTTAACTAAGAAATTTAAAATATAATTATTGTAAATTTTAAAAACATGAAATCAAGAATATGCAATTTTATTTATAATTTCCAATGCTAACTCTGTAATAAGTTTATGTACAATTTAATTTTAGTCAAAAATACCTTTAAATTATATACTTGTTTGTTGAAATAAAATTTTCCCAATAGATAAACATTTGAATATAGGTAACATTTGAAAGGTGACGATCTTTCATAATCGGTAATAGGAAACTTATTTATCATCTGTAGGTATGTACGTGAACAATAAAATATGAAATTGATCAACTATAATAATATATTAATATTGTTGATGATATAAATATATTTTGGATATATATAATCTGTTAATGTATTTTTTCTGCATTAATGATTTGACAATTTGTAAACTGAAGTCTGCTTTTTGACAAACAAACAGTCGCAAAAACCACGAATATTTTAAGATCAGAGACGTCAATGCAAACACTTAGTTTGAAGTTCTTTCAAGCTGAGATATTTTTTTGCAAAAAAAGGCTCTAACTACGTATATACTACGTATTTGATATAATTAAGGATGTTATAGCAGTCATCTATAAATTCAATGTAATGACTAAAAATTTAAAAAGAATTAAAGAAAGAAATGTCAGTTTTTGATTTAATATTAATTTAGAAAAAAGTTTAGTTCAAAATTTGAATTTGATTGGTTGCCACTTATAGCAGAAAACATGTTTTTTTTTTTTTTTGATAAAAGTGTTTTCAATCTTGAATATTTGATTCATTTTGTATTTTGTAGTTTTTTGCAAAGCTACTGCCCTCTAAGACAATAAATTTTTTCTTCCAAATTTTATTTTAAATTATGAACGATATAATTGAACATCTAAAGATGATACACTCGTTTTTCATAAGCGTACATGTAAAAAAAATGTGTTATTATTTATTTGATACATCCAGGATTAATTAAAATCGATCTTCAAACAAATATTTGTACGTCAAAGCTGCTTGACGTCACAAACCGCGCGGGAATTTTGAAATTTTCATCCCTGTATAGAAACGAGAGCCGTCATCTTTTCTTCTCTCTAAGTGCTCATTATTTGTGATAAAAAATACTCTTCGTTGAAAACAACTTGATTGCTTGAAATGATAAGATTGTTGACTTAAAAATGCGTTGAATCAATTAAAGAAGGCATAATCCAGATGCTCGTATTAAAATCATACAATAAATTAGACAGGGTGGTAGTGTGAAAAAGCTCCGTCAGACGGCATTCTGTTACAATCTCGTGGAAAACAATCAATACAATCGACGCACTGCAAAAGGGTCTTGTGTTGCACGCGAGCAGCCGAGCTTTTAGTCAAATATTGGAAAGCGCACGGGCTCAGGAAACATCCGAGAATCACCCCGTGCAGACTATAACCCCAATAACATGGCGTCCATCGCGTAAAGGGCTATGGTAACCGCGTTCGCGTTCTTGCTCGCACCATTTGAATCCGGAAACAATTTTTTTTATTCCGCTGATCAATTATTTAATCGCAGTGGCATAACTAAGTGGTGCAGTAGCTTGTCAACCACCCACGATGCTACTAAATTGGTACAACACAACCATCAGTTCGCGCTTACGCCGAACATTTTGCGACTGCACATTCAAAATTCGCGTTTTTATCGGAGCAACTTGTTCGCAGTACCGGTTGAAAAATTAATTCACCTGTCCAACTGATGACTTCTCATCGGAGGCACTATGAATGACCCAAGTATGTGTGCAAAAGACAAGGGTTCGATTGTGACGAGTGTTTTGGAATACTGTTGACAGGGTATCTTGATAAAGATGCATTTGCATTTCGAAAAGAACAACAATGCAAAATGCGACTGCAACATCTTTTCTCTCAGCTGGATGGGCAAAGTGCCGGATGAGCTGCCAGAGGTTTGTTTTCCTTCTTCTTCTTCACCATTTGTTTGTTTTACTATGAACAAATTTTATCCAATGGTTATAGATATGAAATACCATCAGCATCCTGGGCAAAAGCTTTGGATTTTACGAAAATTTAAAAAAAAAAATAATAATAATAATAATAAAACACACGAACCCCTTGCTATGGTCACGCGAGAATCAAATCCGCAATCATATATGCGACCAGAATGGGGACATCATTTTTACGACACACCTTAAAAATTGATCGTTTGTTTTTTCACCTTGAGTTTGACGAGATTGATGTGGTCAAAAGTTTACCTTCATAGGATGGGAACGATTATTACGCTGCTGTTGTTTTATTTCAGATACTCTTGAACTATAAGGAGTTTATTTGTGCGAATTGTAATAACCAGTTAACTGTATAGAATAGGATATTGTTTTACAAGCGATGAAAGTGGACTTTTTCAGTACACTAGTGCAACATGCTATTTATTACTTTGTAACAAGTGATAAGACAGCGACAAATGTGCCACGTTAATTTCAGTACGAAAAAGTGTTTGTTTTGCGTACAATGTTGAAAAAACGGACGCTTTTTAAAAGTACCGTCAAATTGCAGTCAAAATTGCCACTTTAAGGACTAAAATGTTATAATTATGCTCTTTTGTATAACAAGTTATTTAATGCCGTTAAAGCATCAACTCGGGTACTTGTCTGGTAACTATTATTTGATGTAAAAAAGAGTGTGTGCATTGTTCTGTATTCCTCTGTGAGAAAAATTGATAACAACCATTTCGTTATGGAAGTTTTTGTCTCGGGCAAAAGTTAATTTAGTCATTAAATCTCAACATTATAATGGCCAGAAAAAAAATTGCAACAGTTATTTCAAATAGTTATTTCGTATAAAAAAAAAACCTAATTAAAATCCATCATTCTAAAGTAATACTTGTTGTATGACTGAAACAATTTGAATGTTATTTTGTAATTGCAATTAATTTTGCATGAAACGTAGTAAAACAGTTATGAATATAATGTTACAAATAAATAATAATTGATTAAAGTTATGGGTAAAATCCGAGAAACTCTGTTTGCAAATCTACATCTAATATTTGTCTAATAATAAGGATGATTGTGCTTGAAACAAAATTGAGGAGGAAAGTGCGTGAGAACTCACCACTTTATTAAGTATTATAGATATTAACTGAGTGAAGAAACCCCATTCCGAATCTAGTCCAACTTGAAAGTAGTAATTTAACTTGAGTTAACTTTCATATAAAATAAACAGAAAAGTGACATCAAAAATTTGAAGGAAACTTGAAAATTCTAGTTTAAAATTAAAAATTGTCTTGTCATTCTTATATATGTATATCAGAGTGCTTATGTTGCACAAAACTGATAAATGAAAAGAGAAAAGATATCATCAATCAAGAAACAACTGTTGGGCTCTGTACGAAAAAGACGGTCAATTTTACCTACTCACATCAATTATTAGAGTTTACCGCATCAGTTGATGCAAAACATGTTTGAATCAAAGAATAATGAAACAGGTTGAGTATATTCATAAGACGTTTTTCAATTATGGAAATGTTAAGAAATAGAAGTGGCTGTTTAAAATACATCTATAAAGTGATGAAAAAGATCAAAGCAATTTTTGAGTAAAAAAAAATACTTTGTGTTTTCATGTATAATTTGAGTTGATTGGTTGAAACGAGCTTTTACGTAAATGAAAGAGATAACTTCTGACACGCCCAATATCACAACGACTATAATTTTTTTTGCATAAAATAACAAGTGAAAAAAGTTAATTATAAAGCAATTGACAAGCAAGAAGCGATGTCGAAAAGCCCCAATAGCATCAAATACTTTTTGTTTGTTAAATACCACCGTGAAATTAAATGAAATGCTCTCAATTATTAGGGCAAAATATAAGCTATAATTATTTACAATCTATTCAAAAAATTAATGTCTGAATGAAAACTTGTTACATTGTTTCAATACAAAACAAATTAAAACAAAGCAAACACTTCGAATTCAAATGTACATTTCTAATTTGAATATATATGAAAAATAAAAATTTGTGTGTTGAGTTAAAAATGGAAAAAAATTTAATTAAAAAAAAAACATGAAAACAAAACGTAAGTGGCCGTGGTTCTTCAGTGTCAGATATATACCTATAGGTATGTTGCAGACAAAGTGTATAATTTAAGCATTCTACAGAATGCCTGCAAATTTTCATAAATTCTCTAGAATGCTTAGCCGACAAAGTGTAGAATCTTAGTTTCTTCTAACTTTAATCTCAGAATCTCTATTGAATGCCTGATACAAGCATGCTTAGAATTAGTCTGCTCTTGGCGGTTAAAATTTGTTTTTTTTTTTTACTTGAAAATTAAAAACAAATTAGAGGAAAAAAAGGTTGTGACATATTTTAATATTCAATTTTCATTATAAATTCTCTTCTAAAATAGCTAAGAAGGAATTTTTTAATTTAATAATTAAACATTAACTAACGTTGTGGTGTCCTCATTAGGTATTTAAACACTGAAATTCTGATGAAGCGCCTCACTATTTTTTCCACTAATTCGAGGTCACTAAAACTAAAAAAAAAACATTTTACAACAACATTCTAAAAAAACTATTTTATTGTATTGTACTTATTGTATCTTATTGAACAAAATGGAACATCAACATTAATGAAAATATTATAACCTTTTTAAACATACTTTGACTCATTAAAATTTTGTTTAAAACCGAACGCTTTTCTTTTTTATTGTTTTTATATTTTGTTAACTCTTCAAAGCTCGTTGAGACTCTTTGAGGGACGTCACTGTTTCCACCAACCCTTTGGCAATAAACAACTCTTGGGATAGGTAGTTACAAGTCTTATTAAAGTCGATGAACAAAACATCGAATTGAATATACCTATAACTACAATCCTTTTGGTGGCGTCTATATAAATATATTGCACTTGGTAAATTTGTTAACTAAAGTCTACCTAATATAATATTGAAAGCCTTGAATTAAAAAAAAAATTGTAGCGCTGTAAACTCCTAAGTGTTGTAAACTAATTGACTGTATTCCGGTGATATTGTCTATTCAACAAAAGGGCGAAGAAAGAGAGGATTTAATTAAATTTTGTTCAAGAAAACAATTTTATTTTGCATTCCATTCCAATTGTTATGCTGAATTCCCTGAAAGCAATTAGTGAAACTTGGTTTTCGTACGCAGGATATAACATAAGTGGGGCATGAAATCAGATTCACACGTTCGTACGGAATGGAACAAAATGAAAATGAAACATGATTTTAGTAGCCTGAGAGCAACAACGGATTCTTTGATTTCAGAAAAATTAAAATCTTTTTTAATTCGCTAATTTTTTTTTCCATTACAAAAACGATCAATATTTCAAAACTGGAGTTCGAACGAAATCTATTAAAATGGAAGGAAACAGCAATGGCGGGCGCGACTCTAATTAAATTGAAGAGAAATATTAATTTTAGCCATTTTTAATAATATATTTCTCGAGAACATTTTCTTTCCCCGGTTTTCATAATTGCAACGTGAAACGTTAAAACTCGAAATCTGTTTTTGCCTCTGAGCTACTGGTTTTAGTTAAATGTTTTAAAATTTATGGAATACATCTTCTAACTCTCAAAACTTTATTCATATGTTTGAAAATAAGAACAAAAGAAAACAAATACGATGAGAATTTAATATTCGTTGCGTGATTCATTTTCAGGACGGAGGCTGGAAGTTGAATCGATCAAATTACTATCAGGAAGGCTGGCTGGCTACCGGTAATGCTCGAGGCCTCGTCGGTGTAACCTTTACTACTTCGCACTGTCGGACCAGAGCCTCGGAACTTCCCCTTAGATCCAATTATAATCTCAGAGGGCATAGAAGTGAGGTAGATGACGTGTTGTACTGTATTGAATCAAGATGAATTCTAATAAAGTGCTACTTTATGAATAAGAAAGCACGCAATATACTCCAATTTCCGACCTATCGAATTTACAAATTCATCGGCCAAATGAACATTAGTGAATCAAAATCAAATTAACGTCCACTTTCTTACAGCGATTAAATTAATTCAACAACTGTCAAAGCTTATTGTAAATAATTGAATTGAGTCAAATGAATGTCGTATTTTTTTTTTGTGGAAACAGTACTCTCTTCATTTGAAAGAGTATTCTACATTTCAAGAAATTATATAGCATTAATTTATTTAAATTTTGCCTTTGTTAACTCATTGTCTGTGTGGCGTATCCCGTCCACTTCATACTCTCAAACGATTCACTCGTGCGCCAAAGCTTTGCAGATGTAAATACTAACACTTGCACAGTATGTTTGTTTTTCTTACCCATGAACAATTCGTGCTTCTCCGAAGACAATGAGTTAAAGTTGACAAAAAATTAAAGATTCTCTTTAATAAAGTAAAGTAGAATCTTAAAGTATAATCACTGAAATTTACATTTTAACCTAGTCAGCAGTTAGGATATCATATGAGCAACTCTAAAATTAACGACCAGTTAGCTGGCCAAAAGAGTAGAAATTTTCAGACCATAGGCACACCTATGAAAAAAATCACACGTATTCTTGAGACCCTTAGAAACGTGAAAAAAATGTATGCCATCAATTCTCAAAGTATGATAGGTCTAATAAATTTTTTTTTTTCCAATTTCAGCAATATTTTAAATACCGATTCAAACCGATCAGTGATTAAATTGTGTATAGTGTTTTGGTATCGTTTAATATTTGTCAGATATTAAATTTTTGATGCACCTCTGGTGAACACCAGTATAGCTGATATTTCATTAGACTGTATTTTTATTTTTATAGTTATACCTCTACATAAAGATATTACTCACTATTTCAAATTATTTTTCTGATTAAAAAGCGTGCTGCAAAAATAATAACTATGTCGGTAATACAATTTCATTTACACTACTTTAGTACTTTACAACATAAATATTGCTTATTGTTCACGGAACAACATTCAAATACACAACTGAACATAAAATACGAAACAATAATAAAATTATAATTTTAATCAGTAATAACAATTTAACAGCTTTTAGTTTATTGATAGATTTTTCGAAACATCCTGTGGAGTCTGGGTTGAAAAAATTGATGTGACAGATTTTTCCAAAATTAGTCATTAATCACCTTCATTTTTTTTTTAAATCTACCAAAAAAAGTTTTGAAACAAAGTTGTAACGTCCTAATTTTGGTGCCTAATTTTTTGCATCTTTCACACAAGCGATTTCAGATCTGACAAATATTACACGATATCAAAACACTATATACAATTTGATGACCGATTTAAGTCTACTATACTAAAATTAGAAAATTGTTTTTAGACGTGTCACACTTTGAGAATTGATGGCACACGTTTTTTTTCGCGTTCCTAAGGGTCTCAGGTAGACGTGTGATCTTTTTCATAAGTGTTTCAATGACGAAAATTTCCACTTTTTTGGCCAGAGAACCCACGCTCGAATATTCATAAATGCCATTTAGCTTAATTAGTACAGGTTAATCAAGCATTGGGGCCGCTTTAATATTTTGCTTAACCAATCACAGTATGGCCTGAAAATTATATTTAAATAAATCCGGAAGATTCTTAAACGAAATTGAAATAAAAACTGGAGATCAAACTCATGCCCCGAAGCTGTTCATTGACTTTTCCATTCGAGTGCCACTGCTTCTGAAATGTTTATGCGAATTGTGAAACATACTTATCACCAATAAATCTCTCGATTTATTGTTATTAATATATTTATATGAAAAAGACACAATCACACTTTTATAACTTAATCAACGGCTGGAAAAGAATTAAACAATATATTTTTATTTAAAAAAAATAAAATAAACAAGTTGAAGTCTACTTTCAAGTCATCGATCAATTATTTATGAAACTATATACATGTATCTTTTTATTATAATTGAGTATATTTTTCATCTTTTATAAAAATATATAACAATAATTTTGTATTAAATAAACAGCTACAATGCAGTTAACTTCAATAATATGAATTTAAAGTACTGTAAATTAAATTAATAATGCCTGTAATAGTACAAATGATTTGTAGATACATTTTTAAATCTGGCGATACACCTAACCTGTAAAATGTTAGTGCAACACTTTTTTGACATACATACACAGCAGTGGTTGTACGTATAAACGCGTGCGCGTTAGCACCAGGAGATTGTTAACAAGAACTGTGTACTAATAATTTCTAATTTTTGTTCATAATTTATTAATAAACTATAACTAACATTATGCCACCTCGTTTAGGGACCTCGGGCATTCGAACTCTAACATATTGGCGCCAGATATGCGGGCGCCACTGTTTATAGGGGGTTTATATTTTTGAAAATATGTTTTATGATTTCTTAATAAATGTTAACTAACATTTATTAACAAAACATTTGGGCGACACTGATTTTTAGGCGCGGCGACTGAAAAGTGTTTCTAAAAATAGACGTTTTGTGCCCCTTGTACTTAAACAGGGGCGCCCAAATGGTGGCGTCCAAATGTATAATTTGGAACTGCTGAATTAAGCAAAACAAAATAGTTGAAAACAAAAGAAAAAATTTGCGTTCGAAATTTGAAGTGCAAATTAATTTTGGATATGTTCATACATAAAAAATGCCTGACACTCTAAATGTCTTTCAGATGAACTGCACTTCATAATTGATCGATTCAGGTCACTGGATCGACCCAAATAAAAATCTCTTCATCAAACAAAAAATTGTTGATTTCATCATGTATCAACGTAATGACACATTAAAAAAAAAAACAAACAAACAAACAAACAAAAAACAAAGGCGCCACAAAACCAATGAATTTGTAATATCTCTGAAGCTATAGCATAAAAGACTCAATCTACTTTAAGGCGCTTTTTTATTTGCGACATCAGAGTTTTATGAATAACAAACGTAAAAAAAATCAAAGGTATAACGTTGTTATTGTAAGAAGCTAGTGTGTCATTCTGAATTTAAATTTCATTTTCAGTCGCATCTTTAGTATCCAAAATGCATACGCTGAGTTGAAAAATCAATGTCCCAAAATTAACTTCCGAATAACATAGCTTATCAATATTGATTCTTGCTCGAGGAAAGTAACAGATTTATTCTTATAAACCATAGTTTTCGGTGTCATATATTAGTTTGTTTTTATAAAAATAAAAATTTATTTATTCGGATAAAATGAAATATGTTTCATTTTAATCTGGAAAAAGATTCAAGTTTGTCAAAGATGCGAACAAAATTTCTGTCATTGAGAGTTATACCGAGCCTAACGAATTTTTCTCATAAAAACCTTGTAAAAATCCTCCCCTTATTATGATTCTTATTAAACTTGAACGCACGTTTGCTGCTGCGTTCACATAGGTTGACGTTCCCGTATTTAAGGGTAGCACGAGTTATCGATCTTGGCTTGTAACGCTGTCTAGGACAGAGGCTCTCAATTCTTATTTCTTATGTCACGATGTTTAAACTATTTATCCTCATAAGGATACGTCTGGAAGGTACACCTTCCACTCGATTATACAGGATGTTCCAAACTATCCGTACCACCTAAAAAGGTTATATAAATTTTTGTACATAAAGAAATCAACGAAAAAATAAAATAGACTTCATATTGTGTTTTTTTTTTTTTTTTTTTTCAATATTTCACATTTGTTATGAGCTTTGAGATTGATCCGACGTTTCCAAAATAAGTGATGACGTTGTAAATTGATTAACAATTTCACTTCATCATTTAACAATGAAATACGAAATTAGAAACAAGAAACTATTAATTGCAAACAAACATCCATTGATTTTATTTTATTATAAAAATATTGAAGTTTAACGTCAAACTTTTTGTTTTTATAAATATTTTCTCAACATATAATCTTTATCACTATTCATTCATTCTTAAAATACGGATGTTATGATGTATGACAACGTGACAGGTCTGTGTTAATTATCTGATTATTATTTTAAATATCGGAATAATATAGTTTAAAATTATTGCTATCCATATTGGATACATTTTTTTTTGTAAAAGGTGGGTTGAGTTTTATAAAAATAATATTCCAAGATTAGATAGATAAGATCCACTGACACGAAGATCCGTGCCATAAGATCCGTTGTCAAATGATTCCGTCTGTTGATCACATTTGCCAACAGAATTTTCTGTTGTTCCAACTTCTCTGATTTTTTTCATTGTAGTTTTTGAGGTAAACCATAAATCAACCATATATTGTTGTACTCACAATCGGCCGTCGAGACATCTTCTAATTAATTACCATCATAGTAATTAACACAAAAACAATGGTCTAAAGTTTTTGCAAATGCAAAAATCTATTCTTCCATTCGTTTCAACTTTGTTTATATTAAATGATTAAGTCAATTAATAAAAAAAAGTGTTTAAATGGAGATAAAAACAAATTTTTCCATGAAACTCAATTTGATGTTTGTTAAATGATAATATTGTACTCATCTCTAAAATAATGAGACTTTAATTATGCGAGTGGCCAAGAATCTTTGCCTTTGGATCGACATGTCAACTCTTCCACTTACAACAGACAGACTCATTTTTGTGACTAGGATAACAATGCACTACCACGTGCTGAAATGCAAAACACAATGTTTCATCAACTCATTGACGACGTTCAATTAAAATATCAAAGTAAACTGTACAATTAAATAGTTCAATTTAATTCTCAGTGATCTGATGATAAAGAAACAATAACGCCGTTGTTGTCTTTATAAACAAATGAAACTTCTGTCGTTTATGCATTTTCTGTTTGTTTCGTGACCTGAAATATTGTCCGGGATATTTGTATGATTTTCTTTGTCCATGTTTAATACAAATTTGTTTCCATACACAGGTGATTCTCGTAAAATGGAACGAGCCATATCAAAAGCTTGCCTCCTGCGACAGTTCAGGCGTAATCTTCGTTTGGATAAAGTACGAAGGAAAATGGAGTATAGAATTAATTAACGATAGAAGCACTCCGGTGACGCACTTCTCCTGGTCACATGATGGCCGAATGGCTCTCATTTGCTACCGGGTAATGAATCGTACAATTGTTCAAACTATTTTCAGTTTTGAACTCTGCTGTTTTTCTTTTGTTGATACTCAAAATTACAAACAGACAATTGAGCCCATTTTTTGCTTACAACAGAGATGAACATTTTACCAATACAAAATGACTATTTTTAGGATGGTTTTGTGCTTGTGGGCAGCGTCGCTGGACAAAGGTACTGGTCATCAATGCTCAACGACAAAGCAATAATAACATGCGGTATATGGACTCCGGATGATCAACAAGTTAGTTTTGCTCTATCTATATGAATTTGATATCATTCGTTATTTCACAGGAAGATGAACTCGCGCTTTTCCATATTTATTTAACTTTTTCATATCAAGTTGAATTCAAATAAAGATTAGTGATGGTTTTCTCTTGTACCAAGTTCTATTCTGCAACAATTAGAAACGGTTCAAACAATTATATTCTCATTGATAGGTGTACTTTGGTACAACAGCTGGGCAATTGATTGTAATGGACGTACACGGGGCAATGGTTTCAGAGGTGCAACTTAGCGCCGGCGTCACCTCGATGGCTTGGAGTGCAGAAAAGTTTAAGATGGAAGAAGGCGATGACGAGATTACTGGTAATTTGAATAAAACATAAGAGCTACAAATGTTTATACAGATATAATGGAAAAATGTTTTTTCTTCAGATGAGAGAAGCTACGTACTCGCAGTTTGTCTGGCCGACGGAAACATCGTCATGTTGCGTTCGTTCGATGACGTGTCGCCAATCAACATAAAGACAAATTTGAAAGCTCCGTTGCACGCAGAATGGAGCAATTCACGAAAACTCCTTGCCACCGCCGGCATCAAAGTCCCCGACCTCTTTTTTCAAAACTACTCGCAAGAGTACACAAACTTGTTGAAGTTTTATTCGGATACTGGTACATTGATTTATACGACTCCAATACCTTACACTCAGGTATTTACTACAAATTGCAATTATTTGATTGTCTACGTTATCAAAAGAATCCATTTGCTTGAACAAACTTGGTGGCATCATATGCATGTGTATCGAAATTGAGTGCAATTCTATTTTGTATAAGTGGCTGCTACAGATACTTCAAAATAAACTGCTCATGATGAGAAAGCAAGATTGAAATTGTGAGAATTAGAAACCACAAAGGTCTAATAAAAAAAAAACATGATTTCACAGAGTCCTGTTTCGGCGTTGACTTGGGGACATAACGACAGGAGATTATTCGTAGCAACTGGAACGAGAGTTCATGCAGCCTGGGTTTCAAGGTGATGTATCATATTTATATTTATTTCCACTTGAAAACGTTTCTTTTAACTGCAACATCGTGTGATTTTAATTTACCTCGGTATATAAATTACTCATTCAAGATATACGAAATAATAAAGTAAAATGGTATATCGTTCACAACATTTTTATATTTGCTGAAGGAAAAAAAAAAAAAGAAACAGTTCTTTAATCTGTTTAAAAATGTATTTGGACAGTTTATAATTGTTTTCTTTGCAACAGATACCCGCATAATTTATTTGCTCATTTTTTATTCATTTATCAACATTTCGCTTGAATTTAAATCAACTGAAACATTTGTGTCTGAATAAGAGAAGAGCTTTGTTTGTTTGTTACAAATGTATCTGTAATAATAATGAAAATGAATAATTTGTTTGCGTTACAGACGCGTTGGTTCTTTGCAGTTATTATCTAGGCTGGCAGTAAGGCAAGCTTTAACAAAAGAAAGTAGTGTTCAACAACTTCCTTTACCACCAAGACTGAGAGCACTGGTTGCTGCACTTTTCGCCAATACCATACGGTATGATGAATGATTGTGTATTTATATTATCAACGAACAGAATTCAAAATGAAAGCTGAACGTATATAAAATGAGTCAATTTGTAGGTGCTGCGTGCCTGAACCGCGTGATCTTAGACGTTTTGTATCAAGGCCGCCGCCAGGAAGTGGTCGTTTGCATTGCACGATGCTGCGGCATGCCGGCGAACCCGCACCATGTTACACTTTATATTTAGAATATTTAGGCGGCCTTGTACCGCTTCTAAAGGGTAGAAGAACGAGCAAAATTCGTCCTGAATTTGTTATATTTGATCCCCAGACTACTACGGACACACTCAACGTGCCGGAATATACGTCTCAATATCCGTCCTTCAGCGACTGCTCCGATAACGAAAAGAGCACGGCTGAGTTGTGTGGCTCGCCTAGAATGAATAAGCGAAAGAGTCGAAGAAGACGCGACGACAAGTACAACGAAGAAAACGATGACCTTGCATACGTTGACACCCTGCCAGAAGTAAAACTATTATTCTTCTATTTACAAATATAAATCAAATGTTAAATCAGTCAGATGTAATTCAAATATCACGAGTGGCATGTTTATTGATCTTTATTCATCGCTGGCAACGCGATTGTATATTATGTATCTGGACATTTCCAAGTTACGAATATGACAATTGTCTTGAATAAAAGTTGTTGGAATTTCAAAACTGAAAGAGAGTCGATGTATCTATGTATTTTGATTGCACTGGTCTTATTTGGAATGACTTTGTTGTAGAATGTAAAATTAGTCGAGGTGACTTCCAACATCTGGGGCACAAAGTTCAAAATCCATGGTGTTGCCGACTGTATCCCAGCGAACCTGGGCGAAGTAACATACAGAACTTCGTTGTTACATATGCAACCCAGGCAGATGTCCCTCGTTATAACTGAGCTCAGAGACGATCTACCTGCTGGTAAGTGATCTGATAGAACAGTAGACAAGAAATAGAAATTTGTTGAATTGGTTGATCGTTTGCAGGTCCAGATCCTTCTTTCAATCCAAATCTGTTTTCCGAGGATGAGGAGGAAACTTTTCAGGAAGCACAGTGCTCAACGGACAGTGAGTCACCACCAATCGCCCCGATGAGCCCTCGCGCGATTCAAGTGACAACGAATCGTCCCAAGTCTCAAGTGAGCCAGTTCAGGTTTGAGGGTGAAAACCTTGTGGCGGCTTTAGCACGGGCTGAAAGCTACGAAGACGAGTTTGCTTATCCTGTGACAAACGCTACGATAGAGTACAACGCGAACGGAAGAAGAGAGATGGAGTTTTCGTTTGTAAACCGAGAGGAACATCATCACAATTATCTAAGTGACAATATCAGGATCAATTCTGGGCGGTTGCCAGCGAGACACAACGGCCCGAGGTGTTGTGACGTTCCCGCGTTGCAATCGCCTAAAAACGCAGTGGCGCCCACCCAAACGTTGATCGCAACGTCTAATCCCAACAACGATTTTTCTAACAACATTCAGCGAATGAAGAGCGTGCTTTCGGAGCAGCAGTCAAATTCGAAAAAGGAATTGGAGAACAACAAGTTGAACATGACGACGACAACGACGATGACGACAACAGACGACAAGACAAATTTAAGCAACAGTATAATAGCCACTTGCATCCAGAATGGCAGGAACCAAAATTCTGGTTACCATAGCTTCAACAACAATCCACCAGCTTACCTTAATAAGCCTGATTACTCGAATTACAATTATTGTTCGAACCTGTGTCAACGTATCAACTCGAAGAATAATCTCAACAGTGGGAGTGCGAGTGACGGCTGTGGACCGTACTTGAAGAGCAACGTGACCAGCATACCTAGATCACCAAAGTGTTCTTATCGTCTGAACGACAGCGCTAGCGAGTGTCATTGTCTTAAGCTGCTAAAATCGGATGACTTCGATTTCATAGATGAGGAGGACAACAAGGAACAAGAAGGAGGCCCAAGTCTAATCCGCAAGACCCCGACCGTGATGAGCATAAGTCCACTCTGCACGACTACTGCTGATATGATTGTCAGAAGTTGCAGCGTCGGTTATCTCGACACAGTCGACACACAGATAGTACCATGCGATGTGGCGTTGCGAATGCTCAGGAGGGATGCACCTAATAAAAGGTTGGTCTTGGTATCTCGTAAGACAAAAAGAAAAAAGAAACTACTCAAAGAGAGATCGGATATCGAACAGTCGGATGAGTCTGTCAAACCAAAATTGAACAACTGCGGCAAATCCAAGAGCTTGGATTCCAGCGATATTTTTCCTAGTATGGAACAGATCGTGTTGGAGGAAGTTAACAGCAATCAACAAATAAAAAGAAACATTGAGGCCAAAGCAAATGAAGAGAAGACAGTTGTTGTAGCTGAGAAGAAAGCAAACGTAGCTTCGAAAGTTAGTTCGTTTCCATCTGCGTCTGTAAGGTAGGTAGGTCTTAAAAGTAGTTGGTTTAAACAAATGAACAACAGTGTGTAGCATACAATTTTGCATTTACAGAGAATCCAGTCCAAGTGTGTCGGTGAATTCGTCTTTGGATGGATTGGTCGCTAGGTTGCGTGATTTCGAAGACAGTCACTCCCTTCCACCACCATCTCCGCGACCAACATCGAGGTATGCCACCGACAATGAATCATTTCTTTTCAATCAGTTTGTGACTTTCTTTTTTTTTAATAACGAATGATTCATTTCTACATTCTAGAAGTCCGTTCTTGAGACTGCCCAGAAGTTCGCCAAGTAGTCCAGCTCCATCTAAGAAAGAAAAGAGACCAGCATCAGCGTCCCCGATCCGACGGAAACTTTTGTTGAGCCCATTATTGAACCGCAAGTCAAGAAAAAATAAAACTGAAAGTTCGGATGACGAGGGGTTACTGCAGGAGGAGCCGTCTAGCAGCAGTTACCGCAACTTGGAGACCTTTCAAAAAGCTCAAGTCCGACAGAAGGTGAGTTGAATTAAATTGATTTATTCGAACCATTAGTATTTGTTTTAACTCACATCGTCCAATTTGCTTGCAGTTGAAAAATCGAGCGTCGTTGTTGAATCAAAAGACAGAAGCGGTTCGTAGAAGAGAAATTCTTATGCACAACAAAGCTCCCATGTGGAATGATACCAGTCAAGTTTATCAGTTGGATTTTGGAGGAAGAGTAACACAGGAGAGCGCCAAGAATTTCCAAATAGAATTTAATGGAAAACAGGTGAAGTGGAATTTCTATTATGTCTGTACACCTAGTCAACATCAACAAGTCAAGCTAACTTTTTTTACTTACTTTCACATCTCAGGTCATGCAGTTTGGAAGGATCGACGGCAATGCTTACACTTTGGATTTTCAATATCCGTTTAGTGCTATACAAGCTTTTGCCGTTGCATTAGCTAATGTAACTCAGCGGCTCAAGTAACTGTTATTATTATTATTATTATCAGTAGCGATCCTCATTGAGAAATCCGTTCAAGGTATTAAAATCACAGCAAAAAAATGAGTAAATCAAGCGCATCTGCGGATACGCTCTTTCATTACTAATGAATCTGCTCCTTCGCTCTGTCTCAGGTACGCCCGTGCTAATCTTGGAATAATAAGCTTCGAGTAGATTTGGACATAATTATTACAGTGATTAGGTTAAAAGTAAGTTGGTGGATTTGGCATAATCATTTGACCGTAACACGTGCACATAAACGGCCTGTTTATCTTCTATTTTTTTAGAAGAGAAACACATGTTCTCTCTCTAGGGAAAGAAACAGCTTCTTTAATGATCAAAGCGCATTGTTTCTCTCCTTCAATGTACAGGCTCTTTAATTACACTTGTTACAAAAAATATCGTATACAATAAGGGAGAGCAAGTGATTATATCTGAGATAAAATTACTTCACTAGAATACAACTCTCAAATTTACACTAAAAAATAATCGCTTGTTTCTTTCCTTTTTTGTATACTACACTATTGAATTGATGATCACGGGTAAAAAGAAAATATCGTATCATTTTCTATCTGAGTCCATTGTTTTATTTATTATTTCATTGGCGAATGGAAAGTCATTATTTAATTTGCAATCTGCAAGTGGAACTTATGAGCTCATACTTGAAAGATTTACAAGTAATTCTTTTTCTCTTCCTTTTTCATCTCTCTGAAAAAAAAAAAAAAAAATTAATTATAACGATGAGAGATGTAACGACTACCTGTACGATACAGTTTTTCTAAGGTATCTTTTCTAACATGATTGACAAATATTTTTCAAAGGTAATTTTCTTCAAGCTTGGCCGTTTGAATAAAACGAGTTTACATTATTTCTTAAAAAAGTTCTCATTGGAGTTATCTATTTTGCAATTGAATTGTTTGCAACAAAAAATCGTCAAATTTCAGCTTGGTATTTTGCACTTGTTTTTTTTTTTTTTTTTTTACAAAAATGCAGCCTAGCTTGAGAATCATGAAAAACAGAAGATGGTTCTAGCATAAAGTATAAAACGTTAAACTCAAGACAAATTTCTAAAAAATTGATATATTAGTTTTTTTTAAGTACGCAAAATTGAACAACGATTGATCATCTGATAATCGAAATATTTAATTCTCAAATTGGGATGATACATGAATCGAAAAAATCATAAAAACTTCGAACCCGATTTTTCGGTTGTATTCCGATTGAACACATTTTTTTTTATTAAATGCATCTAATATACATTGATTAACAATTGTATACTATCATGGTCGTTATGGTCGGTCACTGCGGATTTTGCACTAATTATCAAAAGGACTCGCAATTCAATTAAAGTGAAGAGCAGGTCGGTGGAATATGAATCTTAGACGTTCTCGTGCCGGCTGTTCTCGTGTGCTCTAATTCAGGTACACACAATCACAACACAAAGAACAAGCAGTTACTCACTTATAGGCTCCTTCAACTCGCAGGCGGCGAGGTAAAGCGATGACAAACTGGCAACAACTTTTGGAGCAAGGGCAAATAGCTATGCAACTTAGGCACGATTAATTCCCGGGCAAAATAAAAGCGAAAATTCAGCACATGATAACGGGTCAGAGTGAACAAAATTGGACTAATATTATTGCAAAATTGTCGTTAAACAATATGTCAAAGAATATATTTTATAGCATGATTGTGACAAAAAATTGATTTTACTTTAATCTGTATAAATATAATACAAGTATTCACATGGACCTTACAGACCCAGGACTTGTTTCAAGCCTTATAAAATGAACATACATCATTTAAAAAATGAACATCTCACGATGGTTTGAATGTTCGAAGCCTGTAGAATCATAGCAATAATATTATAATTGAAAACATACATTTGCAATTTGCGAATGCAAATTCTATTGACAAATAAACAACTTGTTGAAAACCTAGATCAATTGGAAATTTGTACAGTAAGTTTTGTGTCCAATCGGAATACAGCCAGTCTTCCCTGATATTAAATCTTGTAGATTATTTGTAATTTAAATTTGGAAAAATTTGTCATACAAAATTTGAATATTTTTAAATGATTGTGATTTTAAAAATGCTTTTATGAGTATCTCACAAGAATGATTATACTTCACATGCTTTGCATATAAGATGATTAGTGAAAATTGTTAATGAAGTGTTTTGCTTTGATGCTCACCTCAGAGCAACGATATTTTGTAGACAAGATAATTTCATACATATTTTAAAAATTTTGCCAATTTAGTTTTTAGTTAAAATTGATACACAGGCAAGTTGTTTTTAAAAAAATGACATTAATTAGTTGATGAAATATTCAAAAATTAATACAATTTTTTTTTTTATTAAAAATAATTGATTATATTGAAAACAGTTTAAACAGTTATTGGTCATGAACTTTAAAATAATATAATTAATAAATATATTTCCATGTTTAGGAATCGATTTTTGAGACAATTTTTCAGATTGTCTGGAAAAAATGAACAAATGATATTTTTCACTATAAACAGTGATAAGTTTTTGTATACCGCATAGTTGTTTTGTTTTGAATAATTTTCATAGTAGTTTAATATTAATAAGGAATTAGTGCAATAATTAAAAAGTTTATGTATATTTAAATTTCTATATCTTTCGAAGTTTGTCTTAGAAGCCTCTATATTGTTAATTCTTGTTTTCACATCAGCATTTTTTTATGCTGATAAGTGTCACGAACAGTTTTTAGTTTTTTTAACAATTGTTATAATTTTTATTATTTAAAATAAAATGCCAAGGGGACGAACAATAATATTGTGACAATTCCATGTATGTATTTCAATTTCAATCTTTAAAATAATGCAAAAACTATTTTAAAAATGCGTTAAACAATAATGCACTTTTGAAGATATTTTATTACGATTTGCTAAATTTGTACAATTAATTAGAAATTCCTTTGGGCCAAGAGCAAATCTGACTTATTCATAGACGTAAAAACGTATATCATGTGAATTTTCTACAGCGGTAACTGTAAGTTTTGGCATTTTATTAGCATTTTAATTGTAAGCAAGATCTATTGATAATAAATAAATAATCAATCGAATACTTTGCATTCAAGAGCTATTTACATTTTTAAGTACAAAAAAAGTAAATAAAATAAATAATTTATATGCATAAGATTCAATGTTAATAAAGTCCGTTCGCCTAAATTGCAGTTTATATTGTTAGGCCTATAAAATGTAATATATAAACTGATAAGTAGTAAAATTGTTATACAAATTCTTATTCTCCAACTGAACTCAAATCATTGTATTATTTTAACATCAAATTTTTGAATGAACACCTTTTTTGTTCACTTATAAACATTCATTATCAACTTTTGATGTTCAATAAATGGGAATTTGTAAAATAATATGTTTTTATGTGCGTACGAATACAAAAAATCATGAGTGATTGTGAAATCGCAATTTCATGCTTGATTCATGAAAACTTATTATTGCAAGAAATTGTGAATGTCATTTAAGCGGTTTTATATCATCGTCATTGATCAATAAAGTGTAAGCTATATAAATAGAACGGTTATAAATTGTGCAAAAGTTATAGTTTAAAATTGTCGGTTGGACCCATCCAACATGAAAAATTAGAATACATTTAAATTATATAACTCGTATAGTCGTTGAGTTTGTCAAAGATTTTAAGACGCTTCGCGTAGTTAATTTTTGTTACCTCTGGTGTTACTCTCATCCAGATAAAATTAATTTTCAAGTTTAACACTAACTCATTATTATCGCCTTTAAAACATAAACGGCGATGAAACATGTAACATCAGTTATTTATTTAAGATAACATGTTTTAACATCATCGGTGGTACAATTCATTATTACGATTAGTGTTAAATTTATAAATAAACTTTATTTGCGTTGAGAGTAGCATCTCTGGATTCTACTTTGATTAGTGTATATTAACTTATATTATGTGTCTAGTTTCAGTTGCGTGAGCGTCAAATATTTTGTTATTAATGTATATGTTGCCTGATTCAATTCATAATCGTTTATGTTTGACACGAGAAAACGAATATAAATGTTCTTTGTATGAAAAAGGGTGTATTTCTTTCTATTCATAAAGCTGTCTGTTATTCGACAACTTTTCACTAAATTGCTAAATAAATTGAAGTACATGAAAATGAACGATTTCGTTATACCACTTGGAAACCTTGTTTAAACATTAAAAATAAACCAATGTTAATTGAAACGGTTACTGGCATGATGAAAAATTGATTAATAACAATTGTTGAAAAATATTAAAATTTATTCTATATATTCACTTTGCGATCGCAGTCTTTCAATTTGTTAACATTTTTCATTATTATTATTATTATTCATCGTAATTATAACCTACAACTGAAAAAAGCAAACTTTATACTTTTCATTTGAAAACAATCACATCATTGCTTTACAAGCCGTATAATGAATGCATGTTAGAAAAAACTATTTTTCACATTTCGTAAAAGAAATTGGACAAGCCTTTTACGTTACATGATAGAATATTAATAATTTTATTAAAATATTAAACAATATATTACAAGTATAAATATGAATTCTAGATTTCGGCAGTAATGACCGTGTGTTAAAATAGTGCATTACATTTTCTTTTTGTTTTTTTTTTATATTTCATTTATAATAATAATAAAATAATCTCTGAAGCATAGATGATTTATGATGATATGTACTCTCGATTTGTAATGGATAACAGTTTACAAAAATACGTTACTAGAAAATTTCTCATCTTTACAACAAGTGCAACTCGATTCATCTTTGATTATTATAATTACTGAATGAAAAGGTATAACCAAAAAAATTGCCTTTGTATTTAAAATATTTTGATTGTCCATATTAGTTGATATGAAAGAATAGTGCACGTTTGCACATTCAAATCGTGAATATGCAAATATACAATACTTTCCACTTCATTTTTATTTATTTATTTATATTATAATGTATTGTACTTGACTCAGTTATACCGATCCATTATTTATCATTTTTTACAAAAAGAATATTAACATTTGAAGGGAAACAAAAATGTATCTAAAAAATGATAGCCAACATGAATTAACGCTTAAAATCTAAGATGCAATAATAATAGTATTAATAATAATAATAATCATAATAATAAATAGCAAAACCGCGGTCACGACAATCGCATACTTGGTACAAAAAATTATTCTTATTCGTCTGTACATCGCGTCATCTAAAAATATTTGATGAGTTAAAAATGAGCGATTGTGTAAAGTCAGGAAGAGATTGCTTCCGTTTATTAGTATCCTTTTTTCAAATCGTGTTGAGCAGTCTTTGGGCGCGTTGTTTTTGGAGCTGGAATGCGTGACATCGGTCGAGGAATACCACTTGCTGCACTTACTGGTCGGTTGAAATTCGTCGGTTGGCGCAATTTGGACTTGACTTCCATAGGCGGAGCAAGTTTCGATTGTTGTCTCGTAGGTGACTGAAAAATTAAAATCAATGATTCCTGCTATCATTCACTGAATTTCAAATTTCAGTTAAACAATTCTATTGTACCTTGACTTTTGTCACAGTTGTATTCAAGACTTGTTGATTAGCGTGATGAGCACTTAGTCTACCAGCAGTTTCTGAAACGACAAGTTTAGAACAAGCTGTTTTATTCAATTGCAAATGAAACAAACAAATGGATGAAATGAAAATCTCAATGACAAACCATGACTATCAGTCGGAGAACTTGTATCAAAATCTGGTTTCGGGACTTTTCTTATTGGACCTCTTTCAACTCGATCTTGTTCGGACTTTGCTATTGGTGATGGTAAATCATCATATTTAAACTTTTCTTCAAATTTGGTAGGCTTTGGAGTTGATTCATACCGTAAGCCTAAAAGAAGAAAAAGACGAAAAAAAATTATCAATGTATGAATAAAAATTAAAGTTCAAGCATTGTTTGCTTACTTTCTTCTTGCAACTGAGCAATCTTATGCAACTGATCGCTATCCATTCTCCTGATGGTATAAGAACCCCGGCTGCTATTCTCTGAACAATTGCTCAATCTATCATCAAAGTCAGGTGCACTATGTGCACTTTGTGTGCTTTCAATACTTTCAGTCGATCCACTGGTAGCCCCAGCGAGATGAAAATCGGGCATGTTGTAAGTTACGTCTTTTAGTCTCTGATCAGAGCCAGCTTTGAATCTGTCCAAAGAATGTATCACGTTCGTAGCAATGTTAGGTTGTGATCCTCGAGGAAATTTTATTAAACTCAGTCGGCTCACATTTTCAGTCGACCCAGAGATAAGATTTGGATTTGATTTTTGCAATCCTGGAGCCTTTGAGAACATTCCAGGACCAGCAAGCCTTCTCTGAATTCGTCTCATCGGCAACTTATCTGATGGTTTTTGAAAAGTGGCGTTCAAATTCACAGCTTCATCCTTGGTAAAAGTATTATTGTTTTTCACAGTGAAGGTCAATTTCCTGTCTAAGCTATTCTTTTCTCCTAGACGGCTATTTTTGGGCGACCTCTGTTCTTCGTTATTCTTCTGAAATTCGTAAGTTAAATTCATTTGCTTTTCAAAATTCTCTTTCTGGCTATTCACATCGAATTCGTTTTCTCTCCTTGCCTCCTTGAGCAATTCCTCTCTCAAGGACATGAGTGATTTTGGCTTGGGTATTTCCGTTTCTGAAGCCTTGCTTTCGAGACTGATTAATTTTCTTGCCGGAGATTTAGTGATGGTGTTGTAAGTTGAATTCACGCGAGGTGGGGACTTCGATACAGCTTCGAAGGTTTTGTTGAGGTCGTTGACTGGTTCTTCATCAACAAGCTCAAACGTCGAGTTGAAAATCGGATTTTCGACAGCATCGAATGTCTTGTTCAACTGTGGCGATGCATTGAAAGTTTGATTTCGAACTAAGAAGGTTCTTCTTCTGGGAGATTCTGATTCGTCCAATGGCAAGGAAGAGTTGTTGTTGTTGACAGTAACAATAGTTTTTGAGTAAGTGTTATTCAAAGATTCCTGGGATGAACTTTTGTCCACCTCCGGATTTGTTTGCTTAGACGAACAGACACAATCAAATGTTGCATTCATAGTGATAGTTACATCATTGCTCAAATCTGGATACGAAACGTCATTTAATCCTGGTTCATTAAAATCGTCACAGGCACCATCAAAATGTTCGTTTTTGACAATTGTACGATTCAAATTGTCGGCTTGGAAAAAAGGTAACGAGACATCTTTTATGTCGTCGAACATACTCGACTGCATCATCGAGTTCGTTAGGATATCTGTGCTGATGCTTGCATTTTCATCTCTTGACATTGTTGTCGACAGAGTCGTATTATACAAAAACGATGGCTGAGATTCATTCATCAAATCGAAGCTTAAACTTGGCTCAGACATATTCATTAATGAATCGGCACCTTTTGACTGAGCTACGTTCAAAAAGTTTTCCATGCTTTCTGGACCAGACGTGTGGCTTCGGTAACTTTTCATATTTGGTCGCAACATGTGGGGGATCGTACATTCTTCATCTTGGTGTTCTCTTATTTTAAATGCAAGCTGTCACAAAAAAAGAAAAATTATTGTTATTTTCAATTAAATCACCTTTAGTGTTTCTCCTCCTTTAAACATAATTGTTGCACATTCCTTTGCTTGTGTCTGTAATACTTACTGGATTGTCAGTCTTTGATGAACCTGTAGAGTTGTTTAAAATACTTTCAAAACTTGGCCTGCTCATACGTCTTTTCGCTCTAGTATATGTTCTTGTGTCTATAGATTTTCGATGACCTAAAATAAAATGACATTTATAATATTACTTTATTGCAAAAATTAAACGCTTAATGAATGTCGTGGGATACATTGCTTGATTAAAATAAAATAAAATATTCGATATCATTTACAAACGATTCTAATGACACAATCAAAACTTTCTAGTGCTCTGAATGTAATCTATTGAGATCCATACAACTCGTTCAATAGACTTCATTACTTCGATTACACATAACGATTGATTTACAATTTCGTAACAATATGATCATGCAATTTGTTGTAGTCAATATAATATAATATATAGTCACAATAAAATGCAAAAATAATGAACAATACAATCTTGAGATGTTTTCAATCTTGAGATGTTTTTAAATATTGAGAATATTTTAATTTGGCAGTTAGTCACAGGTTTACGACTTAGCTGCCAATAACGGCATACAATCAAAACATATGTACGTGCTAAAATTATTTTCTTTCGTTTGCTTTTTCATTTTCAAGTTAAATTTTATAAATTACTTTCAATAAAAATTCACCTTTCGTTTATAGTTTAATTACATAAATCAACCCACCAGTAATGATTGAATTGATTTATTTATACAAATTTTGTGAACTGTTTTTTTTTCTACAAACAATAAACACAACATTTTTATCCAAATTAATGGTAATAAATTTTTGAAAATTCTAGTTTATTAATATTCACTATGAATACAAAATTCTGTTGCTTTGATAATTATTAAATTATGATAATTATTATTAAAAAAAAAAAAAGAAATAAAAGATACATATGTGTAAACAAAAAAGATATACCTTTCGATGAATATAATTCTTGAGCTTCGAGATGGCAATTGTTAGAGGTAAGAAGACGCGTATTTGCACAAGCCTGGTTTCCTTCGCTCAACCTGAAACCACAAACATTTTTTAATTGTCATCGCCTTCTCAATTTCAGTAACATACAAATTCCTTTTATGTAATATATTATATACAATATAAGATATAAGTTGATAGAGAGAGATACATGAATAAAGAGAGGGGGGAGGAGGGAGAAAGAGAACATTCAACAGATTGTTCGAGTCTGAATCATGTCACGAAACACAACTATTACAAGCAAACTCTCACCCACGAAGCTCATCTTGTATGCAAGCTAAATGTCATGCAAGATGATACAATATTAAAATGAAAGCATTTAATAAAACTAGCGTTCAATTAGTACCAACAAAAGTATACAGAAGCATCATGTCAAGAGTTTATTTGACAGGACAAAAACTTACCAATTATCAGGGTCGCTAAGATTCATTGCATCTACGTCAATGAAATCTGCAGCATCGATAGGATCAATGCCATCTTTGAGTTGTGCGTTTTCTTTGACAAAAGTCGAGTTCATCTTGCTTTCTGAGATATAATTCATAGCTAATAACTTTAAAAAAATTCCTCTACTACCATGTCACTTGCGCAAAAATGAACGTGCACCGAGGTTATGATTTTATGATCCGTTACACACCTCTCTTGTGTGCGCACCAAAACATTTTTGTCGCACATGCGCGTCAATCCGTCAACAACTCCCGAGACGAGAGCAAGAGAAAAGATATTATTGTGTGAGAGAATCTTTTGAGTTCACTTGATCGCCGCTACTGGCGCTGGTGGTATTGTGTGCATGTGTCATTTCTTAAACAACAATGTATTATAATAGAAAAGAGGCCCACGAAACAAGTAAATAAAAATTTAAAAACAATTAAATTTTTTTGATCCTGTCAAATAATAAAATAATTACATTCATAAGTAAATAATTAAGGAACAATAAAATTATCTTCTGAGAGTGTTTCGTGAGATTTAAATCTCAAGCAGCAGCAGCGCCACCACTACGTTATTGTGGGTAACTTTTTTTTCAAACTCAAACTCTCAAACTACGGGAAATTGATTGATTTCACGACTACTAATAATTGTATTACACGTGCAAGTGGAATTAATCTATTGAAAGTTTATCGATTGATTACAATGGGGAAGAATCGTAAAAACAAACCAAAGAAGAATTTCGCTGAAAAGAGGAGAGAGAAGCAGAAGGTGCGTAATTTTCCATTGGACATAATCGTTTTGATAATCCACCGGGTGTTTAGGTTATGTTGTTTATAGTACACTCATCAACACAATATTGATGGGTTACATGATTCAACATTCTTGATTAGAAAAATGAACATGAAGTTTTTTTAACTGATTCAAAATTTTATATGCTTATTTATATTATTTATTATTTACATGCCAGCAGAGAGATGAAAACGACAAGCAACCGCATAAAAATTACGAAGATATCATTCGTGAGAACAAAGATTTCGAAGCTTATTATAAAGATCAGAAAATCGTTCCCGAGGCGGAATGGGAAGCTTTTATTTCTAAGATGCAAACAAATTTGCCAGTGGCTTTTCGAATTACTGGCTCGAAAAGTGAATCAAAGGCTCTGTTAGAAATTATTAAAGGAGACTTTTTCAAAGAAATCCTAAACTCAAAGCTCAATGGAGAAGCTGAAGAAAACACAGAGAAAATGAAACCTCATTGTCTGCCTTTTTATCCGGAAGGATTGGCTTGGCAATTACAGCTCACAAGAAAAGATATAAGACGGTCTGAGGCTTATTTTAGGTTGCACAATTTTTTGATCGCTGAGACTGCAAGTGGAAGTATTAGCAGACAAGAAGTTGTTAGCATGGTCCCGCCTCTAGTTCTGGATGTTAAACCTCATCACAAGGTTTGAATAATGATGATAATAATAATAGTAATAGTAATAGTAATAATTTATATACATCTTTAACATAACATTTTTTAGGTTCTTGATATGTGTGCTGCACCAGGCTCTAAAACAGCTCAATTAATTGAAGCGATTCATGCTGAAGAAGGTGACGTTCCGCCAGGTAATTTAACTTTGTTGGGTCAACACTGTTGAACAATTGTTATGTTTATGTAGGTTAGAAAATGAATGGCTGTGACATCATGAGTTGTTAAACTTTTGTAGAAGGATTTGTTGTGGCCAATGATGTTGACAATAACAGATGCTATATGCTTGTTCATCAAGCAAAACGGTTAAACAGCCCGAATATTCTGATTACAAATCACGATTCCTCAGTGATGCCCAATTTTTTAGTCACTGACCGTGATGGCGAACAGGAGGTGTTGAGGCAAGTATTTGGCAGTTCAATTTTTATATTTATTCAAGAAAACTAAACGTGTCAGTATCCATAATCTTAAACATATTTCAGGTTTGATAGAATATTAGCAGATGTTCCATGCAGTGGAGATGGAACAATGAGAAAAAACCCAGACATTTGGTGCAAATGGAATCCTGCCAATGGAAATAATCTTCATGGGTAAATAAACATATAAGGCAAGAAAACGACTGTTTACAATAGAATTGTTACATTATTTTTCGACTTTTTAGAATTCAGTATAGGATAGCAAAACGAGGATTGGAATTGTTAGCTGTAGGCGGAAGAATGGTTTATTCAACTTGTTCTTTGAATCCGATAGAAAATGAAGCTGTGTTGCATAGAATATTATGTGAGACTGGTGATTCTGTTCAGATAATAGACTGCAGACATCTTGTGAAGGGCTTAGTTTGCAATCCAGGTACATTGAGACATCAAATATATAGTTATCTATATGAAAATATGTTTTGACTGTTATATTGACAATATTACAGGAGTGTCAAATTGGCGTCCAGCGTCTAAGGATATGAAGTACTACAATTCGTGGGAAGAAGTTCCCAGTCAATGGCAAACTCAGCTGCGACCTAAAATGTTCCCTCCGAAAGCAGAAGACGCAGACAAATTTCACTTTGAGAGATGGTATATAAACATTCATAATAATTAATAACGATATTCAACTATTTTATTAATTTATTTATTCAATTATTGTTAATATTTTAAGTATGAGGATATTGCCTCACCATCAAGATACAGGTGGATTCTTCGTCGCAGTGTTAGAAAAAGTTAAAGCGCTACCTTGGGAAAGCGAAGCAAATCAAAACGAAAGCTCCGAAGATAAAAAAACTGAGAATAATTCTTCTGTAGATAAAAAAAGATCTTTAGAAGATTACAGAAAATCAGGACCACATAGCAGAAAAAGGCGCAAGTTTGGTTTTAAAGAAGACCCGTTTGTCTTTTTCAAAGATGATACCGAAGACGTTTGGGCTTCTATCAAGTGAGAATCCAATAAATCTACAAACTCATTTCAAGTATAATTTGAGGCTTTATTTTATTATGAATTATAATACATTGCAGATCATTCTACAATATCTCAGATGGTTTAGACCCTAAATGCTTGCTGGTAAGATGTAATGAGGGGAAAAAGAAAAATATCTACATGACTTCTGCTGCAATCAGAGACATTGTCATTACCAATGCAGACAAAGTTAAAATGATCAACACAGGTATAAAAACTTTTGTGCGTTGTGATAACAAAAACATGAAGTGCGCATTCAGATTGGCTCAGGAAGGTATTAGGAGTATCTTCAGTTATGTCGGAGACGATCGTAAAGTGCGCATCTCTAAACAAGATCTTATTATGTTGTTACAAAATACAAACCCAAACACACCACCTGAAATCGTCAAATTGAACTTGGAAACTCAAAAAAGATTGAATGAATTTGGTATGGCTTGTTCTAAAATAAATAATAACATAATAAACTTTTTCCATTTAAAGATTTTAAGCACAATATTTACTGATGTTTTTCAGCTACTGGAAGTTGCATTTTGATTTGCGAAGATGAAAATTCAGGCAGTCCTTATCCACTGAAATTCGAGTTAGTTGGATGGCGGGGAACAATGTCTCTTAGAGCATACGTTCCCATGCACGAAACGATTCATTATTTAAGACTGTTGGGAGCAGATTGTTCCAAATTCGGTAAATATGTTTTTTTAAATAAAAAAAAAATAATAGAGACAGTTGGTGGGGTACTTGTGTGAAATTCAAGATATGTTAATAATTATAAGACTATATCTTGAATTTAATTTCCAGAAAAAAACAAGTTTCAAGAAAATCGTGACGCAAATGCCTCGAAAGCCGAAACTGACGAACCAAGTGTAGAAAAGACTGGTAATGACGAACAGAATGCTGCTGTAAACGACAACGAACCAATGGAAACGAGTGAATGCAAAGAAGAGTAATTGTGTGAGCATTGTCAGTTACATCAATTTCATTGTGTATTATTTACACATAGAATATTTTTTAAATTTTAATAAATACAATTAGAAGGGAACCACAAATGAGCAACTCATTTTAAGTTTTTTATCTTTGGTTTAATATTTAATTATTCATGTTAATGAAATTCCGTGTTATATAATTTGACAACTTTTGAGCGACAAATTGCAGTTTGAGACCATTGTGACAATCCCAATATTGCGCAATGTAAAATTTTGATCACAAATAAAATAGAATTCATTGTTACACTCTTGAACTCCGTTTTTTAATGTTTAGTCATTTGTAAAAATTACGCTACATCAAACTTGTTTTTTCAATAGTAATAATAATAACGATATAATTAGTAATAAGTTGATATTATAACAATTGAAATCATTGGATGGAACTGTTAATCAAGTCCGACAGCATCAGCGGACGGGCTCTGTTATGAATTACGAGTACAAATATGCAAAAGTGCTGAGCAACAATAAAATTATTAAAAATAAGCGTCTCTTCTAAAATTTTTTTGTATTGTAAAGGCGGCCATATTACTAAAAGTCTCGGCTTGTTGGCGATGTCATTTTATCAGCAAGATTCTGCGAGTTAGATGTTGATTTTACACCTGCAATTTAAATATTAGTGATCATCATAATTTTTATTTAAAAAGCGCTAGAAAATTCAAAATAATCTATAAAAATTCATTCTTTTATCTTACATTTTGAAAGTTTTAATCGTGAATTGTTAGGGCATGGGTAATCGCCCATAAGATGTTCTCGCCACTGATTTTTATTTATCAAAGTAGTGCAAAGTGGACATCTTTCATGTCCTTCGATAGTTTCTAATACAAAAAAACAACCATACAAATTAAATTAGCATAGTAATAATTAACAAAATTGTAAGAAATGTAATAATTTCAACTGTATAATAACTAGATAAAGTAAGATACCAACTTTTGCATTTCTCATCTTTCGCATGGACATCAAACAGCTTTTCATTGATCGCCTGTTTACACGTATCACATTTGACATAATTGCTCCTAAAGCCACATTCATCTGCAAAAAGATTAAAAGTCAGTCAAAATATAAGTATGTACTAGAACAAAGTAGGAAATCATCTTTTTACATACTCAGCAGATGTAAATTCAGGTACGAAATCTCTACAACTTGTTTGCAATTTTCGCACTTTGTTAACATCGGACAATTTTTCCAGTAATGAATATTAAGTCCTTCCTCGGAGTAAACTTGATTTTGTGATAAACAGAAAATACACATCCTAAAAGATGAAAATAAAATTATATGCTTGTTTGATCCAGAAGAAGTACAATACAACCATCAAAATGGTCTGATATAATAATTACTTGTCGCTCTTTTGATCGACGCCACTGTCAGAAGGTGAGGTCATGCTTGCAGAACTGCCTGTGCTCACAGACGGGCTGGCTCGAGCAGGTGAAGACTTTGATAGGCTGTTAAAATTATTCTCAATAGATTTTTTATAAGTTGGCGTCGGTGTTTTAAGGGGAGCATCCAAATCAGTTTTTCGCTGAAAAAAAACTGAAATTCGTAATCCAAGATGCAATGTGTAAATTTAAACTTTGTTTAACATATTTTTAATAACCTGAAAGTCAATAAGATCAAACTCATGAAACAGCTGCCTGTATAAAAGATTCCTCCTAGTGATATCATCATCGGGAGGTAGTTGTTTCCTGACAAGTCGAGGATTGACCTTGTAAACCAGTACTAAAATTCTCTCAGAAACCTTCCTGACTGCCTCTGCTGGGTGATGAAGTCCTGTTGAGCCCAACTCTGCCAGAGTGCGACAAGTCAGACCACTGCAACAGTCGCAATGTCTTATCAGAGCAAACGATAAGCAAGCCGTTGTACCAGCAGCTGAGTTGAGGAAGACCTCTGTCATCATGAACGAATGTTGTGAATACGTGAACAATAAAACAACTCGAGATTTAGAGATAAATGAAATTTAATGGTCTAGAAAAATATGTCTATATATATTTATATATATGTTTATCGTCAGCGTTGATTTGGAGATGCAAAGTATATTACATATAAATTATTGGTTGATCATCCATCCATGGTGAGATGTAATTTTCCTCAAAGCGGTGCAAATGTTAATATCATGCAGTCTGTGTTGGAGCGTTCGATTAATTTCACCTCTGTTTGTCAGTGGAGATGCCGTGATTGAGAATGAGCTGCTCGACCATTTCTAATCTACTGAGCGCTAATCTTTGGTGAGTGCTGCTGCTGACGGGTCGAGTCAGGTGAACCGGGATAAGGTGCAAGTCCCGAACACATTCGCAGTCGGCCATGCTCAAGATGGTATGCACTGCCATATTGTGGATCCGCGGTGTTGTGTCTCCTGACTTTGTCAGAAGTTCTGGCAACAGCCTTTCTACACTGCGAGCTATTTCGCTTGAGGATACCCTATTAATTATTGAAAAACAATTATTATGCCTAATTTTTGTTTGTTGTGAAATGACGAATTCCCATTGTATTAATTAAGCAACTGTATGTAAACAAAATCAATCAAGTTTGAATTGATCGATGATTCACCTGTTTGTAGCAAATTCGGAAAAAAACATGCGGATCAGTTGAGCAGCTAGACTGTAAACGCTAAAAACTTTATCTCTCAAAGCACGATGTAGCAAAAGCATTGAGGCTCTAGCAATTTTGTTTGCAGAGTGTTTCGATTTTTCAGTATCAAATTCGCGCAGTTCTTTCTGAAGCATTAACAGTCCTTCTTCTTTGTCAGTGAAATGTTTCGAATAGAATTTTTCCACCTGCAATTTGATAAATTAAGAAATAATAACTAAAATGTTAAGTCAACGTCGACATGTACTCTTATTTGTCATATTCAATTATATCCATACCATATCCATTCCAAAAACAATAATCGGTAGTGCAGCTTGTTTCTTTTCACGTTCATTCAGTCTCGATGGAGCTTTACTCTCCTGGCTATCGTTGTGGCATTCTCTTGTAAATTCATTTGTATGAGAACTGTACAAATTATAAACAAAATTTCAATTTCTGTTTGTCTTCAAAATGGTCTCATTGACGATTTGATGTTTCATTTGTTTGTACTTACTGTCTCAAAGCTGGGATAGTTCTTTCTTCGTAAGCTTCATAACTGGATCTTAGTGCTGGACCAGCTGATTTGGTTTTCCTTCTCAGAGACCCTTTATTGTTACTTCTATCCAAAGTTCCATTCGAAGGACTTGAATTGACTGAAACAAGCAAAGGAATGGCTTGTTGATATAAAAAGAGCAGTCCACTGGTGTGAGTAAATGAAAAATTAATGAGATAGAATTTGGTACCAGGACTACTCATTTTGTGATGTAAAGGTGACACAGGTTGACAGATAGGTGGTCCAGTTGGAGATGTTGCTCCTTCTCTGCTTGAAGAAACCGTCAGTTTTGGTGGAGATGTTATATCCTCAAAGGTAGGAACTGGTACTGTACTACAAGCGCTGAACGAGTCTTGTTCGTCAATTGATTTATTGTTTTTTTCGAGTGGCTGAATAAAATAAAATCTTAATCTTAGTAGACGAAACCTACTGTCTATATATTGACTGAAACTTATCTCACCCCGTTGGATTCAAGCAAAATATCAACTTCTAGAGCCTCGTAGACTTGCTGCCGATACTCGTCTGCCTGTGCTTTTTTAGCCTTCGCCTTATCGTAATCCTCCAAAGCGATGGCATACTTCTTTTCCAATTCATATTTGCCTAGTCTTTCTCCAGCTTTCTTCAAATTCTCCATCGCTACTTTTAATTTGGAAGCATACTCGAACCGTTCTTCTACCACTGCCTGCAACTTTTTCACTTCCATCTGTCGAATGATCTTTGCTACTTCAAGATCAACGTACATCTCAAAAGCCAAATCGTCATAAGGCGAAGAGTAATTTGGGGTATAAGGAAAACAACTCGTTTCGTTTTGAGTTTCACCTTGGGGTTCGCCAATAATGTTAACTGCAATCAGGCCGACCTGAAAATTCAACGAATTTAAACATTAAAGCAGACAAGAATGTTGTTCTCACAGACTGGAAAAAATTTAATCGTTCTAGACTATCAACGTTCATCGGTTTGTCTTTTCATAATATAATGAAACAATGAAATTTAACTTAATACCACTTGAATGATTGATTTGCAAAAATGTTCAACTTTGACTTTTTTTTAAGATTCAAGGGCCTTAAAATAATAATCTATAAAAATGTGGAATAAAAACAAAAATTGTTTTTTTCTGATAAATAAAGACCTGGTGATTAACATTGTGTGCGTTACTGTGCGGTTTATGGAGTTTGAGGATGAGTGAAGAGGCTTCTGTCATTGGAAGTGGCACACTTTTGAGCTCTCTGCTCTTGTACATCGTCCTGGCGTTATCCGACAAAGTAATGTAACCCAAATAGTCCAATTCCGAGGAAGAGGCTGTATTTTCTTCTGTTGATTTCCATATCTCCAGTTTTTCGGCTAACAATAATGTTGATATCATTATTATATTACAAAAAATTTTTTTTTTTTTTTTTCAAGATGAGAAAACACTTACGAATTAAATACTGATGTGCCAGCACCTGTATTCTGGTCAGCTTTGCCGGTGATAAAAGCTGCAAAATGAGTTCTTGAGGATAAGAGCAGTTGCGTGCACTTTGCCAGCCGCGCACAGTCGGACCGTGTATGTTTAACTCGCTAGCTGGATGCCTCTCCTCCTCACCTACAGGTATATTTTAAATAATGTGTCAAGACCACGTATTGAATATTCAAATAAGCTACTGACAGAGTCAAAGAACCATACTAATGATGATTGCATATATCCTTATATGCACGCGACTAGATTATTATAATAAAATAACCCACTCTCTATGATTGTGACATATCATAGGTGTGACCACCCTTGAGAGAAACAAGAGACGGAAAAGGAGTTGTCACATTGAGCAACAATGTTTTATTCGAATCAAATATATATCATTAGCTTACAACATGGGCAAAAATGTAGTTTGTTATTTATTGATTAGCAAAACTTGTTCAAATCAAAGAGTACTTGTTAAAACAATGCATTTATTCATACACATATATTTTAGAAACTACACTATTTGGTTTGACAGAAAACAATATACGTATTTGACAGCTTGCAAAAAAACTGTCAAAAGAGAATGGAATACGAGGGTATTTTGTCCTTCATCATGTGCGCGTTCGTGAAAGAATATGAATTTGAGAATAATGGGCGTCACGGGCTTACTTGTGGCATGGGCGACGGTGAATGCGATCTGCCTTGGCATGATCCAAGTGTGGGCTCTAAGCTGGACACGCAAAAGGAACTAGCTAGCTTTTGGAGCTGTCAACTCGGCAAAGCGTCAATGCCTTCGCCATCTGAAAGCGCGTGCCAGCTTGTCCGCCGTTCTACACGCATGCAGGCTTGCGACGATACTAACACTGAACCTGTCTTCAGACGGCGCAGTCTGATGCAAGTCCGTATTGTGATATCGATTCCAAAAACATGCTATCGTGTGATGGCTAATATTTTATATCCACCGATTGATCATACCTTTAATTAAACATTTTAATATGTTTTCCATCATTTTGAATTACATTACTTTTGTTATTTTATTTTCTAAGTTGAATAAATACATCTTTGCATTTAACTTTCCAATTTAAAACATCAAATGAATAAATAATTATGATGCAAATTTTAAAATCTTGATTCACAGTTGAAAAATATAAAACAAATAAATAATTAAATATTAATTAAATTTTAAATTTTATTTAAAGAAGAATATATAAGAGTGATAGTTGCTATATTTATGATGAATTATTGATCATTTGAATATCAATTTAAAAGTGTTAAAATTTTTTGTAACATCAAACAACGATTGAATCGACTTATTGCTGTAGAGTTAAGAAACTTGCTCATAGGTTCAACAAAAAAGAGTCATTTCAAAAATATAATAATGAATTCTAGATGTAATCGACAAATTTTGTTTTCAGTTTGAATTATTCAATTTATGGAAGTATACCGGCATCGATTAGAAAAAAATTACATTGTGTCAATGGAATGAGTTGTACAATGTTCATTGTAAGAACTTCATTCACAACTGTTTTTGAATGAATAAGAGTTTCGCTCGGTAATAAAATAGTAACATGATCCACCCACCTTAGGTTGTTAGGTATCATTTAGATAGGCTGTAAAGTTAAAGACGAATAAAATGTAAATTTTATTTGAGGAGAAAGTTACAAATCACAAATGTGTTTAAGATAATTAAAGAGGCAGTAGCGGCGCAAGCTAGTCAAATCAAAGGTTGAACATAAAAAATTACAACAACAATGAAACTGATGATTTTTTTTTGGAAGTGACTAGCATCGTAAATTATAATTTATAATACACAATTTAACTATTAAAAAAAATGAATTTTAATACGAAAGAAAAAAAAACTCATTTGATAAATTTAGTATAAGTGATAGTTTTTAGCTTTGTTTATGTATGTCATAACTGTGATACCGGCAAAAGCCGTTCTAACCAAAAAATTAGTTCTTACCGATTCTCTTGTCGAAAAAGAAAAGGAAAATTCGGAAGGAAAAGAAATATTGAATTGTAATGACGCAAGAAATGGGTTTCAAAAACAAAAAACCCAAAATTGTCGAAGATTTAGTGCAAAATAACTAAACTACGATTAAGTTATTTCGAGATGTAAAAAAGTTTCTAAAAACGTTTCGCGCTATATCAGTTCGGTTTTATACTCCAATTGCAGCATATTAGACATAGTGGCACTTGATTTTGCATACCTCGAA